>OY293303.1:3938420-4538420 GCA_958502075.1 Orchestes rusci | reverse complement strand
ATCTTTCATAAACCATGGATTCATGATCTACAGTTTCTTGAATTTGTATGAAATAGAATCTAATGAAGTATCAATAGATTTCTTAATGAAGAAAATTATGAAAATGACAAGAAAATATTTCATATTCACGATAACACTTGAACTTTAACTTGTTTTCAAAATATTGTTTTTTTCGTTATCGATTACAATGATTTTAAATAGAAAATATTTTCAACAAAAATTGCACTAACTAGTTCTGATGCCGGAAAAAAATTGGATATCGCAAAGCATGTAAAAGACAAATATAATATAAACTTTTTTTGTTAAATAATATTTCATGTTGGAAAAATCACCTGTCAGTAATAATCATCATATTTCGAAAAATCTTTTGTAATATATTGAAATAAATGCGGAGAGGGTGAACAATATGTTTAATAATTTCATCTGCCACGAAACAAAATATTCTGGGTTATATTGGATTGCTACGAGTACGTAAAGGATATGATAAAAAAAAATATGCTGGGGTAAAAATTTGATATCGTAACTCTCGTCATAAAACGAAATGTAATTATTGTTGCTTATAATAACATAATAAATAAAATAATAAGAGAAGAAATCATGTTGAACGCTCTGCTTTGTCTATTTATTCAATGAGTGCTGTTCCGTGACTTATAAAATAATAAAATAATCAAAACATGCCCTAGAGCGGACGACTCGCTGTAATAAAAAGAAGTATTTGTTTTTTTTCGTCCCACTCTTGACCTAGGGATGTTAGCTGTTTTTCTTTATTTGGTGTTCCTTCCTTCCAATTTTCACTTTATTTTTCTGACAATTTCACTCAGTTTACCAGTATATTTTTTGAGTGATTCCGAAAAAGGAATTCGTGCTGAATCGATTCACTTTCGATAATTTTTGTGTTGATAATTTGGAAAACAATTGAGATTTCGAATTTTTATTGTATGACTTACCACCATTATTCAATCACATACGATCACCTCCTTCAAGTTTTCTGATTTCCAGGACAGCTTTCATGAATCTTGAACAAACCACGGAGCAAATCACCCGAATTAACTTGATTAATAATCGAAAGTGAAAACCCACAAGTTTCATCAATTACATTTGCAACTCCAAAGCAGTCTAGGCCCAAACTACTCACCATAATAATAAATCACTATAATGAACCAATTTCCACATCTTTCCATCCTCGTAGCGGAAATTCGCGAAGCTCGAGAAATTAATTTTTCCCTACAAGAAATATAGTTATATCCTTCGAAATTTATAAACGTATGACTTTAAGCTCAACTGATGTATAGCACTTGGGCTTCTTAATTCAATTGCTGAAGAGAAATTGATATTCAATTGAATTGTTCGTTTTGACGCCAAAATAACACCGTTATAAAACTAATTCTAGGTAAATTGTTTTACTTCGCGTGGAATTGTTTTAGCTGTATTAAATTTCCGAAAACTTCATTTAGTTAACAGAACTGTTCCACGTGCAACCGGATGTGCACTCCAAAACAAAGCGTCAACCTGCACACGTGGTATGAACTTCCGCCATATCTCTTATTGAGAAGTTTTAATGATGGGAACATGAAGTGAGTGTACACAACTGGTGAGGTTATGATTGTCATTTTCTTAAAACACAATAATAAAGGCATTGCTGTAAAGCTGTCCAACCATCAATGGCTGGTTTCGCTTTTTGATTTTCGTTGGTGACATTTTCGACTTTTTTACAAAACTATCCTCTGGCTTCAATTAATTTGCTGCATCAGCTTTTTCTATCAGCAAGTAATTGTGCTAAGAGCTAAATTTTCCTGCAAACATTACTATCAAGTGGAGTAGCAGTAACCTAATTGCTTTAGTCCAATGTGGTCTTTCTCTGTCCAACATACACTGTGAACTCAGTTAAGGGAATTGAAATATGAGGAAACACTCTAAATACATTTTTTGAAAAACTCGTGAGTTTTTCACTTTTTTATTTTTCATCGTACGTTTTTATTTAAATTTCAAAGATGATCCTCTACTTTGAAGAGCTGAAAAAAGCCCACTGGAGGAGAAAAAAAAACTTGATGAGATTTTGAGGATTCTTTATTTTTGGAGTACATAAAAATTTATTAATTTGCCAAATTCTCAACTTTTTTTTTCTGGTGTTATAATTTTCTGATACTCCAAATTCAACAAAAAATCAGGAGTTAGAGATGGAGAACTTGACCACTCTAGAAGAACTTTGTTACAGTCCGCCAAGAACCAAAATTGAAACAATCGCCAACACCACATTGTACTGAATCAAGTTTTAAATCAACGTATTCATGAATAACTCCTTTTTTTCTCTTCAAAGTAGTCCTCTCTAGCCTCATCCAGCTCTTTCTCAATCCTTGGTAGCATTTGACGTTCTTTGAAATTTGAACCTATGTGTTTTTTTTTCTTACTCGTGTCTTGATTGCGAATTTTGAGTCTTGAAAACGGGAAAAGGGCTCACGGGTAAAACTCCGGTGAATACGGTGCCTGAAAAAGTTGTTTGTTCAAAGCTTATTGGTGAAAGAACAGTTTTTATGCAAATCATTTTTATTTCACGAAAAGTGATTTGTCAGTATATTTTTTGAGTCATTCACTCGGTCAACATTTTGCAAAATACTCTGTTGAAACTTTTCCTTCATAATTTTCAGGTTCATGATTTACATTTTCTCAAATTCAATCATAATGCAATTTGTTTGAGTATAAAAAAATCAAGATTCAGGAAATATAAAATCATGCTTTCAATTAACGTGAAATGAGTTTATCTATAGAGTCAATACAGGTTTGCTTTCAAAAAAGTCCAGGCAAATTGAATGAAATAATTATATTGCTCTCTCGGCTACGTAAAAAGTAGTTATTTTTCACTTGAAAAAAAAATCACCAAATTTTGTGCACAAATATCATTTTCTTTGAATTTAATCTAAAAAACAAAAATTAAATCTGTATCTCCGAAATAATTATTGTAACAAAAAAATTTTTGAACCAATTTTCATATTTCAAATCATTATGTTTTTTATGTAAGATGTGTTTTTTTTAGGTATAGAAAAGAACTTTGCAGGAAAATTTTGTCTGAACCTCCCTCATATCATTACCACTAAATACTTTTATTAGTTTCATTATTATCAGTCTCCCTTTCTTCAATATTCAAAGAAACAAAGACTGATAAGCTATCTCAATCAGCACGTTTTTGTTGCAAGTTGCAACAAACGTGATATTTCTCATCAATGTTGATTCTAAAGATCAACTACTCAAATGAGCCCTTAAGAAATCTAGCGCCATGCGCCATCTTCAGAGCATTTGAAACAACTGATGTAATATAATAGATCTACCAAAACTAATTAACTATATATACGTCTGAAGGCTAGTATGACGTCATGGTGAGTACGGATAGTGTATAAATGTTGAGACAAAAGTTTCGTTGCCATCCATTATTATGTAAATACGAGTTCGTGTGGATTCCAGTGTTATCAGAGCTATTTTAGAAGTTTTACTACAAAAGACGAAATATTTAAAATACCTTTACTTATAAGACTTTGCAACCAAATTTTCGATTTGTTGAAACCGCGGTTTTCTAAACCGATTTTTGTTCAGTTTTGTTGTTGAAGGAGTGTAAGGTTAACGGATTTTAACCAAAACCGGTTCCATTGTGAACCGATCATTCGATTTAGATTTTTTCTGGTTTTTGCCAGCACTAGTGTTACGCTAAAAAACAAGTGTCAAACACTCCATGAAAATACATTGATGTCAATAATTTTTTGGTACAAGTTGTCTCAGGTTCTCAGGCGTGAATCTTGCTAATTTTAACTTTTTAACTCAATTGAGGAGGTTAGAAGAGGCTCGTGAGGTCAATTTATCGAATTTCATCAAAAAGAGATTCAAACACTCCATGAAAAAACTTCGATGTCAATTATCTTCTGTTACAAGTGTTCTCACGTTTTCTGAAGTAGATGTGGCTGATTTCACCTTCCTAACGCAATTGTGGAGGTCTAAAGAAGCTCGTAAGGTCAAATTTTCGAGTTTCATAAAAAAAAGTCAACTCCATAATAAAATTTCGATGTCAATAATCTTTCGACACAAGTTTTCCCAGGTTTTAAGGAATGGATGTTGCTGGTTGCATCTTCCTAACTCAATTGAGGGGATCTAAAGAGGCTCGTAAGGTCAAATTCTCGACCTTAGCCGCATTGGCAAGAGGAGGAGATTTGCTATAATTGGGGTATACTAGCTGACTTATGATCTCCACCATCAATCCCTCAAATATTATCAAAATTTGCTAATGAGGTCACAGAACAATCTCCGAATAGAGTAACCATCCCACTTTTCCTCCTACAAGTCAAAAACTACAAAAGATTTCGAAACGAGTTTAACCTCATTGGAAAGAGGAGAAAATTTGCTATAATTGATGTGGCTGACTTATTACCACCAGCATTAAGCCCCCCCAAAAAAAAATTAAATTTGCTAATGAATTCACAGACCGCAATCTCCGTCTAGGGTAACCACTCCACTTTTTCCGCTATAACTCAAAAACCCCAAAAGGTATCGAAACGAGCTTAGCGTCATAGGAAAGAGGAAAAAATTAGCTATTATTGTGTTGTACCAGCTGACTTTTAACACCTACCATTAATCCCTCAAAAATTATCAAAATTTGACAATGAGTTCACAGAACAATCTCCGTATAGAGTGACCATTCCACTTTCTCCTTTATAACTCAAAAACCACAAAAGATATCGAAACGAGTCTAACCTCATTAGAAAGAGGAGGAAATTTGCTATAATTGAGGTGTACTGGCTGACTTATCACCACCAGCATTATTTCCTCAAAACAATATATTCAAATTTGCTAATGAATTCACAGAGCGCAATCTCCGTCTAGGGTAACCACTCCACTTTTTTTCCTAAAACTCATAAACCCCAAAAGATATCGAAACGAGCTTAGCGTCATTGGAAAGAGGAGAACATTTGCTATGATTGGGTTCTACTAGCTGACTTATTACCCCTACCATTAATCCCTAAAAAAATAACAAAATTGGCTAGTCCACAGAACAATTTCCATTTGGGATAACGACTTCACGTTTTCGTTTATAACTCAAAAACCACAAAAAATATCGAAACGAGCTCAACTCATTAGAAAGAGACTATTTTAGTTGTTTTATCAAGGTTTATGAAAACTGTAAAAAAACTTTTCTGTTCATGAAAAAAGTGTGAATAAATAGAACATTTTGTATTAAGAACGGAAAGTAGATGATTTTGACGAGGGTATAAGTAGCAGCACGAGCGAAGCGAGGGCAGATATTAGCCGAGTCAAAATCATCTTTCGTCCGTGGTGCAAACAGTGCTTTCTGTACAACCAGTTTGGAATCACTCGAAAGAAAGAAATTATAAAAATTAATAATTAACACACCGCACTACACTGCTGACAAGTCAGACCGGTGACAACTGTCAATTATTGACGAATGGAAGCAATAGGTGCGTTCCCGTATTCTTTTGTGGTGCCGATTCATTGCCACGTGATCAGTTCCTTTTAGTATGCTAGACTGTCACGTGGTTATTAGATCCAGAGGCGTCGGAATCCGAGGAACCGTTTGCGCCCGCGGGCGCGAAAGTACTTTTTGGCCCGGCTGTCAAAATTAGGGACTTTCCGCCTGCTTTACATGCATTGAAAAGTTGATTTTACGTGTAGGTTGTACAAAAATTCATATAAACAGTATTTTCGTGGTCACTGGTGTGGATGCCATGAAAGCTGGTTGTCACTCGTCTCTGTATGATAAATTTCGAAATCTGAGAGATTCCATAGCCAATATCTATTTCTTCTTTGCTGTGCTTTCAACATATATTGTTCGCAACTTTTAGAAACAGATTTCAAAGTTTTTAATGTTGCCGATCGGGAAAACACACATTTCTGGTTATTTCCACATTTTCATTTGTTTTGTACTGTAAGACATAGGTAACAAATGTTCAAAACGCTTTACCGGCAAAGTGTCAAAAATCATCTTTCATAATTCATAGATCCATGATTCACAGTTTTCCATAATCGTATAAAATGCAATCGTTGAAGTAAATATCAATAAATTTCATTATCCAAAGAATTGAGAAGTCATTTTCTCAGAAGAATTTATATCGCAGTTTGTGAACAATTCGAAAACTTGATTACAGAGTATGCAACTGAAGGAAAAAAGATTCAGAGATCACAATGATTTTGAATTCTCGTGAATAATATATACAGGGTGTCCGGAAATTACGCGTCAGGATTTTGGTGGGCGATTCTACATGAAAAATTAATGCAACAAACTTCTATACAATTTTTTCAAAAACTCAAAATTAAGGAAGATACAGGGTGTTAAAAAATATTTTTTTTTTCTTATTTTTTTTAATAACTTTTTTTCTAGTGTAATGATTTTCGCCAAATTTTGCATGCATGTCACTAGTGTTTCTTTGTATTCACCCTATTAATTTGACGCTAGTCGTCAATGACAAAAGGCTGAAGCTGTCCTTCACCTTGGGAAAATTACTTAGAACTTTTTTGTTTTAATCTTTTTATAAATTTGGATGTCAAATTAGTAAAGAGCATCAAAATATTTTTTAAAAAGGTGCTCGTGTTGCATCATCGTAGAATTAACGGTTTCCGAGAAAAACGACTTTAAACATTAACCGTACCTTAAATAATTAAAAATTCGTACTTTGAAAAAATTTTTGAAGTTTTTGAAAAAATGGTATAGAAGTTTGTTGCATTAATTTTTCATGTAGAATCGCCCACCAAAATCCTGACGCGTAATTTCCGGACACCCTGTAGAAAGAGTTTTTTGTAAAACATACATAGATTTGCATCATTCAATCTCAAGGTCAAAAAATAATTTAACAATAGTAACATATTCAAAATGAGAAAATTATTTAGCAGACATAAATTTAACAACATTGAAAAAATCGACAAAGATGCTAAGCACAATAATTCATTTGTCCTATGCTCATTGTCATAAATAAAAGTTTCAAAAATTTATTTATCTCAATAACATTCACACTTCGGACCAAATTCAGTGTTGCAAGAATTCCTCGCACAATCTGAACATCAAAAGCATCGATAAACAAGAAAGTGTCGAAAAGTGAGAGATTATGGAAGCTATACAGCTCATTATTAGTAATAATTAAATTTTTATGTTTGTGTCACTATCTCTGATGTCTGTAGCAATCAACATGGTTATTTCAATTGGACATTATCATAGCAACAAACATTTTAGAAAATCTCATTTGAACAAATCCATCAGAAACAACCAAAAACGACTGTCGTTGATGAAGTTGTCCATTGTGAATAATGGTGAAGATTTTTAAAATATTATTATATTGATAAACAATCCAGTAACTATTCTTCTCATTTTCATTTCACAAATAGGGATCTGTCAGTAAAATTTGTGTGTCATCAACTCTGTCAGCATTTTCCAAAATAGGTAATGTTGATACTCGTCCTTCATAATTTGTGGGTACATGATTTACATTTTCTCAAATTAGATCAAAATGCAATTTGTTCGTTTTCAAATTTCGAAAGCTACGTTCATATTAAAAAAAAAATGTTTTTTTGTGTAAATTCTGCCCTCCCATTATTTGAAGATTGTTTGTGTATATTTTGAGGCAGCAGTCACTTCCGGCGGAGGTCGTTGCTGTGACACATGACAAGTATCATTTTCGAGGTTCTCGGGGTCAATGAGTTCGAATATAATGTTATCTTCTTCGTAACTCGTATAGTAACGAAAATACTTTGACTATATATGCAATATGAGGAAAAGTAATAAATTCGACTTCCTCAAAGATTGGGGCACGTGTCCATAAATGTAGGGGCACGTTGGATGGATCAATTACAAACAACGACTCTTTTTCCCGTTCACTATTCCATTGTGCGTGTACCTACTAATTAAATAGAGCATATACCCGTCTCTCACCCTCGCCAACAGACATGACAATTATATCGTGCCATCAAACACTTGGACGCGGTGAAGGATCGTTATTGTCCGGTGCTAAATTTGCATAAAGAGATTGCGTCCAATCTTTTGACCTGAATTGGTCATCAGCGCGTGACTGAATTTTCCCTTTTTTGTATGAAACCAGTTCCAAACTAGCCTCGTTTGTTAAACAAACGGTACAGAAATTAAAGTTCGTGTTACTTGATTGTCCAGACAAAAATATAGAGGAGAATTAAATGTAGTTTGGTCCAAGGGGAATGTGTGTAATTTAGCGGACTATTCTATTAGGGATATATTTTTACGTTAAGCTATTTGCCAGTTAGAGCTTGAATTATTGCTAGTGCAATATCTGATTTAGAGACGTTCTTTTTCATCAGAGGTTTCTTGGTATCATCACTTCTAGACTGAATATGCTAACATGTATTCCGAGAGCTTGGACAAAGAAACTGTATTTTGAGTAATACAATCAATGACGGTATTGGTTTATTTACCGCTCAAAACAGATGATTCTATCAAGCTGCGCGCCAGACTCAGGTTTCAACGTAAATCCATACCCTAGCCCCACTCAAGTGGTGGAAAAGAACTGCTTCTACCTGAGATTAATTCATTTTCGAATCACCATCAGCTGTCCGAAAATCTACGTTCCGACCGTTAGCTTCCAAAATTCTCTCAAGTGTATCAACAGGGGAGGGGTAATATAATGATTTTCCAAATCATCCTATCCCAGTGAATTGTCCAGGAGTGGTTCAGTCATCCCATCGGTTTAATCATGACAAGACAAGACTTTTTCTTGAAGAACTCTTTCCTATCTTACCCGATACCACTGATTTTAGAATGATTTTCGTTCTCCAGTGTCTCAGAGCGCTATTTTCTTACCATCATCGACCGCCTGGATTATTTTCTCTTCTGACTAAAGGCTATTCAATAGGCTGTGGGCCACATACCGCATACATTTTGGAGGTGGCGCCCGAGCTTTTGAAAAATATATTTTTTTGCCGACACGACATTAAAACTGAATTTTACTGACGCCAAAGAGACGAGAAAGTGGGACTTTCTAAGGATAGGCCGACAAAGTAGTGAAAAATGGCTAGGCGGTAAAAATGTTTTCAACTATTTGTAACGGAGGGCGTTACAAGATTATTTTCTGAATGCATGTGATTGAAGCATGATTGGTATAATAATATTCAATGGAATGTATTACCATCTTATTCAGATATTTCTTATGGATTCTGAGTAAATTGAATCCTATACATTCAGGATGCAAAGTAAAGTTCACACTTTTACGTCACTGTTTGTTTTACAGTGACTAATGCAAGATACAAGACAAATGCAATATGGCGGCTGAAACCTGAAATTTGAGTATTTCCGGCCCCGATGGCTCAGTGGTTCGATCTTAGCCTGGCGTGCGGAAAGACCTGGGTTCAAATCCCAGCTCGGGCATGATTTTTTTACGTCCTGTACTTTTTTACCGTTTTTCTGTGTCAGCAGAAAAATAATGTGTAGACCACGGCGCTAAAGCTCGCCCGTAGTTCTTCATTCAGCCTAGAAAAATGTCACTTTACCGCCTATGACTACAATATACTTTTTTCGAATAATAATCGAAATAATCGAAATAACCAAAACATCATCAAGGGTGTCTCAGTAAAAGTTTGCAAATGTAAAATTTGACAACTTTTAGAAAAAATATTTAAGATTCAAAAACTATGAAAGCTAGCTCCTCGCCCAAGTCACCAATGGATTCAGCAACAGATTGTTCATCCAAATCACCAAAAAAAATATATATATATAGGGCGTCTCAGTACAAAATAGAGAAAATTTGTCCTCAAATTTTGCAAAATAGAAAAATTGACAACTTCAAAAAAAAAATCATAACTCGAAACTCATAAAAGATGAAAAGATTCAGCATAATTTTCTTGATCAAAATCACCAAACAAACATAGGGCGTTTGGTTAAAATTGGAGAAAGTTGGCCCCAAAGTTTGGTAAAATCAACAACTTCCTGAAATTTTTCAACTTTGAACAAAAAGGTAGCCCAAGTCACCAATGGATTCAGCACCAAATTTTCTATCCAAGTCACCAAAAGAACATACTGTCATGTTTTTCGCTATAGAAACACTTGTCCAGTTTTAATTTATTTATTCAAAGTCACTACATCACAATCACAACACCACAAATATCTATGTTCACAATCGCAGCCTATTTATGTTTTACGATTTATATTTCGCGACCAATCAATAACTGAACTGAACTGCCTTCTTCAAATGACGGACCTCTTCGCTGAAACTGCCTGAATACCGTAGTATGGTATAGAACACTGCAGAATTTTGTTGAAATCTGCTCGGCCTTCTGGTTTCGCTAGAACGTACTAGATTGACAGCGAAACAGCTGGAGAGATATATGGCCGGCCTCGGTGGGATGACTTTGTACCAAAAGAGACAAGAGTCATAATGATTGGAACGTTGTCTCTGCTGTGAGCTGCCTTGGAATTTCGAACCACTGGGCATGTTTCGTCACACTGCTCCCTCTCTAGAGCATTTTGTCCCGAAATGTCTTCATGTCGGTATCGGCAACTGTCCCCAAACCTGTGTGATGTAGGATGGAAATAGCAGGCCACTGTTCTCTGGTTCGTCCTTCGTCAATGCCACTCCCCTTGAAGATCACTTCCAGCATGCTTCTCACCACTCGCCAGTCCACAAGGTCATTGATCATCTTTGAAATTGTCATGTCCTGTGATTCCATCAAGTCTCGAGGATGACTGAGGGTTTTCCAGACATCACTGTGGAAGCTTCTCCGTCACCAGGTAGAACAGGTGTCGTGAATGTTCCATGATTTCGAGTGCCTTCCCCACCTCTGGTCTTTGTCGTCGTAGATGGTTCAGTTGTTCATATTTTCGTTTGAAAGCAGCAGCAAGAGCACTCCTCATACCAAGGTCTTCAGCCACACAGTGAGCCAGCGAACAAGTTCAGCTGCCTTTCCTGAACCATGTCATTCTTGACTTTTTGTCCAGTGGAGTATAACGACATGAAGGTATCCAGTGACATGTCCTCCTTGGGTGACCTGACCTGCCTTACTTCAGCCTCCATATCGTCATGATTCCCAGCATACCGGGCCAAACGGTTAAAATGAACAACCCTAGGTTTTCCTCGTGGTGGATTCCTGATCCAGTAGACGTCATTGATTCCCTCCTGGATCTCATACGGGCGCTCCCAAGAACTTTGCAGTTTTATGGTTCCTCTATCAGTTGATCTGGGACTGGGACACTCTGTATATTAACTTTTTGAGCAAATATTCTAAAGGTCTTTCGAACATACCTCAATTCATTGCGATGAGCCGATATTAGCGCATATATGTGCTGCAGATCAAATATTTGTTCTTGATTTCAATTAGATATCTGGACTGTTTAGTCTTGTATCTGTATATTTGAACTCTGGACGCTTGTGGAGGGTTTGATGGTCAAAATCAGAACATACTCAAGTGTTTAATATCTCTTCGTAAACACTATAAAAGTTATTTGCTGACCCAAATTCCCTCAACCATGCCAAGACAACAGTAAATTCTCAAATTAAATCAACTGACCAAAACTAAAATCTTTAGCCACACAAAGACAATGCGAATGCGGCCGTTGTCTCTGCAATAAAACGAATAGTCATCATTCGCCATGAAAAATGTCTCCAATGTAGCCCTTTAAGAAATGAAAACGAGAGACTGGCGCTGTCAACACACGTATAAAGTGAACTTATCTCTCAAAATGCAACTTCAATTTCGTGCGCGCCAAATTGTCCTTCTAAGATACGGTGTTTTCTGCTATATGGATCGCTATCGGGTGTAAGCGGATTATACTTTTGATTTGTTCTCTATAAATAAGGATCAGGTCTGCTTTTTCGGAAACGAAAATGAAGATTTGTTGGGGAGCTCTTTGGGTTTATTTATTATTTCTGAAGCTGCCAGTACAGATTGTTTTAATGAAGACAAGTGATAATTTTTTAATTTTGCCTCTCGGGCTTTAGCCTGATCTTGTTTTAAGTGATTTATGTGTTTTTTGGTTGTTGGAACCACAAAGCGATGCATGGAAACAAAAGTGACAAAATACCACTTATCAAGATTACAATATCCATGAAGATGTATCGCATAAACTAAAACTTCAAAAACTATAGTTCAAGGTAAACTTCGCCGTTAAAAATAAACTACACCGGCATAAAGCCAAGACGGGAACGAGCCACAACAGCGGACAAAGTATCGAAAAGAAATGTCACTTCTGTAATATGCCCAAACATATTCCCTGAAACTTCCAGTCAAACATTTAGTTTTTAAGTTCTCGCTTGAGCATCCAGGACATGAACGACAATATAGAAGTATACATTTCGGAATCCGATTTCTGTATTAGCTGTCAAGAATTATCACTTATAATCTCCCTAGAGCTCGAATTATTTCCGGAAATGTTGTCGAGTTGCGAATTTTTTGAAAATTTCGCAACGACAACAAATTTCCGGATTTTTAATTCGAGCTCTAGGGAGATTCGGCAAGAAAATTTCATGCCAAAACTGATCATTGGAAAAAACATAACCCAGGACTCACCTCGCATTTAGTGGAAGAAACCAACGGCTCCTTACTCTACTCGCCATTGAGGAAAGATCATTGGAAAAAACATAACCCAGGACTCACCTCGCATTTAGTGGAAGAAACCAACGGCTCCTTACTCTACTCGCCATTGAGGAAAGATCATTGGAAAAAACATAACCCAGGACTCACCTCGCATTTAGTGGAAGAAACCAACGGCTCCTTACTCTACTCGCCATTGAGGAAGAAAGAAGGGAATCAGGATTTTATAAAACATTTGGAAGTTATAACCAATCTTGTCCATAATTGATAACATTGCAACTTTGTATTGGAAGTTGAAAATAAATCATTTATCAAAAATATTTGTCATTGTTTTCAACAGCTGTCAAGCACTCACGGCTGGATGTAGCTCCCATGCACCAACCATAGTGTTGCCGTTTGCCTTATCTCTGTCTGTGAAAGTTGGGTTGGGTTGGGATTGTTAGGGAGAGTGGAGACGGCAACACTGTAATCATATGGGAGCTACATCCAGATGCAAAGCCAGGGAGATTTCCACTTATTAATCTTTCAGTCACGTGATTATGAGCAGGGTGATTTCCGATAAAATTAGGTCGTTGCCATAGCAACATAATAAAATGCAAGCCTATGATTGGTTGGAATTGACTGGTAGGAAATTTCCAATAATGGCTAAGCTTGCCTCAGACCTGAAGAGATAATTGGGATAAGGCCAGAAGTGTCCAGTATGTGGTTGTTTGGATACTCTGCACTTTTCGGTTTATTTTAAGCAAACCTCAGCCAACATATCCGCTATCAAATCCATAAAATCTGGGGATCTTAATTAAGTTTCGTGGCATTTCATGCCAGTCCGTATGTTACAATGACATTTTCAATGAGCGTTTTTGCATCTAACTAGGTCATCTTGATATGATTCCAGACTGGCCCGAAGAGTAATTATTTCCAGTCTGCACCAACAATGACAATGTCAAGGGACGGAGATTTGCTTCTTATGCCTCGACAGAAATTATCAAATATTAGTCTTTTGTGATGAGCAGTTGCAACACATGAGACCCGGATTAATTTGCAAGGGAAATGAGTGCCTCGTTGTGTTTTGATAGTTTTAGTGTGGTAGTTTGAGAAAGAATTATCTGCTGTTGGATTGTTTCTAGTTTGGATCATTTGGACTGCCAAGGATCCCCTCATGGCAATTGCTGGATTGAGTAAATATTAGTTAAATAGGACCTAATATTGTTCGATTATAAATATAATTCCAATTTGGTCAGCTTTTACTCGATATACTTTGCTTGCGTTATCATTTCATTAGAAACTGTTAAACTGCTCACATTCATCTTAGCTCAGCCGTGTTTTCCAGCAATTAAAATGAAACATGAATTTAGAGCCCAATCCTTTAAAACTTTAAAGGGCACAGGAACGTCCTATTTCGTGTGCCAAAGCAGCCGTGGATTTTCGCGAATTAGACGTAACTCCAGAATATATTGGCCTATGGTAAGATAGGGAATTTTTCCAACATTTATTGATGATGGCAGATGAAATGAGAATGGGCAATTAAGAACCTCTGTAGGCTGGATGACGGTGCAAGTATTGCTTTGGAAAGACATTTTCAGATCGTCTTCAAACTTGTTAGTGAAGACTGCTGCAGCTTTTACCCAAACTAGATCTTTTCCAATTTATGAAAATTTATGTTGTTTCCGTGTCCTCGTCCCATTCAAGTGAAGATATCACAAAAACCGTTGAAGATTTCGAAAATTTGGATTTGGGACATTTTTTTCTATAAATTTTTTATCAACCACAAACTTCCCCAAAAATTTTTTATATGTGTAAACTGACTGTGAAGTTTTGGAATTTATTTCAGGTCTCCGTGTCCTCGCTACATTCAAGTGAAGGTATCTCAAAAGTCATTAAAGATATCCAAGTGATTTTCAAAAATCTGATTTTGAAACACTTTTTCCTATACATTCTCACAAAGTTCCTCAAAAACTGTTGATACCCTAACCAAAGCATCCCCAGCAGAAGGCTGGACTGGAATAAAAACAGAGAACAAAAAAATGTTTTCTGTCCAGAACTCACGTCCATCAGACCTCAAGTTACAAGCTCGACCAGCATTTCAATAATATTTCTCATTCCAGTTCCCCGCCGTGTGT
This sequence comes from Orchestes rusci, assembly GCA_958502075.1. Taxonomy (NCBI): domain Eukaryota; kingdom Metazoa; phylum Arthropoda; class Insecta; order Coleoptera; family Curculionidae; genus Orchestes; species Orchestes rusci. The sequence continues at coordinate 4,523,766 of OY293303.1, read as the reverse complement.
TGAAGGACCAATACGAAGGTGCTCTGGAACCAGACGAAACCGACTACGATACCAACGAAGGCTACGAAGAATTCGACACCTACGATTCAGAAAACGAACATATCCGAGAATCAGCTGCCTCTCCACCTGTCAATAAACTTGACAGCTCGTCCAAGGACAACCTCACCAAAGACGCAACTGACGCTGGAGTGGCCAAAAACAACGCGCACGCGTTGGGTTTCGGTAAGCTAATTGGAAAGAGGCCTATTTTTTTCATAATGAATTGGAAATGCCTGAAGCTAATTGGCAATTATGGGGTAATTAAGGTACTTTTTTGTCATAAAGATAAAGCCTCTTGAATTATCGACTATAGTTGATTGGGGCAATTCAACTGTGAATTGTTTGATAGATTTTCAACTTTATCCTGCACACTTGATATTGATTGGATTCGATGCCCTTCTAACTATAATATCCGACTAAATTGACTGACTATCCAGCCAATACGTCAAAAGTTCTCTGTGTTAAAGTGAATCCTTAATAATCGTGTTAGGTTTATCCGGATTAAATTGGGATTCCATTTGGAGTTTTGTTGAATTGTTATCTGATCTGGAATAAGTTATTCGTTGGAAAATGAGGGTGAATTTGCTTTTGTATGTGAAGAAAATGTATGTTTATTAAATATTCATTGTTTGGTGGTCCAGAATTCTGCAGATTATAGATCTCAATTAATTTGGTTGATGGTCTCCGTGACTTTAGCTCTTCTGGGTTCACCCACAACACCGACAAAAATAATTGGTCTTATCAACAACATCGTTGGATAACTGACTGTCGGGTTCAAACTTTCACTGACCTGTGCCTAGCGTACGCAGAAACTGATCCTTTAGTTGTGTACCCAAGGACCATTAGTTTTGGTATTTGGAATTGAGCTCCTTCCTATGTCACTCTCCTCACAGTTTCTCCGAGCCAATCTTTGATTCACTTGTAGGCACATGTGAGTTATAGCCCCTCTCCTTCAAATTGAGGACCTGATCCTTCTTCGGAAATTTTATTTATTATAATCTCTTGTTTGAGGAGTTTAGATTGCTCCGTAGAGTTCGAGGCTGTTATCGCCTTTTCCTCTTCGCCCTGTCACTGTGACTCGCCTTTGGTTTCACTTTTCTCTCTCTGGGTTTCTTTGCCACCAGCTCTCTGGTGTGCTCTATCGTGATATTGGGTGGGCCATGAATTCCCTTCACAATATATTTCTATTGTTTCTTGGCATGGCAGTTTTGGAGTTATAGAGCCGAGAGGCCATTAAGAGGAAAAATGTTGCGTCATATAACCGTCCTTACCTCCCCAGCTTGATGTCAAAAGTTCTTGAAAATATCAGAGGAAGTGAAGAATTTGATTTTTAACAGTCGACTTCCATTAAGAAATCCTCTATAACTCCCAGTTTTTGAGTTTTTGTCCCCTTAACACATTCAGAGGGGAATCAGAGCCGCAAGGCCATTTAGAGGGGAAATTTTGCATCATTTTAACAAAATAACCTTATCTTCCCAGCTAGATGACAAAAATTCTCCTAAACCTAATTTCCAACAAGACTCTCATGAAGAAATTCTCTATAACTCTCAGTTGTTGAGTTATGATGCCGTAAAGACATTCAGAAATGCTGCATCATTTCACTAAAATACTCATATCTTCCCAGGTGATCAGCAGGACTTCTGAGCTCACTTAATCTCCAACAAGTTGACTCTCATGAGAAAATCCTCTTTAACTCCCAGTTTTTGAGTTATCGTGCCGTAAAGACATTCAGAGGGGAAATTTTGCAACATTTTGATAAAAAAAACTCGTATCTCCCCAGCTAATAGTCATTTTTTTTTATGGATAAGTGAGTGCAATCATTAATTTGAAACAAGTTGAATCCTACAAAAAAATCCTCTATAACCGCCAGTTTTGGAGTAATAAAGCCGCAAGGCCATTCAGAGGGGAAATTTTGCATAATTTTACCAACATATTCTTATCTCCTCTGCTTGATGACAACAATTCTTGAAAACATCAGCAGGAGTAGAAAACCTAATTTCCAATAAGTGGACTCTCATGAAGAAATCCTCTATAACTCCCAGTTTTTGAGTTACAATGCCGTAAAGGCATTCAGAAATTTTGCATCATTTCACCAAAATACTTATATCTTTCAAGATAATTGACAATTTTGTTTTGAAAATATCAGCAGGACTACAGAACTAGCTTTATCTCCAGCACGTTTACTCACAGGAGGAAATCATCTATAACAACTCCCAGTTTTTGAGTTATCGTGCCGTAAAGACATTCAGAGGGAAAATTTTGCAACATTTTGATAAAAAACTCATATCTCCTTAGCTGATTGATGTCTTTTTGTTGAAAATATCATCAATCATTTATTTTAAACAAGTGTCCTTCTAACAAATGAATTTGAAAAAAATCCTCTATAACTTCCAGTTTCGGAGTTATAGAGCCGCAAGGCCATTTGAAGAACAAATGTTGCATCATTTTACCAAAATACCCTCATCTTCCTGGGCAAATGACAAAAATTCTTTAAAATTTCAGCAGGAGTGGAAAATTTAATTTCGAACAAGTTGACTCCCTTGAAGAAATCCTCTATAACTCCTAGCTTTTTAGTTATGATGCCCTGAAGACATTCAGAGGAGAAATTTTGCATCATTTTGATAAAAAACCCATATCCCCCTGATCACATTTTTTTGAATCCTATCAAATTCCCAAGTTGATCCCATCAAAAAAACCTCTATAACGGCCAGTTTTGGAGTTATAAAGCCGCAAGGCCATTTAGAGGGTGAATTTTGCATTATTTTTCCAAAATACCCTTATCTCCTCAGCTAAATGACAAAAACAGTGGAAAATCCAATATTCAACAAGTTTACTCCCATGAATAAATCCTCTATAACTGCCAGTTTTCGAGTTATAAAGCCGTAAAGACATTCAGAGGGAAAATTCTGCAACGTTCTACTGGCCTTCCGCTTTTGCAAGCTCCCTTCCGGTTCTCTAGCGGTGACGTGATCCGCCGCCGGTGTTAATGTTTCTGCTTGTCTGGTTTCCATAGTTGGAACCACGTGTAAGGAGGAAATGAAAGTCCGTCTAACTACAGTGCCCCCTTGCAGCAGGTAAGGCTAATAACGATGGAGTGCTCCTGGGAACATACATACAGCCATGCTTGTAGAATTGAGAGAAGTTAGAGTGTTCTCACCACTTAAACTAAGTCCCCGTGCCCCTCATAGTATATACCCTGTGGTTTTCCAGGGAGGATACTGCTAGGGTCGTTGCCCCATGAGTGGTTCACGGTATACGAGCTGTTCCGGGATGATTACAGTGAAATCGTCTGTACACAACACGTATTCAACATCAAACTATTTTGGATCTGTATAATTTTGCAGCTCACTTACATCAATATCTTTTCCCTTCTTGTCCCAACCGTTCGCAACTGCTCAACTGTCTTGCATCTTCGAATTACAGTGCTTGGACCAGAATGATTGGCGTTCATGCTTCCACTTAAAGATGAAACTTGACAAGAATCTTCTCTTGTTCTTCTTGTAAGGTATTGGAACTCCGATCGTGGTTGGTCACCATAACACAGCCGTTTTCTCAGCTCTTACCGTCACTTTTTGCTTTGGAGCTGCTGATTGCACTTCTATCCTGCTCCTTAAGCAGCTTTCTGGTACTCAGGGCGATTTAGGCATATAGTGTTTCTATGGGGAGGTCTTCAACAGCTTCCACCTAATAGGCTCTATCTTGCATTCTCTAGATCTTGGCTGTCTCTAAAAATTGTTGGCCTCATCCTTCCATTTCCTGATGAAGCTTGAATCCGTCCGCTCTCAGCGTCCGCTTTTGCTTTGGTCCTGCATCTCCAGCTGCTGACTGCACTTATTTCCCGCTCTCTGCTGTTTTTGTTGGGTTGTCTGAACATAGACAATCTATGGAATCTTCAACAGCATTATCGGATTTGTCTTGGATTCTTCGGATCTTAGCAAGTGCTCTTGCAGCTTCAAATTCTAGTGCTTGGACCAGAGTTGTTGACTTCCATGTTTCCATTAAATGATGAATTGTGAATTCGGAATCTTCTCTTGTTCTTCTTGCAAGGTATTTGACTTCCAAACAAGCTTGGCCACCGTAACACAGTCATTTTCTCAGCTTTCAGCATCAGCATCGCTGTGGAGCCGCATCCCAAGCAGCTTTCTGGTGCTCTTGTTTGTTCAGGTTGTCAAGATATAGACAATTTTTTTATGGAAGCTTCAACAGCCTCCTCGGCTCGGTATTGACTTCTCCGGATCCTGGCAAGGCTTCTGAATTCTAGTGCTTTGACCAGAGTTGTTTCATCAAAATCCGTCAAGGAGTTTAGAAGTTATAGGAATATTTGTCTAGGTGTTGGTCAACAAAAGTTCAAAATTCATTAACTCAACAACTATGGATTTCTGGTAGTTGACTCTGATTATCTGATCTATTCATATACCCTTGAAGTATTTTGTGTCCCAATTTCAACAAGATTCGCCAAGGTGTTTGCAAGTTATAGAAATATTTGTCTAGGTGATGGGTACATTGATAGTGTGACATTTATCAAAAGTTCAAAATCCAATAAATCGATAACTATTGATTTTTGGGAGTTAACTATGATTAACTAATGAAATAACTATGAAATAACTAAATTATTGATATACTCTTGAAGTATCTTCTAGTTTTATCACAATCCGTCAAGAAGTTTAGAAGTTATAGAATATTTGTCTAGGTGATGGGTACATTGATAGTATGACATTCATCAAAAGTTCAAGATCAAATAACTTAAAAAGTATTGATTTTTGGGAGTAGACTGTAATAACTAATCGATTTATATGCCTATGAAGTATCTTGAGTCCAAATTTCATCAAAATCGGCGTGTGAGTTTGGAAGTTATAGGAATGTTTGTCCACATTGGTGGTACAGTTTTCCTTAGATCCTAATCAATAAGTGCGACTATGATTCCGCTTCTAGTTCATTTTGAATGTTCTCCCTTTACAGAAATCCAGCAGCGTTACATAATCTACTTTGGCATCAGTGTCACAGTAGTGGTACTAATCCTGATAACAATACTAATCGGAAGGATCCTGATAAAGAAGCACCAGGCAGAGAAGGAAACGAAATTCTATTCAACAAACCTGTCAGTCCATACTTTAGCCAATGGCTTTACAGATGATATAAGTGAGGTGAGTCCTTTCATTTGATTAGTTTGTGGTGGAAATAACTTCAACATTCCAACAACTCAGGTCAGTATGCCACACCTGATCAATTTCATCGGTAAATTGTTCAAGTCCCCGAATTCCAATATCCTGCGATGTATTGCCTTTGATCAGCTAAGGTGATTACGAACGTTATTGGGATTGGAAATTCTTATTTCAACTATAAAGCGCTGCCAGCTATGTGCATCCATTGTGTATAATTGCAGTTAAATACATTCACAAGTACCGTTGCGGTTAGCCTAACCGACATCTTGCTTTGCTTTTGTGCTGAATTATTTGACGATCGTGGTTATGAGATTACCTGAATTATTGGCTAGAGCCAAGGTTGGAGCTTTATTGCGACCATCGAGATAATAGAAAATTGATGGCCCTATGTATTGCAGGTTGACGCAGACATCGACCTCCAAACCACCCTACCCATGTCAGTGCCAACCGTAACCATCCATCCAGTACCAATCGGTCCAATGGGTACCATAGCAGAAGTAGTCAGATATCCAGATTATCCCGAATACCACATGCACCCGCACAGTTTTCGCGGCTCTGCCAGTGGGATTCTAGAAACGGAACCCACACGACCCATGAGAGATGCCAGCACCAGCCAGTACTACTATGGATGACCCGAGTTTTCGGGGAATGAGAGTGTTCCCCGGAGCGTGCAGATGCAGCGGGAGGAGAAGAGGAATAGTAGTTTTGGGTGTCAGGAGCAGCGCACTTATTGTTTTTAAACTTTGGAGGGTAATGTTATGGTTCTAATGACTGAAAGGGTAAATGGATTTGTTTCGACCAAGACCTGGTATAACCTTATGGATAATATGGTTTAGATTTGATTAGAATTGCTGAAGACGTCACGTCTACTATCGTGTCATAGACAGAAATCTTTCTTTGGTGGTTAGGGTTAGTTTGGGTTAGTCAAAACTGGTACATTATATTTTGAACTGTATTTAACTCGGATTGGTGGAGAAGTGTGAAATAGAACCGACTCACCCACAAGGTCTTCAGTTCTTGGTGAGTCCGTTACATTCACCGATTTTCAATGTAGAGAAAACTGTACTCTTTGATATCGCTTTTGCTGCCTTGATCAATCAATTTTTTATGGTTTTGCAATACAATTATTTATAATTCACTAGGAAGGATCGAAAAGAATTTAAAGCCGGTGAGTCGGTGTCATTTCACGTTCAACTACCAGATTTACAGGGTGTTGAAATTTCGTTTGCTGCGCAAATCAATAGTTACTCACTAGAAAAGGTAATCGAAAATTAATTTGGAAGGCGGGCGTTTATCAGTAATGGCCGGTGGGTCGGTGCCATTTTACGTTTATTTACCAAATTCAAGGGATGTTGGTGTTTCGTTTACTAGGTTAATCAATAAATTTATTTGAGCTTTGCATAATTAATTTGTTACTCGCCATAAAAGGTTAATTAGTGATAGCAGGTGAGTCGGTGCCATTTCACATTTCACCAAAAAAGGTCGTTGAAAATTTGAAATAACGGAAATGTTCACGAGAACTTGCCGGTGAGTTGGTTTCGTCTAACCATACAATTTTTACAAAATTAAAACATTGATGACGTCAAAATTCAATTTGGTTCAGTAAAGTAGAAACCTTTTATTGTTTGAAAAAAAAACTACATTATACCTTATCTTAAACTAAAATTGAATTGAAAAGTGGAAAAGCGTGAAATGGAACCGACTCACCAACGAGTTCTTCAGTTCTTGGTGAGTCGGTTCCATTCACTGATTTTCAGTGTAGAGATCAATGGTTCCATTTCATTTAAACGACTGCGGTCCCTTACATCATGTAAAAAGAGTATAGGAAAATGGTATTATCTCTTCAGCTGCCTTAAATTATAATTTTTCTTAGCTCGATAGAATAGTGATGAGTGATGACCGGTGAGTCGGTGCCTTTTACACTAATTTGATTCGATTACGATTGCGGTTTCTTGTGTGTGAAGAGTTTACGGAATATATTTTATTTTTTTGCAGTCCTTATTCATTCGTTTATTCTGATATTGCTTGATTGATTATTCATTATTTACTAAAATAAAATATAATTTGGAGGACTGGACCGTTAGCGATAACTAGCCGGAGAGTCGGTGCCATTCACACCGATTACGACTTTGTGTTGAAATTTATGTTCTTTTTATCATTTTTGCTATCATGGTTCATTATTTTTTTATGATATTACTTGATTCATTATTCATTACTCGTAATTCACTGAAATAGATCTATGAAAATTTGGAAAGTTTACAAAAACTAGCAGGTGAGTCTGTGCCTTTCACACCAATTTGGATAAGCAAAGAACATAAACCAAAAACGAATCTGAAAAATATAGTTAATTTGAATTGGTTACAAAATAAAGGCTCAAGAATAGATTGAAGAAATAAAGAAAAAATAAATCTAATGCAGGTAATCAAAAACAAAGTCAAATTACCGTCTAAAATCTATTAATTTCAAATAGAATCCAGTATACAATACAAGAGTGAAGTCTTGAGTATAAAATGAATAATAAAAATGTCAGAATAAAGAGAACAAACATGGAAAGATCCTGGAATAAAAAGAACAAGAAAACATCAATTCAATCAGATTTTCAATTATTTTGATTAAAATAAATCCTAATTAGTTGCGTACAGATAAGATAACAATGAAGAAGAAATTGAGGTGCACCAAAATGAAAATAAATAGCTTGACATTGACTATTTTTTTAATGACTTTTGGAGTTTCTGATTTCTTCATAAAAAAAATTTGTGGACTCTATTGGAAAAGCTTGTATTTGCTCTAAATAATTTTTTTAACGACCTCAATTATATTTTTATGGGACCATTTATTTTTAGTTTTTAAGTTTTTATCAAGCAATATTTTCTTATGTTAACTACTTTTTAATCCATTTTATTCATTTGTCTTCAATGACTCTTTTCTATCTATTTTTTTTTTCAATGACACTTTTTGAATAGGACTTTTGAAACCATTATCTCAAAAATTAGGGACGATACGATTTTTAAAAGTTTCAACTTGACATAATTATGTATATTATGTATCAGAGTGACCCATTTGAAAGAGGGCCCCCCTCATAACATTTTTATTTATGGAGCGATTTTGACGATTCTTTATCCAAAATGTGGAGAGTGAAATGGTTTATTTTGAGGCCATACGTCGCCCAGTTTTTTCCAAAAACCAAGACCTACTAGAACATATTTGGAGGCTGAAAAATCCAGAATCCATATTGGCGATTTTTTTGGAAAAAATCTGTCCACGCCACTGGATTCGTCATACCCTAAAATGGATCTGTACCAAATTTCATGAAAAAATATTAAAAATTAACAATTATTTTTTCATGCACCAAGAAGTATTTTATCTCGGAACTCTTGCGATAGCAAATCTATCAGAAAAAAAATATTAAATATAAACATTTGATAGATATTCTCATGTCAAAATAAAATGAAAACAGACAAACGACACTGACAAAAAAAAATAGAAAAAAATTTACACACAGAAATAATATTTTTGAATTGAATATTTTTCCATGAAATTTGCTGAAGACCCATTTCAGGGGATGGAAAATCCAGTGGCGTAGGCAGATTTTCTCTAAAAAAATCGCTAATATGTTTTCTTGATTTGTCAGCCTCCAAATATGCTCTAGTAGGCCTTTTTTGGAAAAAACTGGGCGACGTATGGCCTCAAAATACACCTTCCCCCTTTCTACATTTCCAAAAAAAAACGTCAAAATCGATCAATAAATCAAAAAGTTATGAGGGTGGCCCGCTTTCAAATGGGTCACTCTGTATATACAGTGTGGTCACTCAAGTGTGCAACGACATAGAGATTTTTTTTTTATTAACTGCACAACCAAAATACAAATATTGCCGAAAGTTGGTGCATGTTTGATAATCATATTAGGTGCACTCGGAATGGTTGCAAGTCAGGGTAGGCCAAAAAATAATGAAAATTGTACAAGAGTAAAGTACCCTTATTTCAGAGAATTCGGCAAAATGTTATGAAGAAAATGTGTTTAAAATTAAAAGTTATGCCTAAATACCAAATCATGGCCTCCTTAGAAAAAAAATATAATTTTTTAAACATCTAATTATTACCCAAAAAAAATGTTCTTCACCCTGTATGCTGTTTGACTTGCAACCATTCTTGGTGCACCTAATATGATAATCGGACATGCACCAACTTTCGGCAATATTTGTATTTTTGTTGTGCAGTTGATAAAAAAATCCCATATGTTGCACACTTAAGTGACCACACTGTATATTATGTATATGACTAAATAATGTTCCGCTGATAATTCTCATAAGGATTTTGAAAAGTGAAGATAATAAACCTATAATACCTGAAAGTTTGCAGCCAATGTCTTGAAAATTAAGAAAGATACCAAGTTTTTTCGTAATTACATTCATATATGTAAATAATGTTCGGCTGATATTTCTGAGATAACTATCAAAAACTAGAGATAGTACCTATAATATCTGATTTTGTGTTCTCAAAATTTTCCCCTTTTTGGAAAACTTGAATAAAATCAAAAATCATATAAAAATAAAAGAATAATTCGAGCCTGATTCTCAGGATGCAAAACTCCAAACTTAAAAAATAAAAGTTAACAAGAAAAAAGCAAAATTGAATTCGATAGTGCTTCTGGATCACGAGAACTTTAAACAAAAATAGGACAACAGAAACAGAGGAGTTCAAAAAATACAATTTAACATCAAATAAAAATGAAATTTTACGCATTTATCAATCCTTCAATTAATGTTTTGCACAACAAAAAAATTAATTAGAATCAGTTGCCGCTGTATCTGATAAGACTCAACCAATAATTAGGCACATATTTCTACAAAGCCTATTAATAAAAACGCCGGCATCATATTATTATCAGTATTGGTCTGACTGATTGCTGTGTATATGATAAATAAATATATTTCTGCAACTTTGTCTGGGTAGTAGACGTGACGTTACCATTTTGGTCTGGTCGATTATCACACTTTTGTAAATAACATGCGATTCTATATACAGGGTAGTAAAACCTCTTTTGCATGTATTATTGTAAAATGGATGTTTCAAATCAATGGAGCTATATAATAAGTACAACTCAATTTGAGTGAATATAGCTGATCAATATTGGACGTATACATTACACTTTGTACATAAGCTCATTAGGTATCTAGTAATTTGTCACTCAACTTGAGTTTTCTTGACAAGACTGTATATACTCAATTAATACTTGGTGACTTCGTCCACACAATTGGACACAGTCTGAAACATAGAGCTTTTTATAATAGGATAATTGGACTTAATTATGGATAATTTATAACAACATATAGATGTATATTTTAGGAAAACCAATCGGTAAGATTACCATATAAAGTTATTAATGAATGTTCTATCCACTTGATATGTATATACTATTGTTTTTATGTAAATGGCAGGTGTTGATGTTTATATTTTTTTCTAAATAAATGAAGAAAAGCCCGGTAGAGTTTTATTTTCAGCTCCTGTTGGAAGGGTAATGCAATTCGTTCATTAAAAGCTTATGTAGATAAGCTCATTAACTGATTTTCCTTATCTGATGTTCGTTGAACAAGCAATGCAGAAAAAAATTCATTGATGTGTAAAAGCATCGATAAGTTAATCTGTCTGGCGAATGTGAACTCGAGCTTGATAGACAATACGCATTTTTTCTTTTTGACCATATTTTCTGACTAGATATAAAACGATGTTTTTTTGTGTGTCGATTTAATAAATAAAATTTGCAAACCATTCACAATGAAGAAACACGCCTTTATATGCGAAAGACTTACTTTTCTGTTTTCACAAAAAGAGACAAATACTATCGCCTGGGATGACGGTACGATCTTAACAAGCTTTGAGAAGTAACTGTTTCTTCATAGCATGTGACATCAAAAAAGTACGTCATCTGCATGAATCGTTTGCACGTTTTATAACCCAATTACTCAAAAAAATACACGATACATTAGGAAACATAAATATGAATACACTTGAAGCAATGTATCAGGTATTTCAATTCAATAAAACACTTCCACAACTCCAAACGGAGTTGGAAAATCATATTTACTAACCACTCGGGCGCCACCTTTCAGTCTATTGACATTTTCTTGAAGCTACATTCAATTCAACTACGAAGTGGAAGTGAAAGATCCATCCATCGATGGAATTTGACAGGGTGTTCCGGTGATCATGTTACAAACTTCTATGGTAGATAAAACACATGAAAATAAGAAAAAAAGTTCATATGAACATGGGTCCGGAAACGCTTCCTCAGGGCTCAAGATGACCTTCGAAAACTATAGCTTCGGTACTACTGCAGCTATCGCCACCAATTCTGGGACATGAAATCTAGTTGGTATTTTTGCCACCTTTAACCACGGGCGTACAAACCAGAGGGGATTTGGGTAAATCTGACCCAACGCTTCTCAGGCTTCAATTTCTTGCCATTTTTATACCTGATTATGATTCTCCAATGCCTTTTACATAAAAAAGGTACTCCTAGTAAAAGTCGCTATTTGTCACCGTTTCCTCGGATACCGCCACTAAGTCAGATACAATTATTGATTCCTGTTGCACCTATGCAGTTTGATTACGTTGGCGTTGGTTTATTAAAATTTATCTAGTTGTCAAAAATCTCTCAATAAAATATTGAGTCGCCAGTGAATCATGGATTATGGATAGCGCCTCCTGACGGAGATACAGAGCCCTAAAGGGGAACCCATCGATTCGATGTATCTGCTGTAACTTTCGAACCGTCTCATATTTGATGAGATTTTGTTATGTTGTGTAGGCTCATAAAACCATAGTTAAGTGAATATTTGAAATTGTAGGGGAAACCAGAAACGGAAATGAAGTACATTGCAATAATAATTGTCATTCTTGATGGACGATTTCCGATAGGAGCAGATCGGCGGCGGGTGACGGTGATTTGTTGGATGGTTTTTCGATTGTGTTGTGTTATTTTCGAGTCCCAGCGTTAATAATATAATAAGAAGGAAGATTTGTTAGGATAAGGATGTTTCACTTTGGTTAAGGATTTAGTATTTTTTTCTTTGAATGAGGATATCTACATTTTGTGCACAAGATGCACGTCAGTTCTTTTCTTATTACAAGTTGGATTTCAATTTTGAGATGAATTTGAATCAAAACTGGGTTTTCCCTGGGCTGGTCGGAGAGCGGGTAACTCAGCTAGTCCTATATAAATTGAAAATTGAAAACATTGAAGGAAAAAGACCAAAAAGCTATTGGATTTGAATTTCGTTAAAAAAAAATTTTTTCACAAACCTCGAGATAATGAGTTCAAGTTTTTATTTTGGTTTGTATTTGATGTTTGAAACATCTTCATGAAACTGAGGGCTCATTGTCTCAATACATTTTTCCGAGCGATGGGGAGTTAGTTTCTGCTGTTGAGAAGGTACTATTATCTGATTTTCTTCGTCACTGGAATTGACTGCTTGTAAATTTAGTTTCCTGCTGTATAAATTGATCGTTTAGTTCAAGTGCCAGCAAATTCAAAGGCAGTATTGAGTATGTAATAATATTTTTTTTTTAATTTTTTTAAGGGAATTCGGGAAAATACAGTTTCAAGAATTCATATTTGCAATAATTTTAAACAATTCCGACTATGCCTTTGCAAAGGTATTTTAATTCTTATCTTTAAATCTCTGCAAGATTAACGCTATGAGATTTTTGATTCAGCGTTCCGTCCCCTCCCAACCGTCGTAGTTAGACCTTTAATATCTAACGAACGAATAGGAACTACTCAATATTTAGCAATAAATATTCACAATAAATATGGGAATAGTCCCTACTGTACAAGGGCGGAGAAAACCTTCCACCATCTAATGCGATAGATGGGTTCGCCTGAGGCGGAAAGTTCATGGTACGGCAACTATTCCTTGGGAGGAGTTGAGGGACTCCACAATGGAGACTTGGAGACGGGAAGGTTCGAAGAGTGATTAGGGTTGGCAACGCGAGGTCTACTCGATGGACTTTTACCCCTCCCCCTCGAATCAAGATCAAAGATATATTCCGAATGAAAATAAATAGAATTTGGAACTGAATACATTGTTTTGATGTTTTTGCAATAAAAAGAACAAAAGTAAGTAAATATGTGATACACAGAAAATATCAAAATTACAATGGAAAACCAATTATAACATAAAATTGAATGAAAATAAAACGATACAAAGTTGATGATGATAAATAGAAAACAGAACAGAAAAATAATAACACCAAAGAAAAGTTAGATAAGAAAAAATTAAATTTGCAGCTGACTACAAGGTTTTGATGTTCAAGGCAGAACTCAATTAAAAATGAAATTAAGATCCAATGTAGTGTTAAAGAATGTGTAAAATTATCGATACGTTTGTAGATTTTTGGCTGAACAACTTTATTCATTGTTTGATTTTAACATCAAGTCTTGACTAATTTATAATACAATACAATAAAAAGAATTTATAAAATTCAGGTTTTGAAGGTTTGATCGAGGTTGGACAATGATATTTTCGGGCGCCACCTCCTGGATATATGTGTAAGGGGACCTACGCGCATGTCGGGTAGCCTTTAGACAGTGGAGAAGATAATTCAGGTGGTAAAAAGTTGACCTTGAGAAGAACTACTGCAACAAAAATTGAACATAAGCAAACGAAAAAAAAAATGTTTATCGTTGGTTACATTTGTAATGTTTTTAGAGCAGAAAATTAACCAGAAACCAACCACATTCGAACGATTGTTGTGAGAAAAAGTGTTATTCGATGCTGATAGAGGGCGGATTATTTGAAAATACGGCTAGAACAGCTGATAGCGTGGACAAAAATATGAGGGTGGTTCGGTACGCGGCAATGACGGTGCAAAAATGAAACAGAAAACGGACGGAAACGGCGCGGCTTTCTGAAGTAAATGAAAACGGTGCAACTCCAAAAGACTCATTTGAATAAAATTTCGGAACTCTAGCAGATACGGTGATTGAAAACTATGATAATAACAACACGGTTTTGAAAACTAACGGAAAATTACCCCTCCCTGCCATTGTTTGTTTTATTGATTTTTTGGTAATGGAATAAAACACATAACCCCGGAAATGGAAGAAAGGAAAAATCCCCAAAAATCAGTCTCTTTTTTACAACGTCGTTCATGTATCATGGCGAGAACCGATCTCAGGAATAATGTCAGATCAGAAAAATAGGAAATGGTGGTCGCAAACGATAAGCAAGAAATCAAAAACTACCAACAAGAAAACTCCGTGGATTTGGTGATTTCCGCAAAGCTTTTATCCAAAAATAAATTGATCGATAGAAAGAAAATAAACAGAAAAAAATAAATAGATACCGAAGGAATGTACTACATTGTAGCTTCCTATGCCCAAAATTAATGTAAGTCAAGTTCTCGGTCGTTCGGAAGCAAATTTGTATGTTATTTATTTTTTTAGAACTCATTTTAATATAAAAAAAAATAAGAAATCATTTTGTGTATCGCCTGCTGGTGTAGGTTGGATTTCAACTGGAGAGGAATCAATGCAAAATTGAACAAAAACCTTAAAGTTAAAAATAATCTAATAAGAATGTCCTTTCATGTCAAAAATTAGCTTTTTCTCAGCATAATTTATCTAAACGGGTTAGAGAACAAGGGGGAAAAAAAGAGAAAACAAGGTGCAAGAAATTAAACAAAGAGCAGAACGAGGAGGAGAAATAACTATGAGGTTCTAGATTTGACGAGCAAGTGAACCAGAAGATGTCGAAAAACGAATAAAGCTCTACATTAAAGACCCATAAAGGCATGTGTCAACTCTTCAACTCTATATTTTAATAAATTTTATCAAAACATTTCGAAAAAAAAAACAGAACAAACACAAATAATTGCAGTTTCAGAACGACTTCTTGTTATTACTGTTACGCTCATAGACTTAAAAAACTCCCTCTAGTCCCTCATGAAGCTATTTACTTGATTTCAGCACCGTTGTCATGTGCTCTTAATGTTCTAGAGCTTTATGAAAAATACAGGCAAAAATAATTTAATTCAACTACCAAATCATCAGTCTTCAACACCTATAATTCCGTATTCTCAGTTTTCCGTCACAAATTACTTTTCTGTCGTTTAAAAACATTGTTGAAGGTGAACATTTGTATGAAGATCTACATTTCATGATGAAATATGGCAACATCCGGTCGCAACTTTGAGGACGGACCAGCTGACGCATTGTTTACAAACGTCCGCTTAAGTGAGGTCAATGCGTTTATAGTTTACTTATTTCTCAATTATTCAGAAAAAGTCTTGCTCTGTCTGTTATAAATTGCGGGATCTAGTGTATAATTGATAAACAGTGCCTAAAAAGTGTGTAGTGTGTGGCCAGAGAAAAAAAACAGGCGAAAATCAGGCGTTTCACCGGTAAGTAAACAAAAACAAAACTGGCCTATCATCATTGTGTTGGGACCAAAACATTCAATGCTAAAGGTATAGGCGTTACGTGTCTTGTTATTTCAAGTCTATGGTTACGCTGATTCATTAATTATTATTCGAGATGCTCACATGAAATAAAAAAAAGTAAATTTTTCGAAATTCAAAAAAGTTCCCTTTATCTTTTCGCAACGCAAATTTTGTCATGATGCAATTTCAGTTGACACTTTGGCACATTCACCTGAATACGCCGAGCAAACCTCCCTCCTACATTTTTCAAAAAATACTCCCGTCAGCCTGCGCCAGGGAGCATGGAGAGTGGATAAGATTACATATATTTCGGGAGATGCCTGTCATATATACAGCACATCCACACTCGCATCCATACCTTGTAGCGCTTAGTGTTTCAGTTCCAGCCGAAGTGATTTATTCATTCACGTTCCGTCTGGACGTCCACATTGGTGAGTATTTATTTATTTATTTTACATTTTGAATGCCAATCGTAAATGAATGGAATGTCAAACACGGTTTTCTGTTTGATGTTTTTAGTGCATAAAAAGTGTGCCGTTTGGGATTTTGAAAGGTTTTTATTTTTACAAATTTCAGTTTTTGTCTCAGTCACTTTTCACTCTACTCTTCATTAGTTCTTAATTTTTTTTACCAATATTTATACTTTTTTTAGTTTTTATATAATTATTAAATTTCTTACGAGATTGTTGGTAGGTTATATTCAATAGGAGTATCTTGATCAAATTTTGAAAAATACAATTTTTCACGAATTTGTTCTGAACTAAACTCATCAAAAATTTTTATTTTTAACAAAATTTATGAAGAGGATTAAAAAAAAATCCTTATCAGTTTTGGCAGATTTCTTATTATCCGTTCACCTTTTTTGCTAATTGATAATTCTGATGTTTCAGAGTTTTTTTTCCTTTTCTGTATCAAAATGTTCTTTTCAGAATTATTGTCTTCATTCCCTGTCGAATAAAAAATTATTATTTTTGTTCTATTTTGTGTAATATTTCAAAACTCTCGATTTTTTGGTCCAGTTTTGGTGGTTAATTTCAGTTTTGGCTTCAAAAATTGAATGGAAAGTATTTTTTATTCTTTTTTCTTTAAACAGTTGTATTGTGGAGAAAAAATTATGGAAAAAAACTCATTTTTTGACCACCTGTGAAACTCAACTGTTCATGTACAGGGTGTCTATTTAAGAATGGTAAGCTGCCAGATCTCAGAAACTAGGCATCCGAGTCTTGCGGAAAAAAAAATACTGGGTAATATGGAATGGAGAAAATGCTGGAAATATATCAGAAGTTCCCAAGATCGCCACAAGATGGCGTAACGGTGCTATCAAAACACAAATTCGCTGTTTTTTCGTGATTTTCAAATACAAACAAATACAAATGAGTACCTCTATGGATTCCTTGAGAGATTTCCTCCATATTAGTTTTTTGTTTTGTTTTCCTAACATGTCAAATAAGACAGGTATCAGCTGTCAAACCTTACAACGCAAGAATGCTCATAACTTTGAAACAACACAACCGATTGACGCGATCTTGGTCTCATATGAAAGAGCATGATCTGCACTTCAAAAATTTTTTTTGGTTTTGAATTTTTGACCTCCGCCGTCGCCGCTAGATGGCGTTAACTGAAATGGTAGCATGTTTTTGACTTTTTTCCAAAAAAATCAAATGTAATGGTATATTTATTTTTATATATTTTAAAAGGGGATACATTTTCCTATTAAAAAAATCAAAAAAAAAAAAATCAAAAAAAATCAAAAAAAAATCATCAATTTTTTGTTTTTTTTTATAGGAAAATGTATCCTCTTTTAAAAATAGATAAATATACCATTACATTTGATTTTTTTGGAAAAAACTCAAAAACATGCTACCATTTCAGTTAACGCAATCTAGCGGCGACGGCGAAGGTCAAAAATTCAAAACCAAAAAAGTTTTTTGAAGTGCAGATCATGCTCTTTCATATAAGACCAAGATCGCGTCAATCGGTTGGGTTGTTTCAAAGTTATGAGCATTCTTGCGTTGTAAGGTTTGACAGCTGATACCTGTCTTATTTGACATGTTAGGAAAAAAAAACAAAAAAACTAATATGAAGGAAATCTCTCAAGGAATCCATAGCGGTACTCATTTGTATTTGTTTGTATTTAAAAATCACGAAAAAACAGCGATTTTGTGTTTTGATAGCACCGTTACGCCATCTTGTGGCGATCTTGGGAACGTCTGATATATTTCCAGCATTTTCTCTATTCCATATTACCCAGTAATTTTTTTTTCGCAAGTCTCTCGGATGCCTAGTTTCTGAGATCTGGCACCTTGCCATTCCTAAATAGAAACCCTGTACATTTTTCTATAGTACTGCACTGAGACAGTAGCGTAACAATTTTTCCGAGATTTTCAACCGTTGAAGGGATATTTGCTAACTCATTTATTTATGAAAATTTTGCCATAGTGTGACACACATCATTTCACATGACTCGGGGTTAACCAAGACAGTGGCGTAACAGTTTATGGGAAGTTTCTCATGGTGCGGCACATCATATCACATAAATCGGGGTTAACTGAGACAGTGGCGTGACAGTTTTTTCGAAATGTTCAACCGTGAAGGAGATATTTGCTAAGTCGGTTATTTTTAAGATTTTCTCAAAGTGCGCACATCATTTCACATAATCGTTATCTCAAAGAATGGCGTGGCAATTTTTCCAAAATTTCCAAATATCTGCTAACTCAGTTGTTTATGGAATTTTTCCCATAGTGTGACACATCATTTCACATAAATCAGGATTATCTGAGACATTGGCATAGCAATTTTTCAAAAATTTCCAATCATTGAGGAGTTATTTGCTTACTCAGTTATCTATGGAAATTACCCCACATAACTTCACATAGATCGGGGTTAACTTAGACAGTGGCGTAACATTTTTTTTTTTTGCTTACTTTATTTATTTATGGAAATTTTCCCATAGTGCGACACATCATTTTACCTAGATCGAGGTTATCTAAAACAGTGGCGTAGCAATTTTTCCGAAATTTTCAACCGTTGAGGAGATATTTGATAACTTAATATTTATGGAAATTTTCTCATAGTACGGCACATCATTTCATATAAATCGGGGTCAACTAAGACAGTGGCGTAACAATTTTTTCGAAATGTTTAACCATTGAGGAGATAAGTTATTTATGGAAATTTTCTTCCAGTGCGGTACATCATTTCACATAGATCGGGGTTATCTAAAACAGTGGCGTAGCAATGTTTCTGGAATTTTCAACCGTTGATTAGATATCTGCTAACCTAATTATTTATGTAAATTTTTTCAAAGTGCGGCACATAATTTCACATAAATCGGGGTTAACTGAGAAATTGACGTGACAATTTTTCCGAAATTTTCAACTGTTTAGGTGATATTTGCTAACTTAGTTATTTATGTAAATTTTTCCATAGTGCGACACATAATTTCACATAAATCGGGGTTAACCAAGACAGTGGCGTAATAATTTTTCCAATACATGTTAACATAGTTAGTGCTGGAATATTGTTACTAATCTAAAAAATTTCATTTAACAGGTTGCAGGGTAAAGAACGGTATTAAAAATGCTATATCCGTTAGTTACACCATTTATAACTCAAGAACGGTTGGACCGATTTTTCAATTTCAATTTGTTGAATTTGACTCCGCCTTAAAAAAAAACTGCAACAAAATTTATCCATTCAACATTTATTGATTAAAAACCGTATGAAATTTGCCAAAGTCAGCTAGTTTTTAATAAATTGGTCAACAGTTAATTTATAAAAAACTAAAACGGTTGTGATGCAGTAGAACCGTTTATTTTGTTTAAATTAATCAAGATGTCGAATCCAGAATTTATCACTCAGATCAATCATAACAAAAAACGAAAGTCCATTATAAAAAAAATCCAAACCAATTCTCATCACTCAACTAGTCTGTCATAAAAATGTTGAGCCTACAAACTAACCAATTCACGGAAATAATTGAAAATCGACAAAATCAAAGTTTCTGTGACTAATAATATGTTCTAGTATTTGACAACAGCGGGTATACACTAGGATTGAAAATAAACAAAGTTTTATAAACTAAAAGTGTGTTGTTGGATTGAGGCCAAGACTGGTTAATGAACGAATGAAGTTTCCATTGAAGTTGCTTTTAGTGTATCATGTGCAAGTGTGACGAGTATGCAAGTAAGTGTGCATTGCATTAAGATTATACACAACGGTCCAGCCCACCAACTCCCCCATACGTATCACTCATTACACATTCTAGAAAATGGGATATCAACCTTAACAGTCCAGTTCGATGCAAACCTTGCATTATTCAATAGGAGACCATTTTATTTTTAAAGAATGAAAAAGAATTTTGATTTTTGGAAAAATTTCTGCACTGATTAAAATCATTGTGACAATGACAAATTTTCTGGAAAAATTGTTCAGATTAAACCCTTGATGGGTTACTTGAGTTATTTCACTATTTTTAGCAGAAAAACCCTCGGAAAAATCTTTCAGACATTTTCTAAAAGTAAAATTATTATGGGTTTATTTTGATTAGTTTGGGTTAGTTTGAATTATTTTGGGTTAGTTTTACTAAAAATACGAAAAAAAAAATCCGATGATCATAGTTTATTTTATGAATCGTTGTATCCCTTGGTCGTTTGACAATTTTTGAACTTTCAAACCAAACTTACATGACTTTTGTTGTTGTTGATGTATAAGTGTTGTAATGGCCCATAAAAATCATTGTATATACAGGGTGTTACTTAATGGTATGTCATAATTTTAAGGGGGAGTTCCTGGATAAATAAGGTCGAAAAGGTCACATAAACTTGAGTCTAAAAGAAAAAATAAAAGAAAATAAAATAAAATAAAAATAAAAATAAAAAAAGTGTGTACCTATACCATAATATCATGTGGCAAAATTCAGTTCAATATCTCAAACCTTCTTTGGAAAATTTATTAAAAACTGAAACTAAAATAAATCTTTAACACCCTGTGTTTATATGACCTTTTCGATACTTGAAATTTATCCAGGAACTTCCCCTTAAAATTATTACATACCATTAAGTAACACCCTGTATAGCCACAATTTTTCGAATTTCCTCTCAATAATTTAATATATAGGTCAATAAATTTATAATTAATCGACTTCCAACTGAATGGACTTGAATCAAGTTTTAATGTGATGAATGAGTTTTTCGATGTAGTGGTTTTTTGGTGACATTGGAAATTGTGCTGGTAAGAGTCAGTCATGTGTGAGCTTTTCAATTATCCATAACTTTTATGTATTTTTCCATTTTTCTATCGTTTATTTGGACCATTGTACTGAAATATTTGAGAAAAACTAAAAATTATTGTTTTTTTGTCGTAACTCGACAACCCTCACGTTTGACGAAAAATGCCAGGAGACACTTTTTCTCACATTTGCCGTACTTTATATCACTCACGCCCAACCAAAATACACTTCTAGATGACTTATTTGCATGTAAAACATTCAACAAAAATTTCCTTATGGGATTTCACCATGCAAAACGAATTAATTTGGACCTAATTAACCCTACACCACTGTGTAATGCACCGCGGCGTGCTGGACCAGTCGGTGGGTGTCTGGTGATGGTTTGGTATATAAATGAGGTTTTTTATATAGCATCAATACATTTTTATTTTGGAAGGTCAATGAATGAATTGATCAATTTCACTCTATGATTAGCCCCATATGAAATTGATCAACAATCCATCAAATCAATTATTATTTTCTACGAAAACGTAATTTTTGCCACACGTCGTGTATTTTATGGCAATTTTATCGGAAAATACCACTTATCCTCTCGCCAAGACGCGGAAAACAGTTTACATCTGATGCACTTTCGCGGATTGCACATTTTCAATTTAGAAATTATCTATAAAGCGTTTTCCTTCAATTCCAAGGGCGAACCAATCAACAAATACGCCATTACATCGAGATCAAATAATATTTTTGATTTGGCCAAAACATAAATAATATTTATTTTCGTCTACATTTATACGTTGAATCTAATAAAATCTTGCACAATCTGACAACAGCCTAAAATGGGAAGGTGTACCTTGTCTTCGACTGTCCATGGTGCGTCCCCATGAGCGTAGTGGCCGCGTTTTGACATTTTAAGCGTATTGACATACCTATTCTGATTGGTTGTACAATTTTGAATCATTACGGTGGGAATATCACCAACCAATCATATCTCAAAACGCGAAAACGCCGTCCTTGAAGTACGCACTTACGCACATGAGGACCCCGCATGAGCGGCAAATTGCAGCGACCGCGTGCAGCAGCGTTGCCAAGTGAGTTAACGTTTAAGATTATACGAAATATAGCCAGATCCGTTCGCTGTGCGATGCTCGAGCTAAGCGAAGCTGATGGTGGGTCGTCATGTGCGTTTTTCAAGAACGTTGTTTTTGCTTTTTGCGATATAATTGATTTTATCGTGATATTTCCGCAGTTATGATTTAAAATTATACAATCAGAACAGGTGATACGGGTTTGTCAATACGCTCAAAATTTCGCCACTACGCCCATGGGGACGCACCATCAAAGATAGACAACGAGCTCTGTTGCCACATCGGGGGAAAACCACTGATATTGCTTTGAAGGTACTGGTGGAATTCAGGAAAAAGTAAGAATTGACAAGAAAATCTGACATCACTGTATAAATAACTCAATAACCTGACCAGAAACTGCAAATAGTAATGAAAAAGTTTGGTCTTAGATTAAAGAATAGCAACCCACCCTCCTAACAATAAACCTCCATGACCAGACAGAGCATGCGCAAAGAGTAATTCAAACGAGTTAGACCACTCTGTCTTAATCATAGACGTAAAATCACAAGACCAGTAACAAAACAGATATATCACTAACCCAAACATCTCTCATGTAAATATTTGTTGCGTTGTTGCCATGTGCCCTGAATGTTCTAAAGCATTTTTGAAGCTGAAAATTTGTAATGAGGAAACATGGCAACGCCTGGTCGCAAAATTTCTTAATTTCTCAGGAGACCAAGCTCTGTGATTTTTTTTCCAAATTGCGCTATTTAGTATTTTATTGATAAAACAATGACTAGAAACTCTGTAGTGTGTGGCCAGAAAGCAAAACCAGGCGGACATTTTGTCATCTCGGTAAGTAAACAGAACATGATCATGTTTGGGTCATAACATTCAATGGCGTTATTGTAAGTCCACAGTGGTGATCTATGCAAAAAAATCAGCAGATGTGAAGAAGATGAAAAAACAGTAGATGAGTGAATCCAAGAATATTCCATTCCAGACAACTAAATCAATTCGCTCGGCGTTCAGTTCAAATATAATGAAATATCGGTTTCGGAAAAACTCAACAAAACAGTAGCATCATTTTTTGGCGAGTTTATTATTCCATTGGTATCAGAGCCGCTCGTTAAACAAACCAGTTTGCCATAAATCTCCCGTATTGCAATCGGCAACAAAATGTGCAACGGTCTTTTGTTTTGTCTGGTTATTAATTACAATATTGATTTGATAGATGAGGAGGGGATGATCCGGTATTTATATTCGTGTGGTGATGAAAGGTTAATGTTTTGTTGATTGAAACGTCTGGGGTTCGGTTGATTCTTCATTTATTGGCGGATAATTGAATGTTCTGCTTGATTCATTTCCCCAATCAATATTGCTAATTTGAGTTTTTTCCAACATCTATTTTAATTGTAGCTGTTAAATGCTTTTCATCGGTAAATTTGATCTCTCACGTATTCATTCATTGGCACTGAAAACTGTCAAAACTTCGTTTTGTTTTAATTTTAACTGCGTTTCTGTTTCAAATGTTGCGATGATTACGGTAAATCTTTATTAGTAAAAAAAAACCTTTGGAACCGAACGAGTTTCGTTTCTCTATATCCCGTTTTTGCTGTGGCCCGTACCACAATTTCACGCCGTGTTCCTTGCCCGGATCCTACTGTGGCCTGTACCACACGTACCCTCTTACGGCGTCGTAAAAATTTTCTGTGATTTTTGCTGTTTATTTCACGCAGTAAAGCTTCGTGAAAAAGGTGTGGCCTAATATAAACTCGGATGGTCTCAGGAATGGATACAAAGCTGAGCTTTTTGTTTATCATTGAAGTTTTGCATTCATTAATCATATAATTTATTTTTTATATGAATTTTGAATATCACGTGATTCTGTTTTTTGAAAATATTTCATTAAAACTAGCTCAATTGATTTCCTATTGTTCAGAATTAATTTTGGTAAAGATTTTTTTTTAAGTGTTTCACGCTCATTGCTTTCTTCTAATGATTTTTATGATGTATCATTTAATTCTTAATTTTTGTGGAACCATGAAAGATCAAGGAAAAAACTTATAAATTCACATCGTTCAAATGAACATGAATCTATTTAATTTTTTTTTATAGAAAGTAAATAATGAATGACAAATAATAAGTGATCATAGTTCAAAAAAATCTAATTCAAAAACCAATTGAAAAACGTTAACTAGGAACTTAAAGTTAATAAGGTCAAAAGATGAAAAAAAACTTTCTCAAGCCAGATTCTGACTTATTTTGTCATTTTTACGAATTTCTATTTTGGTTTTTATTCGGGCTTGTAATAAACTTTATGTTGCAAAGCACTTTTGATTTCTCAAACTTTCAGTTGTAATTTCGGGGTTGTGTTTTTTTATTTCTTTTAATTTTATTTAATTTCGTAATTTAGGGGTTTATGCATTTTTGATAATTTATTTTTGTTGTTGTTGAGGATTTAAGTCAAGTTTCGTAGTTATTCTGTTTTCCCCGCATCACTCTAAAAATAATAATAATAAAACTTAATGAACATCTACCTATTTCAACTATTTTTATGAAAAGTAAAAGGTACATAAATCAAAAATAAGCATAGTTCAATGGAAAGTTAATCAAAAATCCAATTCTGAGAAAGTTTACTTAAAACGTAAAGCTAATAAGGACTTCAAAACCTTTTTTTCATTTTAAAGGATTTTTATTTGAGTTTTTATTCGGGCTTTTGTCCAAATGTCCAATGATTTTTTCAGCTTGTAGGCTGTTTATTTTATTGACTGTGTTCACTTTTGCTTTTTCATTTCTTTCAATTTTATTTGCTTGTACCTACTTTATGGACAGCTATAATTATCCATTTTTGATAATTTATTTTCGCGTTCTCTGTAGATTTCCAGGATTATTTTTCGTGTGTTTGTGTTTTACTTTCTGTGTTTTCTTCAATGAGTTTTATTTATAACTTTAAATTTATTTTTCAGAATACCATAAAATACTTTTAACCATCAATTCAAATTGTTCAGCCAAAAGCTAAATAAACATTCATTTTAATTTTTATGGATAGTAAAAAATAAATCAAAAATAAAAAATAATCATAGTTCAATAAATATTCCATTTAAAACCCTATTGTAAAAGTGTTTATCAAAAACGTCAAGCTAAAAAGGAATATTGAGGATTGTTTCAATTTTCAAGGATTTCTATTTCAGTTTTGTAAAAGAATGTTAAAATAACTTATAATTAGCTTATACAGCTACATAAAAAAACCTTGTGGTAAAAAAGCAGATAGTACAAAATAAAGATTTATAAAAAGTAAAGAAAACCTTAAAAACTAAGTAAAAACTGAAAAGTGGACATTTTCAGTCGGAAAAAGAACATACAAAGACGTTTTGAAAAGTGAAAGAGTTCACAAATTAATACAAAATATGAATTCATAAAACGTGAAGAAAACCTCCTTAAAGTGTTCAAAAGTTGACGTTTTTAGTAAAAAAACACAAGCTCTCAAGCAAATACATAGACCCTTAAAAAAGGTACAAAAATCACAAATGATACAAAACAAAGATCAATAAAAAGTCAAAAAAACTCCTTAAAGACTGAAAAAATACTAAAAACTAGACAACAGAGCTGCAAAAAAAATACAAACACCCATTAAGTGAGAAAAATCATAAATACAGAATTAAAATTAACAAAAAAGAGAAGAAAACTTCCTTAAAGCCTTGAAATAAGTAAGTAAATATTTTTCTATCAAGCCAAAGCTTTACAAAAAAACATCACATCACAATAAGTATACATATTTAAAAAAGTATAAATCGATTGTTCCAAAGTGGACGTTTTTAGTAGAAAAGAAAACATAAAACGGTAAAAAAAGTAAAAAAAATCACACATAAAAAATTAAAGATTTTATTCGGACTTTTATTCAACTTTATGCTGAGTAAAGCACAAAACTAATGATTTTGTTAATTCTAAGTTGTTCAATTTCTGGATTAGTTTGGGTTAATTAGTTTTTTCGTGAATATGATTATTTATTTTTGGGATAGATTTTCAGAATAGTGAGGATTTAAAACATTTTTTTCCGTAGTTATGTTGTCTTCACCACATCCATGCAAATTCAGAAAAATTTGTTAAAATGACCTGAAATACAGATCGACATTTTGTTGAAAAGAATCCAGTAAATTAGGGGTTGTTGATCGTGAAGTTTGGATTAACTTGACCTTTGAACATGATAAATTAAAAACATAATCATTCCCCGATCAAAGCACTCATTTTTAATATTTTTTTTATAATTCACCTGGCTCAGACCAATTCACAAATCAATAATTAACCAAAGCATATTTTTTCAACACAATTTTAATGATTTGTTATTGCGATAAGTCTGATTCGTTCTATAATAGCAATTAATACAATTTAAATACTTTGTACAAATATACCTAGTTGATTTATTTAGCACGAATCGTTTACTTCGTCTGTTGCCATTACTTTTCGTCTGTCAACTTGACAGGTGTATTTTTACGTTTATGATGAATTTCCTAGGAGCGATAAAGTGGGATTTTATCAACAGTTTATCACTAAGCAAGCGATTTTAGTGCCGCCACCAGGTTTTCTTTTGATAAAATATTTGATGTTTGAACAATTGAACGAATAGGTTATATGTCAATGGTTGCTGGTTTGATAACAAAAGAGATTACATTAATACTGTCAATATAGTTGATGGAGGTGCGAACGTTGTAAATAACAATAAGATGAGATTTGTTGTTTTTACTAAAGTTTTATTTAATTATTTTTATTCATTTTGTTATTATTGATTTCATCAACTATTTCATTATGTGAAATTTATCAACTTTCAATAGTTTCATGTTATTGGTTTTTTTATTTAAATAAATTGGTTGAAATAAATTAGTATAGCTTGTGATAATAAAATAAAAGTAACCATAAGAAAACAACCTTAAAAAGTATACTAAAAAAGGGAGGTTGATGATAACAAAAAACGGAAAATACGAGGGAAAATACTTCTTGTACATTTTTAATTCTGAAAACATGGAATTTTGCCCATGCAAAAGGGTTCCTTCATAATGGATTCACCCACAAGAAAGGATTTGGGGGTGAAATAGGCAGCGAAAGTATCTAAAGAAGTTCCTCATTTTTGAAGACAGAAGTATGAGTTGATTAGAAATAAATGAACACGTGTTCCAGCGTTTTTCAAAATTTTATCCTTTAGAGAGTAAAGATTTGTAGGGAGAATCGTTATTTTTGAAGACAGAGGCATGAAAGTTTGGCTTTTCATTGAAAATAAATTAATACCTGTTCCAGCGTGTTTCAAAATTTCTCTTGAAGGGGTGAAAGGGAAGGGTTTCTTTTCTGTTTCCTCCTTTTTTTATCATCGTTTTATCATTAAAAAAGAAAGATGAATGATTTTAAAAAAGTGTGAATATTTTAGTTCTCGACATTTTTTTGTTTTAAGTTGTGATTATTTTTGCAAAGACTTTATTTTAATTCGAGGTATTAAAATATGTTTTGAAAGCAATATCGTATATTGAGACTATCAGGAGTAGAAAAAAACTACCATATAAATAATACAAAAAAAAAGTAAAGAGCAGCTGATTTACATTTATGTTATTGAATATTTTCTGAAAAAAATATTAATTTGGGTTATTATCAAAATAAAAAACAGTATGTGAGCCTTTAATTGAATAAAAACTAGTATTAGTTATGAAATTTTAAGAAGAGAGACTATTTTGTTGTAATCGTATATGTATATTTTATTATTGCTCTATTTATTTTTAACTTATTTTATCTAAGCTATATTTTATTTTTTTATTGGAATTTTTATGTATGTAGCATATTTGCTAAATAAACGAATATTTTATTTATTTTTTTTTTTACTATCTAAACTGTTTATCAAATTGGTTTATTATTGTTTGAATAATTCAACTCTCACAAGATTTTTTTTTAAGTGAGGATATTTTTTTTCCGAGTATTTAATTTTTTTCATTTCCTTTTCCTCAATTATTATCATCATCAAATTGTTTATTTTCTTTCTAGAAACTCATGGAAAAACTGTGAATTCTGTTATTTTTCTTGCAAATAGTTTTTTTCGAAATACCACTGTTTTTAACAATTTTCGATGACTTTTTGCACCCCTGAAAAAGATCTTACATTGGCTGTTTTTATTATTTTTTTGTTTAATCTGATTAGTTTTTGAACAACCGTTTTATTGACTAAATCAAAGTAACAAAAAAAAGTCATATAAATAAAACAAAGATGATTAAAATCTAAAAAACAGCTGATTTACATTTAATTCGAAATTCTCTAAAAAAATTATAATAAGGTACTCGAGATCGAACAGTTTGTGAGTTTTTAATTGAACTATCTTGACTGTTTTTCAAATTGATCAATTTTTTTTTTGTTGATTTATCTCATTTAGGTAATTCCCTTTTCACTTTTTTTTTCTTCGTGAGGATTTTGGATTTCAGTTGTTTTTTTATTTCTTATTCCTTCCTTATTGATCATTCAGTTCTTTAAAGAATATTCCTATAGAAACTCATAAAAGAATTATGGATTTTGTAATTTTTGTTACAAATAGTTGTTTTTAACGTTTCAAGAAACTTTCTTGATGAGTTTCTCACTTCTTCACGTCATTATGAGCTCCTCCTCTTCTTAGTTTTGCTCGGAGATTCTTTCATAGAAAAATAAATTTCTTATAATATCGTTTTTTAGCAACCGTTCAAATGACTTAAATTCATGTAGATATTAATAATTGTTATGGCAGATTTTGTAGCAACAAGCCAAATAAATATATTTTTTCAATTTTGGATTGTTTTAGTTTATTATTCTTTTCCATTGATTGAAATGATTTTCAAAAATCGTATAGGAACAGCTGCGAACTTCAAAACGTTTCAAATATTGATTTGAAATTTTTACTGTATATAAAAATGAGTTGAAGCGGCTCGAAAACATCGCTTTAAACCGTTACAATTAATTTTTCCATGCGCCAATGCAAGAATTAATATAAAGAATTAATGAAAATGTTTGTTTTCCAGAAAATCACCAAAATGGACCACTAGCCACCACACCAATCAAAAATGGATCCAGCCAATTCCACAAAAATTGAAATCGAATTTGATGGAACATCGATATTTGATTGGGCCGAATTGGTCCCCACTTTGGTGGTGTATGGGTTCAGTTTTATTCTAGGACTAACCGGAAATTGTCTGATTATCTTCACCACTTTCCGGTACAGAAGAATGCACAGCGTCACCAATGTTTTTTTGTCTAGTTTGGCTTCCTCCGACTTGTTGCTCATTATTTTTTGCATTCCTGTTAAGGTTAGTAAATTAGTTACTAATTGATTAATTTGAGGTTATTATGTCTCAAGATTTTTAGCTAGATCGGACATTTTTGGCAGCTCTGTCTTGGGACCGTTGAATCTTCTTGTCACGATTTTTTTAATTTTCTTCCAACAGTTTTTTTCAGTTTAAAACGAGTTTGGGACATTTCTCTGTTTCTGCATGTTTTTTTCTAATTTTTTACTCACCAACTTTTTCATTATCAATTTTCCCAATCGAAAAAGTTCCAAGATAAACAAAGTGATTAGAAATAGATCAATACAGAAGCAACAAAAATTACCCAAAAAATTTTGAAAGTGAAAAAGAAAATTGTAAGATAAAAAAACGTTCAAACAACAAGAACAAAACCTACATTTATCAGAACAAAATAGTTTGCTATAAGGACTCTTATTCCAGTAACTACTGGTAAGAATTCCTGATGATGGCAGGTTGAAACGTTGTAAGAAATATGTAAAGCACATCATAGGAAACCAGGTTTTAGGGCACTTATCACTAGCTTTATTCCACTTTTAATCTATATTTTAATGTTTCCTAGTGAATTGTTTTAGTGGATATTCAATTTTTTCTTCTCCATGTAGATTTTGCAAACGATATCTTTTTTTTTCGCGTTGATGTTTTTTTAATTAACTTTTTCCAATTTTTGTATAACATTATTTTTACGTCTATGAGTTTTTTCCACTCTTAAATGCTATTTGTACTTATGGGGATCTCATTTATTTATTTGTTTTTATTCATTTATTGCTCCGATCATTTTTAAATGGTTTATTTACCTTTCTTGTTAACTGGATTTTCATTCACTTTATTTTGGTTTTTTCAATTTTTTTGTTCAACTCCATTCATTAGATTTTTGGAAACTTTTTTCTAAAAATGTATCATTTTCAATAAAAGCAGAAAAAAACACACAAAAAAAACAGACGTTTGAACAATGAAAAAGAATCGACCTAAATTTGTTCAACAATGAAAAGTACAATTCAAAAATTAATGAGAAAAACATAATTAGAAAGTTAAGACAAAAATCTGTAAAAGGAGGATAAAAGCTACAAAAATAACCGATAATGAAAAAAAATAACCTAAGCTAAGTCAAAATTTGTAAAAATCAATTTGTTTATAGAGTAAAAAGAAGGTAGATAATGAAACGAATCCTTTAAAAACAAAAAACAAACTTGGAGTGAAAGCGAACAAGTTAAAGGAAAACAAAATCGGTTTAAAAGAGGAAAAAATAGCTAAAAATATTCAATAATTGCTATTCCAGGTAGCCAAATTGTTCTCCTACACCTGGACAATGGGCCTCTTCCTTTGCAAAAGCGTCCACTACATGCAAAACCTCTCCACTATCTGCTCCGTTCTCACTTTAACCGCCATAAGCATCGAAAGGTACCACTCCATTATCCTAAAACCCAGTTACCCCAGCCTATTTCAGGTACTACGCCATAGTACACCCAGTCAAATCCAAATACATTTGCACACTACGCCAAGCCAAATCTATCATTCTGGTCATATGGGTGATATCCATCATTTTATCTGTTCCTACGTTGGTATTATGGGTATGAGTGATATTTTTTTGTAGTTTATTACTACTACCATTGATTGCAGCACCTGATGAGAGTGGGCAGCAACAATGAGTACGCCTGGTGCGTACGGAATAGTTCTAATGAGGCACTATGGAAATTACACGAGTTGTACATGATGCTGATTATACTAGTGGTACCGTTCGGTATAATGACGTACTCGTACAGTATTATCTGTTGGGAGGTGAGGAAAGTCATGGAGCATCGCAGGGTGATGTGCAACGATAGATCGTGAGTACTTGTGGTACTAGACTAGAATCAATAAGTGACTTGTTTTTTTAAGTCTAGAACAAAAGCTGTCCAGTAACATGTACACCAACGAGCTGCGTCCGATGGAAAAGAAGAAAATCCGTTCTGAAGTGAAGAACTACAGAGACGATACTGTGATGGTTAAACAGGTTATTTGTATGCTAGTCACAGTTGTGGTACTGTTTGCTGTTTGCTGGACGCCCATTTTGATTGACAACATTCTGACTGCCTTTAAGGTTATGGACTCGGAACGTATAGGGTTTTCCAAGTATATGTTGAGTACTTTCCATTTGTTGTCGTACTTTAATAGGTTAGTACTTTTGAATTTGATTTGCTTTGGGTTAAAAAAGGAATTTTTGGAAAGGACAATCTTATACAAACTCACCTTTATTTTAAATGCACAATAAGATAAAATTATGAAAATTAGGGGTTTCCATTTGAAAGAATTGATTCTTGGCCGTTTTCTGAATTTAATTTTTGATCTTATTTTTGGCCCACTCTGTAATAATAGTTTTCATATTGCTATTGAAAAATCTATCAAAGTAGGTCCTTTCTTATAGGTCAAATTCACATTTAAATGGGAGCCTTCAAACGTCATTTTTGACAAGAAAACTAAAATATTTCAAAAACGCTCATACTTAGGTATAGGACATGATACATGAAATCTGTCTAGAATTTTACGTAGAATCCAAAAATCTAATAACATATAGGGTGTTCCTTTTAAAATAAGCGAGTTGACACCTACTTCCGGTATAACCGGAAGTCGTGCAACGTTGCTTTTATTTCATTTGAGAAGAACATCTATCTCTTTTCAGAATCCCAATTGCTTTATTTCCCGAGATATTCTAATGGACGGTCACCGTGAGACACCCTGTATAGAAGGTTCACTCTACGTAAAGTAGCATAATCAAAAGACAGCCCGACGAGTCATTCGGGAGCACATCGTTTTTGAAGCGCAGAACATACGTGCCGATAATTGAGAATCACGAGAAAGCGCTTTACGAGGGTTACTTCATAAGTTCTGTGATAAATAACTGCTGTGAAGATAATTTATGAGGTGTTGTTTTTTCGTTTTATTGCAGATTTCATATTATTTTGGATTGATAGGGGTTGCGTATCGGAAATACTGATGACCAATTAAAGCTTTTGTTTGATAAATGATTTTCGCGGATGATTTGAAGATCGAAAAGTGACATTTATTTAGATTTTCTCTATGATCTGTGATCAGGTAGGTAGATATATTTTTTTTTTGTCGAATAACATCATGAAAACGATAAGGGCCGAAAGGGCCGTAAAAATGTTGTTTTTAGAATCTCTCTCAAACTCGATGAATGAATCTCGTTGAACAAACACTCTTAGTAAGTAATCATTACGTAGAAGAAAAATAGATTATTAATTTATTGTCAAAACTTCACAGTTGGCCATGAAAAAACAACTAAATTCTAGCAATTTCCAACAAGCAACCATTTTCTTCAATACACCTATCATTTGTTTTGTGAATATTTAAAATTAAATTCGGTATTTGAGTAATTTGATTTCACCACAGACTCAAATTGGAAAAAAATATATAAATTGATAAAAAAGAATGTCGGTTAAATATGGTATGATCCCGTTTTGAGGGATGCCAAATCCAGTGGCGTGCATAGTTTTTTTTTTTTTAAATCGCTAATATGGCTTGTCAAAATTTTGCACATGGAAACTGGCAAAGTAGGCCTTGGATTTTGTATGAACAAGGTCATGTTTGGTGACAAGATACAGTTTGACAAGCTCTACAATCTAAAAAAACTCGAGCCAAATCGGTCAATTATCAATCAATTTTTTTTTCAGGGTGACCCGAAAGGTAGGTATATAACTTTTTGGGACATGCTGTATTTATTGAGAATTAGTCACAAAACAACATAAAGAAGATTATTGTCGAAAAACAAAGGATATCCACAGAAAACCCAGACACCGAAGATATTTTACGTTAGCGAAGACTATCACAATTAATATGATGATTGTAAAAGTCTTTGGTCAAAAATGGAATTTTCATTAGTAATCAATAACAGATACGTTAAGTCAACGTGAAGGTTCAATCATAGCCCATGAAGTCATTTTTGTATTCATTTATTTTATTAGTTGCCATAAAGTGATAGTGCATACAAATTAAAAGTTGGGCACTTTTAAGCTTATGCATTATGTTTATGCTCTAATCATTGAGACAATGTTTTCAGTAAACACTGTAGTCCGTATTCATACATTTAACTGTAATAACTTATGCACTTAAATAACGGTTTGATCAATAATTATCACATATACTCTCACTAAACTCGGCATATTGATATTATGTAACCCAAATGGGTTTCCAAAATCATATTTACACTCCATTTGTATGTAGCAAGAAGATACCACAAAAAATTAAGACAATATTGGAGAATACTCATTCACCACACCACTCTATTCAAAACATTGAAATGTATTTATTTCAATGTATCAAAATAACAACACAACATAAACAGTGACAGCATTGACAGCAGGTGGTGATAGTGCTTATGTCCAACACAGCTCAGCGAAGCCTCAGCGGTCACAGCAGCTGGGTAAATTTTGACTGTTTTGTGTGCAAAACTGTCAAAGTTTGTCCAGCTGCTGTCACCGCTGAGTTGTGTTGGACATAAGGAGTGATGGTGGGTCCTCATGGGCGTGATTGCCGCGTTTTCATTGCTTGAATTTTTGACAGTTACAACTAACAACAGTTATTGCGGGGCGATTTTGAATTTCCTTTGGTTTATTAAAGATGATTAATTTAAAAATCTACAAATTTAAGAAAAATTCTCACCTCATCCATCCCTAATAAACCGAAGAAAATTCAAAATCGCCCCGCCATGATTGTTGTAAGTTGTAACTGACAAAAATACCTCCAATCGGAACGGGTATGTCAAAACATACAAACAATGAAAAGTCACATATTTGGTGCAATTCAAACGGAACGCGAAGCGACGACTGAGGTGAAAGACTTAATTTTTTTATGTTAGTTTTGAGTTTGAGTTTCGAATATGCCCATATTCAAAACTCAAAATGTTCCGCCTTCGCAAAATGTATAATAGGTTGAAAAAAGATATAATATACAACTTGGCAACGATGCGCACAGCTGAAGCTATGATAATTATCGATTATTCTTGTCCGAAGCCACTTTTACGTCGTTTGTCGTTTATGTTTGTCAACATCATCAGCTGATGATCATTAGCACAGAACATTCCCTTGTTTTGTGATCATTAAAGTTCAGTGTTCGGTTCGAAAAATAGTGATTGAATCATTATATTTTCAGTTATTGTTAACCAGTTGTTTTGCTTGGCGAATAGTCGTTTGTGTTTCTGATTGTGAATGGCCAGAGAAGGATTTGTCAAGGATTGCACGGTGGCATATACATATATGTTGTGACGCCGATTTCTAGCATTTCAATTTAAACGGCAGTTTTTGCTTAAAATATATATCTAGGAATTTTTTTGAATTTGCTAAATGATTTATGATCATATAGGTAAGCTTCCATTTTAAGCATTTTCTAAAAAACGGGCAAATACCCATAAAACCATATACGTAACGTGACCACCTCGTATAAAACGACACTAACAGGGCTTCTTATAATAAACTGATACGTTCGTCGATGAATACTCTGAAATTCCCCCAGCAGGTGAACGGGGCCAAGATCAGTATACAAGAGGTTGCCTCACTTCGCCTGAGGTAAAGATGGAAGGGGGGAAATATGACGTCATTTGTGGATAGCGGTCTGAAACAGTCCGCGTTCTGACATCTGAGTGTCATTCCTGTCATGCAATTGAATCGGACTGCATCATGTCGTGTCATGTGTTATTCGATCAATGATTGATAAAACGTTGAATTTCTTGCTAATTTTATCATTTAAATCGAAATAAAATATTAATAGAGGTGTAAAATTATCTTTTGGGACATTATTATTGTATATTATTGGTCAAGGAAGCGAAAATACTGTTCCAAATGTGAGTATTTTCTATGTGTATATTCAAAACATCAACCCTCAGATTTCCACAACTTTTTAACTATTATTTCATATTAGTCCTGCCTAAATATACTGAGAAATCTACTATTGAAATATAATGAAAGCTAAATTTAGGTAGAATAGAACAAACAGTTGAACACATGTAAACAAACTCTATTATGATAATTTCTAGACACACCTACCTTTAAAACACTATATTTGATAGACAAATCCAAGGATAAGACACTTATAAACAGTTTTCAAAACGTAAATGGATAATTTCACAAAAGAAAAACCATCGAAAGCAAAAAATCTCTCGTCCACCACGAAATAAAAAGTGAGGTTATGATATTCATAAATGACATTCTTGATTTTATGATGGAATGGTTCGAGAAATGGCCGCAGTGGCGCGACAGTAGACACAAATGACGTCATGACCGTAAAAGTGAGGCAACCTCTTATATAGAAACCTTGGAACGGGGCAAGGTGTTGGAAACTTCGGTAATTGTCGGTTCGGTTTCGCGC
This sequence comes from Orchestes rusci, assembly GCA_958502075.1. NCBI lineage: Eukaryota > Metazoa > Arthropoda > Insecta > Coleoptera > Curculionidae > Orchestes > Orchestes rusci. The sequence continues at coordinate 4,488,170 of OY293303.1, read as the reverse complement.
GCTTGTGAGAGTGAACCCTCTATATGTTATTTGTTCGGTGGTACTACCCTTGCCAAGAAGAATTACCGCCGCTTATTTCAAGCCAATATTACTAGAACGTTGTTGCGTTTCGCAGGAAATCTGATATGAATTCATTTTGAGGGCTCCAGAACAGCTTTTTCATTACACTTTAATTTTTGTTTTAGTATTCGTACAAATTGTGCTATACAGTGAATCCAATCTACGAAATAATTAACGTGTAGGTATACTTACATTTAGAAACTTCTTTACTATGTGATCAATGGGAAAAAAGGTATAACAACCTCTTCCAGCTCAACTCTCTCCTCCCTTGCCTTTAGTTAACCTTGTCCACCCTACTGTTATCTGCCTCCTCCCTGTCTCTGCTAGCTTGGTTCACCACTTCTTCTTTCTCCTTGACCTCTCTCATTGTTACTCCTCTCTAGTCAACTTAGGTCCGAAGTAGGCAGTTCTCTTTTATGATTCATAAACCTGCGTTCGAATAGCCCATCAGTGAAATCGTATGTACAGGGTGTCCCATTTTGGGTACTTTTGCGGGGTATCTCCGTTATTCTTATAGATAGAAAGTTGCGGTTTTCGCGACAGTGTGCTACTTTTTCGTGAAACTAAAGATGACGTTAACAAAATTTTCATAGCCTTTTTAGTTTTTAAGATACAGGGCTAAACTGAAAATGTTGCATTTTAAGTCACCCCTCGTATCTAAACTATCAGATAAGTTATAGAAAATGTGAAAACTGTTTCTTATATAACTTTTTCCGTAGAACTCGATTCTGCCTTCGGAATTAGTATACAGGGTCAGGTCAAAAAGTTATCGGACCCAACTTTATTTTTTTGAATGGAACACCCTGTATATTTATAGTCCATAAGATTTGTCTTTTCTTTACCTTTTTAAAAATATATAAGAGTATGCACTTTAAAAAAAAAAATGTTTAGCCTATAACTTTTTGACATGACCCTGTATAAGGATTCCGAAGGCAGAATCGAGTTCCACGGGAAAAGTATATAACTTTCGATTTTGCCTTCGGAATTTGTATACAAGGTCAGGTCAAAAAGCTATAGGCTAAAATTTTTTTTTTTTTTAAAGTGCATACTTTTATATATTTTTGAAAAGGTGAAGAAAAGACAAATCTTATGGACTATGAATATACAGGGTGTTCCGTTTAAAAAAATAAAGTTGGGTCCGATAACTTTTTGATCTGACCCCGTATACTAATTCAGAAGGCAGAATCGAGTTCTACGGAAAAAGTTATATAAGAAACAGTTTTCACATTTTCCATCACTTATCTGATAGTTTAGATACGAGGGGTACCTTGAAATGCAACATTTTCAGTTTAGCCCTGTATCTTAAAAACTAAAAGGGCTATAAAAATTTTGTTAACGGCATCTTTAGTTTCACGAAAAAGTAGCACACTGTCGCGAAAACCGCAACTTTCTATCTATAAGAATAACGGAGATACCCCGCAAAAGTACCCAAAATGGGACACCCTGTACATAACTTTTATACTCACTGATGACATAAGCTCAGTTCAAATTGAAACCGAATAGGTACACCAAAACGGTGCTTACCAATAACAGCTGTGTCATTCCAAAAAGTACTTGTTTTTACACAGTGAGCATAGAGCTCCACTTTATTGTCTTTTGTAATGAAAAGAACCGTCCTGTTTTAACCGCCCTACTTACTGGATTTGTTACCTAGTTATTATCAATGAGGGCATGAAAAGATCATTTGTGTCCCCAAACCCAGTTTATCCAACCAGTTCCTGAATGAATTGAATCTGTTGGGTCATGTTGGAGACAACTTGATGTGGAAGACGAGGTTGGGTTGTAAAGTACCATCATGGGCTCAATCAATCAAGTCATGCGATATTTGCGAAGTTGTGGGTGGTTTTGGTGGAAGAACAACTTGTTGGTGAAGTTAATAGATTTTTGCTTAAATGGATTTCCATTTCAATTTGACACGTGAAGGAAGCAGACTACCAATTACTAGAAAAACAATAGAGACCCAAAAGAAACCTTCAAAATTGGAAGAATAAACCAAAATTGATCAACAGAAATGATAAAACATTCTTGGCGTATGGTTTATTTGGTTCTATTGTTCTATGACTGATTCTCATCCTAAGGTTTTAATTTTTTTATCTCCACTAAAAAAAAACTGAGAAAAGTGGCCGAAATGCAAACAAAAATCATTTAAGTGAAGAATCTCTTGAATCAATTGGTAAAAAAGTATGAAGAAGAAGAAGCTTAAAAAATATTTTTAGTGTGGAAAACTGAATAAAAATTTTGTCAAAAATGTGATCATTCTCAAAAACTTCGTAAAAAATAATAGGACAAAGAATTCCTTGAAGACACAAAAAAAAACTCTAAAATGTGGCAATACACATTAAACAAACAAAAATAATATAGACAGTGTAATAAATAAATAATATGTATTTTGTATCTACAGGGTGTCCCGGAAACACGTTGTATGTGACAAAATAATGTTGGGTGGGTCATACAAATTTCTATATCTCAATATTTTTTTAGTTATTGGCACTCAAAGATCATTTTTTTTTTAGTTATTGATGTATTTCGGACATTTTTTACAGAATCAAAATGAAATTTGGTACAAAGTTTCAACTTCTACAGATAAACGTTCTGGGGGAAAATGTTTCTCTAGTTTGCCCCTAGAGGGCGCTTTACCTGAAATCCAAATTTCATATTTCGCCTATCTTTATGTTTCTACAGATTCATTAAAAATAAATACGTCGTTTTAAAGATTGTGATTAGACAAAAAATATAATCTGTGTACGAGTGGATAAGTTCCAACGTTTGGCCGCAAATCGAGATTAAAATGACTCATGTCAAAAATAATTGCTTTCTATGAAATTATAACAAAGAAATAACAACATAAAAACAAACAACCATCAACAAAAACAATAACAAAAACACTGCAAAAATTCTTGTTTCTGTTGTTTTTATGCTGTTTTTGGTTTTTTCTGTTGTATTTGTTTTTGTTGTGTTACTTTGTGTTGTTTTTGTTTTGTATTTTCTTTTTTATCATATCATTCGAGGCAAATTATTTTTCACCTGAGTTAGTTTAATGTTGATCTGTGGCCAAACGGTGAGACTAATCGACTCGTACAAAGAGTACATTTTTTTGTCTAATATTTCCAATGATTTTCCAACAACTAGATATAGCCCGACGTCTCTTTGTGTGTCACATGTTTATACATTGAGGGGAGAGAGGAATTCTTGCGAGTTTTCCAAACTGCAAGGTATTTTTATTCTAATTAAAAATACTCTATAGTCTATGCTCTATGAGTGCATCTCCGGTAGTTATCAAATATATAATATTTACATTTTTAGATCACTAGTGATAATAAAACATTTTCAATGAGACCCATATTTTTCCATGAACCTTGGCTACTTATGTAGACACGATGCAACGAAATACATCTGGCAACACGACACAAATGCCTATTTGAGATCAACCAATCACAGCTGATAGTCATTTTAACCAATCATAGCCTGTAGCTCCCTTGGAACACTGTTGTCGGCTTGGTCAAAATTCAATATTTTTGAAGGCCGAACCGCTGATTTATGTGAACAAAACTTATCAAAAATCAGTAAATTATAACTGTCATATAACAACAACGATATTGAAACAAATTAAAAATTAAAACATATCCTCTTTAATACACTGGTTAATCCCTTTTGATCAAAAGTGAAAATTCTGAGTGCTTTTTATTTGCAACAAGGCAACGTTGAACGAATTCAACGGACGAGATGTAAATAATAACATGTTTATTAGTGTGACAAACAAATTGCCCGGAATCTAGGGTGTACGCTATAGTTCTAGTGGGTTCTTTGTTCTAAGAATATTTCCTAATCTTTGAGACGACGTATTTGTTCCCAAGGAATCTGTAGAGACAAAAAAGATATGCAAAATATAAAATTTGGATTACAGGTAAAGCTATAAGGCGGTTTAAGCTCAAGAATTACAGTCCCGTCAAAACGTAAACCACAACCAGTCTTTCATTCACCATCACAAGCCAAAAGTCAAATAATTCAACACCACGACTTTGTTTGATTGAAAATTATTCTTCACTTTTTATTGTATTGTCATCGGTTCTTGACAGGTGTGCGTTTCGAATCAATCTGGGAATTGTTCTTGTACCTTTGTCATTCTCACTACGTAATATCTTTTTTCTCTATCTTGTAACGAAATCTCAAAACGTTCCATTTATTTATTTATTGTTGTACGTAGCAAAAGAAGTTTCAGTTCAAAAATTTAAGGAAGAAAATTGAAGAAAAACGATTTTTCTATACAAGACTTTTCCACACTTTTTGTCGTACGAGAACTTATTTGGCAAGGCGATGGAGAAAACAATGTATGAATGGATTGTTGTGTCATCATCTTTTTTTTTGCTAATATCTCCAAAACCAAAGAAAACTATTGCGTTTACCAAAAATATCTGGAGAAAAAAATTGAAGATAAAGAATTTTTCTAAAAAAAACTCCTCCATATTTTTTTTGTAGAAGGAATAGTTTTACTGATACAAAGCGATGAAGAAAACAATGTATAAATTGATTTTTGATTTTGCTAACATCACCACGTTTACCAAATATATCTAAAAAAGAAGATTTAAGATAAGAAAAAAAACGAAAATTTAGAAAATCATCAAAAAACACCACACAGTAGCAACTAATTGTAGTCAGTCATCGCAAACAAGCTATAGCGTGATTGATTTTTCTTATCAAATCACTAGATTATCATTGGATAATATCTCCCATTAACAGGAAATGTTTAATAGTGCATAATTTGTCTGAACTACAGTTTCTGTTTCAGCTGTATGAATCCAATAATCTACGGGTTCATGTCGAAAACATTCAGAGAAAGTTTCAAAGTGGCTCTGTGCTGTTCATCAGAAAGAGCGTTCTTCCATCGTACCGGAAGTAACTACAGTGTGAGATTTGTGTCAAGAAATGGGTCCCAAACACGTACCACTGCTGATATAAGACGACAAGAGTCGTCCATGTTTATGAATTGAACTTTTATATATTTAGTGTATTTATTATTATTTATATGATGTATGTAGGTTTATGGAAATATACGTTATATTGTGTATTGACGGCGATTCTTTATTCAATGGTGGAAGATGAATTCAATATGTGATGGTGGATGTAAATTTATTATAGTAGGGTTTTCAGTTTTGTTAATTATTGTCCATAATATCACGTGTCATAACTCAGTGATTTCAGCAAATTTCAAAGCGTCAATTTTCAACTTACAAAAAAAAATGGACATTCGAATCCTACAAGAAATGGCACTGTTATATACATAAAACCGTTATAGAAGACGCGAATTCAATACAGACTTAAATGGGATGATTGGCGGATGCACCAGATTGGGTCGGCTTAGCTGTTTCGACAATATTTTGATGGGAGTGTTGTTGAAAATCTCTCAACAATTTTTATAAGAGACTTTTGCATAGCATGTTTATTTTCAAAATTTGCATTTAGAACCACATTGCATGGATCACTTCAAGTGCGAATATTTTAAAAGGTGTTACTGATAGCCACTTTTACAAAGGTATACCTTTTCCATGCCATTATGACGAGAAAATAAATTTTTTCAATTAAAAAAAAATTCTGACCATTTGAATGAGTAGAAAGGTGTGTGAATGGCGCCTCTTGATATCAACTTTCGGATTAGACTAGTTGAAGTTTATCGCAATGTCCCATTCTTTTTTGGACACCCTGTATAAAATTATTAAATACCGATGAGTCAAAGCGCAAACATTTTCTGTGCACATTGTGTCAATGTGATGTCTTTGTCCGACAAAGTCCAGAGATTTATTTTGTATTCAATCTGTGAATAAATCGATGAAATTAGGAATAGTGGCAACACCGCTATCTGTCAATTTTTATCAGCGCCCTCTTAACCTAATGGTTATAGACGATCTCCTCCTCCCTTTATTCCACAAACATTTGGCAAACACGTGTTGTGATAACTTTCTAATTAAGAATTTATTGTGAATTGGACCATTGAATTCCCCATTAAATCTACCAAAAAAAATTGATAATGGTTATTTGAAAATATTGCATGAAAACATGGAGTTTCTCAAAAACTATTCAAGATATCGAGGTGAATTTTGCGCCATTGAATTCCTCATCAAATTCTCTATAGAAATATCTGGAAATTTCATTATGGAGGTTTCAGAGAAAAATTCATGGAAAAATCACAAGAAAATTTGTTCATGCTGCACAAAAAATTGATTTTCTCAGAAACTATTCAAGACATCGCGATGAATTTCGCACCATTATAGTCATTCGCAATTTTCAAAAAAAAAATGGAGATGAAAAAAAAATAATTTGATTAGGTTATGTTTGCATAATTTCGTTATTCTTCAATGGATTTGATTAAAATTTGGTATTTAGGTGCTATACGGGATATATTCGATGTATTTTTAATTTAGTGAGGCTATGTCTGCAAAATCACGTTATTTCTCAATGAATTTCGTTCAAATTTGGTATATTTATCTATGTTTTGAATTTGATTTGGATTTAGTGAGGTTATAGTTTGCATAATGTCGTTATCTTTTAAAGGATTTTGTTCAAATCAAGTATACGTAGGTTCTATTTGGGATTTAATTAGAAAATTCAAATTAAAATTAGTGAGGTCATGTTCACATAATAGGTCCATTATTCTCAAACAGATTCTGTTCAAATCAGGTGTGTAGCTTCTATTTGAAACAGATTGGGGATTTTGTCTAGAACTGTGAAAAAATACATAGGTTCATAGTCCTTGTTTGAAAAAAAAATCGCTGGTTACAAGATGACAAGATAACATTTAAAAATAGAAACAGTGAATAAATTGTAATAAATCATCAAAAAAAAAATAACTTGAAAAGCAGACAAAAATTCGCGCAATCAAGAAAAATGTTATTCAGGGTAAAAAGAACCCTAAGAAGTTGATTATATCTTTAACATAAACAAAGATTCCTAGAAAGTAAATAATAACTGTCTTTTAAAGTATCGATGACTGTTAAAAAATCACACCTAAACATCATCTAGAACTGAATTGAAAAAAAAACAATCCCAAATGAAGAAAACTATTAAGAAAGGAAAAAAACAACGGAATGAGTTTTATGAGTTGAAAAAATCTATAAAAAAATAAAATAATTATACAAAACAAAGAAAAAAGAAATATACCAAGAATTAACTTTCTGAAGTGTACCTACCTGAAAAGGTTAAACATTTTTTTAACTCTATAGAGAGCAGTTGTCTTAACAACAATATGGTAATAAAATAAACATATTTAAAATCAAAAATAAAAAAACATCCCACATAAACATCCACAAGCCTTGGAACCAATAGAAATGTATAACCAATGATATTTTCGAATCGATATACAGGGTCAGCAACAAAAAGAAATTGTCGTTGAAACTTAAAGGGGGTCACCCTGTGTATAACAGAGTTAGAACTCTTGTATCTATGTTAAATTGCCATATTGACGTGAACATGACTGTTATTTTTTCCGTGGTATGGAAGTCATTGACTAGTTAGAAGCGGGTTTTACCAGAAATGCAGCGTTGAAGCAATGATAGAAAAAACATTAAAAAATTGATTTTGGGTCTTGAGGGTATCTATCTCTCCGTTCCCCTATCCTAGATAGTAAGAAATCGTTGCAAATAACAAATAATTGTTTTTTAACGTTTAAACAAAAAATACAGCCAATATTTTGATTTGAAGAAACGATTTCACTATGATGATTACAATTGAAATGTGTCAACTTCAATTAACCAAGTAGTCATGACGAGAACCGAAACGTTGATTAATATTATAAGGTGACCAGAAATTTGCAAAATGATTTAATTTTGTAATTTGAACGTGATACATTTTCAATATTGAAACCGTTTTTCAGGGGATTTTTGAAAATTTATTGAAGCAAGGACGTCGATTGGTATTTTCACCCGGAAGTAGTTGAGACGATACTATTTATAAATTCAAAACAGATTTTTTTCAAATCAAATTTTATACGGATTACTGTCCTTGGTGAGACATTTTTTTGGCTCGGTTTGTGATATCAGTGAAAACATTCTTACTTCCAATTATCAATTGATATTAAAAAAAAACTTCTCTTCTTCTTTGTTGAAATTCTCCTATTCGAACTAAATTTTAAATAAAAGTGGCTTATAAGATTAACGGATTGATTAAATTTTCTCAAAATACAGTGATTCATGTAGGTGGTCTGTTACAAGTATTTCAAGAACGGCTTTTTCAAATGTTTTCAATTTTGGTATGAGTCGATATGAAAATAAAATGGTTGCAACGTTGCCGGACCTTGATAAAATTATAAGAACCTAGGTATGTAGGATCTACGAAGGAGGGGGATAGTTGATATATTTTCAATCAAGTGAAATTATGTCGGCAAAATTTTATTATTCCTCAATTAATTTTGTTCAATTCCGGTATATGTTCTAATTGGGTTCGGTTTGGACTTGGTGAGGTTATGTTTGCATTATTTCACTAAATAAAATGAGTACAAAGTTGAAAATGATAGTTGAAGATGACCAACTGAGCAAACTTTCTTCTACAGGGTTTTTCACTTGAAACTCCGCACGTCAATATCTCGGGAACGAATAGGAATATTTGATTTTTGTAAAAAGTAGTCAATGTATGGGGTCGAGTAGTTATTTTTCACAGTTGAAAAAATTCGACGCCTGCCAAGAGTAAAGCGTCGCGACGCATCGAAAATATCAATCGATTGCAAGGACTTTGAAATTACGTGCATGCAAAAGTACGAGTTATTTATAAACTTTTTTGTTTTTAAGTCGAACTCATTTATTCTACTCAGTTTTGAGATATACAGTGTGTCCAAGATAAGGATGTCTATCATGGGGATCTTGAAAACCGTGAGAGATACAAGGTCGGTTGAATGGAGGCAAAGTTGCGTATTTTGATGCATAACATAATGCCATTTCAAAAGCCAAGAAATTCCGACTAAGTCCAAAATTATCCGAAAAAAACCGAAATCTTTCAAAATTGTTTTCATTTTTTTCTGACCACATTTGAAGAGATATTTTGAAATGAATGGAACTTCTTCATTGCCACTTTTTGCCCTTTACAAGATAGCGTTATTGAATTGAAGAACCGACGTTTCGTCTATGAGCAGCCATCATCAATTTTGTTTTTTTAAATACGGTCCTGGATTTTTATGACGGATTTTGAGGGCCTCTTATGTTCCTAAACCAACAATGTATCGCAATTATTCAAAAAAATTATGTTGATGGATTTTTCCATAAGAACTCATGTGTTAGAGAGAGACAAAAAATACATTTTTAATAGGATTAAAAACAACCACCTCTTTTTTAATTAGTGCGATACCTCGTTGGTTTAGGAACATAAGAGGCTCTTAAAATCCGCTATAAAAAATCCAGGACCGTATTTAAAAAAACAAAGTTGATGATGACTGCTCATAGACGAAACGTCGGTTCTTCAATTTAATAACGCTATCCTGTAAAGGGCAAAAAGTGGCAATGAAGAAGTTCCATTCATTTCAAAATATCTCTTCAAATGTGGTCAGAAAAAAATAAAAACAGTTTTGAAAATTTTCGTTTTTTTTCGGATAATTTCGGACTTGGTCGGAATTTCTTGACTTTTAAAACGGCATTTTGCTAAGCATCAAAATACGCAACTTTGTCTCCATTTAACCGACCTTGTATCTCTCACGGTTTCCAAGATCCCCGTGATAGACATCCTTATCTTGGACACACTGTATATCTCAAAACTGAGTAGAATAAATGAGTTCGACTGAATAACAAAAAAGTTTATAAATAACATGTACTTTAGCATGCGCGTAATTTCAAAGTCCCTGCAATCGATTAATATTTTCGATGCGTCGCGACGCTTTACTCTTGGTAGGCGTCGAATTTTTTTCACTGTGAAAAATAACTACTCGACCCCATACATTGACTACTTTTTACAAAAATCAAATATTCCTATTCGTTTCCGAGATATTGACGTGCGGAGTTTTAAGTGAAAAACCCTGTATATTTCGGATCAAATACAAAATACAAATACATATTGTTGATAGAATTCAGATACCTACAAACAAAATTTTCGAAAAGATGACGAGATTATGCAAACCCAACCTCACTAAATCCAAACCTATCACAAATAGAAAGTATTCATATAGCCAATTTGAAAGAAATTCATACTCAACGAAATAACGCCAACATAACCTCCCTAAATCTATTTCAATTTCTCAACCAAATCTCTTTATACCTTCATAACAAATTAGGAACAAAATCCTTCAAGAGATAACCACATTATCAAAACATAACCTCACTTGATCCAAACCGAACCCAAATAAAACCGAATTGGAACAAAATTTATTGACAAATAACGAAATTTTGTAGACATTACCTCACTAAATAAAAAATCATCAACTCTATCTCCCATAGAACCCACAAGATCCATCGAAAAATAACGAAACTATGGAAACATAACCCCATCATATATTTTTTTTACTTTAAATAGAACCCACATATACCTGAGTTGAACAAAATCAGTTGAAAAAAAATGCAAACATGGCATTCCATTTTATAATAAAATATGACATGCATGGTTTTTTTTACCACGCCTATGCCAGGATAAAGTATTTGTTTAAAATGTTTTGCATTACCTATTCAGCAAAAAAAGGTCTTATTATACCTAATAGTAAAGATTTGTGAGGTAGTTGAACATTATCTACATCAGTTGAGGGGATAATTTTAAACCACAAAACAACAAAGAAGTATTTATTATTGTTATAACTCAATTTGATCCCAAAATGTTTTTTTAATAAACTACCTATTCCTGAAAATTAGATATCGGAGTATTTTGACCAAAAACTACTCCGGAACCAAAACCAAAACGTTTATGTGAACAAAACTGAATATTATTCATAAAATCTTATATTGACCATCCCAAAAGAGCATCAATTTTCAACGTCTTTTAAAAAAAAACAAAAAGGTCCTGATACTGTAGCATAAAATCCAAGCGAAACACAAAAATCGAGTCCAAATATTAAGGTGTGATGTAGCCACTGAATGGAGTCAAAATAAGTGATAATTGACAATGTAGAGGTTTTGAAAAACGCACTTTATTGATCTTCAAGTTATAAAAAAATTGTACGTCTAATACGGTAACTTAAATTAAAAATTTACGTCTCCGAGCGTTTTTTTTTTTAAATTGATTTTTAAATGAATTTGTTCCAACCTTTACGTTCTCACTATAAGTAATGTGAACCTCTTGTGATGAAACGGTTGACAGTTTCGTTTTGGAACAAATTATAGAATTGTTCATTCAATAGATGAGTACCTATACTGACCTTGGATTTTCCAACTCATTACACAATTGCAAAATTATTTTGTCCTCCATCCTAACAACTAGCGGCACTTCTTAAGAACGAGTATCTTTGATTATCCACTTGGCGATTCCTCCATTACATAACCGACAGAAAATTCTCCATCATTCTTCATGAGTTACTTCTGCTGGGTCCATCCATAACCTGTGGTGGAAGGAGTTGTAGGTTGTTGAGTAAAAGAAAAGTATTGATTATTTGGACATTGTCAAAAGTCTATGACTAATTAGCAATGTTACCTTATTTTAACTACAGTCGATATCATGAGAAAAAGAACAGCAATAAATAGTTACATAGTATTAACAACTATATCTTTTGACATAGCAATATCAATAATAGTATGCAGGAGTTGCACACGCACATCAATTAAAATTGAAAAACAAAAACAAACGTTACTGAATCCAAGTAGTTGTATGTAAAGTCCATTGCTAATCTAGAATTCGAAAGACATTAAAAGTACGTTAAAATCAACCAAATATTTAACTATGTATTCTCCATGTCACACCAAAAGCTCCAAAAATCCTGACGACAATAAGCAAACACAAAATTGGTGCCGTCAGAATTATTCATGTGACGATTTAGAAATCACTACCTGACGTATTGAATTTCCCAGATAGAATAAATGGCGAATATTCTCGACAGAAATAGTTTCTCGTCTCAAGGTGTATTTTTATTTATACTATACTCAAGTCGAAACGATTAAATTGTGCGCCTCCAAATAAACATGCTATTTTCATTTCACATTGAAGGTTACTCAATTGCTGTTTACCAAACATTCGATGAAATTGACATTTTATACAGCTGATCAGCTTCAAATTTGGTTTAATTAGTTGAATCGATGTTTGCGATAGGTAGGCGTACGAATACGAATGCTGTCATAAGTTAACTTTATCTCTGATATTTTAAGAAATAAAACTCTTTTCAACAGCTAAAATTTTTTTTCATCGTTATGTACAAACAATTATGATTGATTAAAAGCGACTTGTTGATCATCAGATGACTTATCCCAATTTTGGCAATAAAATGCTATATTGATATTTTTCTACGACTGTCAAGGAATGTCACTATTGTACAATCGATATCGATTAGGAAACGTAGCACATTGTGCAACCGTGGGAAATAAAACCATTCCTACTCGTTGCCTGGCAACCCGTGGGAAATGGTTGCTACAAACCTTTATACTCGTAGGAAATGAGAATCATTCCATGCTTATTGTACAATATACTATCTCGAAACGGAATAGTATATTGTGCAACAAGCAGGAAATAGTAATTCCATGCCAGTTGTACACTATACTTTTTCTACGACTCTTAATTATTATCACTATTGTGTGATTAATATCTATTTTTACTTTTTGTTTTTGGCGGAGGTGCCAGATCATTTCATTTCCATTCATTTCCGTACAGTTGTACAATGTGCTACGTTTCCTAACCGATATCGATTGCACAATGTTGATATTACCGTACAGTCGTAGAAAAAAAGATATCTAGTTGCTGTTTTCGGGAAGTTCTTGACCAATTCCTCGAGAATACGTACATGAATGAAGCGGTGTTTTTCTTTTATTTATCCACACAAAGGAATTCATGTATTTTAAGAAAATGTTTGTGCTATGCCAGATTCCCAATTTTAAATCTTGAAAATTTTTCTATCCATATTTTGAATTTTTGGACTATCCTAAACAAAGTCATTTTTCAAATTTTTCGAAACTTGGCTATAACCCAATTTATAGAATTTTTAAAAAAGTGTGTTATTTTCAGGTTTTATATACAGGCTGTACAACTAAGAGAGGTCGCCGGCCATATCTCCGTAAATATTCATTACACATTTTTGAAAAAAGAAATTATCATAAAAGTTGCCGAGAGAAATTGCTGGAAATTATTTCCAAGTTCGTGCGATGTCCGCTTGGGGGCGTAATATACAATAGTGAAATAGAAAATATAGTTTTTATTAAGAATATTGAACGATGACCTACCAAATAAATAATTTTATATCAAAGAAGAAAAAATTATGAAAATTTTTCATATTAAACTTTTTTTTGTAATCTGTCAAATAAAGGCTGGGGGAAGGGTCGAATGTTAATTGTTAATATTGTTGATAACTTTTGATTGGCTTGACCGATTCCAATAAGCTTAGCGTCGTTTTAAAGGTCCATTGTTATGCTTTTTTATGGTGTAATATCACTTTACGAATTATTTTATTGATGAACGGTAGAGGGCGCTTTCTGTTGAAATGAATCATTTCATCGATTTTTTCAAAAATTCTAAATACAAAGGTGTTCTTCTTTTACGTTAGTTTAAAAAAGCGTAAAAAAAATATAAAAAATGGCGCAAATGGCAAGTTAATAACTCATTTTTTTTTTGACGTGTAATAAATATTATACGCATTCACCATAGCGACTTTTTCAGTAGGTATTTGTTTTCTAAGCCTACTCTGCACAGATCGAGTTCCGTAACGCCAGCGCGGCAACATTCACACTTTTATTACGTTTTCATTGCTAATTTCGGTTCAAAATAAGTTATTAACTTGCCGTTTGCGCCATTTTTTATATTTTTTTTACGCTCTCTCAAACTAACGTGAAAGAAGAACACCTTCGTATTAAATATTTTTGGAAAAATCAATGAAATAATTCATTTTAACAGAAAGCGCCCTCTACCGTTCAGCAATAGAATAATTCGTAAAGTGATATTACACCATAAAAAGCATAACAATGAACCTTTAAAACGACGCTAAGCTTATTGGAATCGGTTACGCCAATCAAAAGTTATCAACAATTTTAAAAATTATGATTCGACCCTTCCCCCATCCTTTATTTGACAGATTACAAAAAAAAGTTTAATATGAAAAATGTTCATTATTTCTCCTTCTTTAATATAAAGTTATTTATCTGGTAGGTCACCGTTCAATATTCTTAATAAAACCTATATTTTCGATTTCACTATTGTATTACGCCCCCTAGCGGACTTCGCACGAACTTGTAAATAATTTCCAGCAATTTCTCTTGGCAACTTTTATGATAATTTTATTTTCCAAAAATGTGGGATGAATACTTACGGAGATATGGCCGGCGACCTCTCTTAGTTGTACACCCTGTACATATCTTGAAAAGCGGTATTTTTTTCCACACTGTTGCATACAGTCGATTGATTTTGGACCAAAGAAAAGATTTAGCCACCCATTGAACGTTTTTCAGTCCAGTGACGTGCAGTAAAAATTTGCAAATTCAACATCATGTAATTCAAACCAAATTTTTAAATTGTACATGCAAATCATCAGATTAATGGGCAAATCCAATCAACAACTCTTAACTCTGAGGTGTATTTGAGTGGCGTAACAACAATAGCTTTTTTTGGTTTGGTTGGAGATGCTTAATTTTTTTTACAGTACGGAGTCATTAAGTTTCAATGTGTGCCTAAATCTTTTCTCTGGTCGAAAATACAATTTTTATCAACTATTTGCCTAAACTTTATCAAAAGTTGCAGATTTCATTTCAATGCCTCAAGTTGATTCATAAGAATAATGGTTACCCTCAGAAACAGTCGTCTTTGACGTTATAAATAAAATATTTGTATTTGACCCAGATCAACACAATTTTTTTCTCAAGTTTCATCAACCACTTTCCTATACTCCATCAAAAGTTACAGTTTGAATTCCAAGTTAAAAGCCCCGAGTAGATTCATAAGGAACATGATTACTTACGGAAATACTCGTCTTTGATGTTCAAAATAAAATATTTGCAATTGATCCAGATCAACATAACTAAAGTTTTATCAATCATTTTCCTATGAAGCATTAAAAAAATTATATAGCATCAGGTTGATTAATAAGGAACATGGTTACCTACGAAAATACTCGTATTTGATGTGTAAAATAAAATATTTGCACTTGATCCAGATTAACACAATTTTGTTTAAAGTTTCATAAACTATTTTCCTATGTTACATCAAAGTTTCAAGTTAAAATTCCAAGTATAGAGCCTCAAGTTGATTAATAAGGAACATGCATGATCACCTACAGAGATACTTGTCTTTGATGTTCAAAATAAAATATTTCCATTTGATCCAGATCAACACAATTTTTTCTAAAGTTTTATCGGCTATTTTCCTTTGTTACATTGAATTAAAATTCCAAGTATAAAACCTCAAATCGATTCATAAGGAACGTCTTTGACGTCCAAAATGAATCATTTTCATTTAATCCAAATCAACACAATTTTTTCCTAAGTTTTATCAACCATTTTCCTATACTCCATCAAAATTTCCTATACTCCATCAAAGTTTAAAACCTCAAGTTGATTTATAAGGAAAATTGTTACATTCAGAAATACACGTCCCTGACGTCCAAAATAAAATATCTTCATTTTATTCAAATCCACGTTCAATTATTTTTTTTTTTTAAGTCTTATCAACTTTTCCCATACCCCATAAAAATTTCAAGTTGAAATTTCAACTTTTAAGTCTCAAGTGATTCATAAGAAAAATGGTTAGGTACCTACACAAATACTCATCTTTGGCGCTCAAAATAGAATAAATAAAAAATCGAAATTTTTTAAAATTTAAAAAAAAAAACATAATTTTTCGAGGAAAATCAAACTTATTCAATCGAATAATTTCAATAAAATTCCGAGCGGTTCAAAATTCAGAACTTGAGGAAATTGACTCATTATCACAGTCGAAATTTTTCAAAATTAAAAAAAAAAAAAATTTTTAAAGTAATGTAAAAGTCATTAGTTTCCAAGTCTAGAAAAGAGTGTTATTTGTAATGAAATATATTTTATTCATTGATTGATGTGTGGTGTTTATTGATTTTTATTTGGAGCATAGACAATTTGATAAAACAAGTCGGTAGTGTCCTGAAAAAAAGATAATAATAATTGTGATAAGTACAAATTTGATTTCAATTGATATTTTAAACTTTGAATAAAAGGCAATAAATCGTAACCTACCGGTCTTCAAATTCAAAAACTAAACCAGAGCTGTACTTGTAAAAATATCACACGATAACATTTTATTGGGTCGAGAGAGATAATGGATTTTATTGGTTCATTTTATGAAAATATTGATTATTTATTTATTAAATGTAATCGATCATACAACAGGATATAGGTATTATTTAATAGGAAAACTAATCTAAAGGATAAAAAGGATATATTCGGTCAATTTGTTTAAAAGTTGAAGCATTTTAAACTTTAAGGAAGCTTAAAATGTCGGAAAATCGAAGATAATGAATTACTAGAATTAGGTACGTAGAAATCTGCAGAGATAAAAAAAATCACAAGAATTCATGAAGAAGGTTGAAGAAATTCCCTACAAATGTTGCACCTGCCAAGGCTAATAACTTTTTTGTTTTTTTGAGAATTTCTTGTAGAAATTGAGCTGCAAATTTGCTATGTGGAATCTCCAAGTTGAAAAATTCGAATTAAAAAAAAATCGAGACAAGAAAAGACAAAAATTCATGAAAAAACAAGATCGAATTGACTTCAAAACGGCGCAATTTTCATTCAATTCGGTAAATTCGTTTAAAAGTTATAGCGTTTTAAAATTTCCGGTAGCTTGAAAATATGGAAGAATCGAATATTTTGACTTACTGGCCCGTGGCTCTTTCCTGATGTATGCAGGGCTTGATTTGCTTTTTTGGCTGCCCTTCCAGCGTTTTTTGATGGCAGGTTTCTCAGTGGCGATTTTTTTATTAAAAAAGACTTGGAGTCGTTTTCGTATGGCACCAATTCAAGTTATAATACAAGATTTGTTATTTTTGTTTGTCATTTTGCTGCCTCACAACTGGTAACAAAATCAAAATTACCCTACCATGACAAGAAGCTTGTTTAATGCGACAAAAATTAAATACAACCTATAATATCTGATAATCATATACACAAATACAACAATGATTCCGTACAACGTGTGACGGTAAATTTCATAATCGAGCGTTTGTTGTCATAACAAACCGTTGAACGTTCTAATTTGTTTTGATGAGAAAAACGTGTTGAACGCACTTGCAATACTGATAATCTGCTAAAAATATTGAGCTTGTAGCTTTTTGTTTCTATTTTGTTTTTGACTTGATTCAAAATAAAGCACATTATAAAATTGTCTGTTGTTTTGTGGAATTTTGTAATGTGAGTTTTAATAACTGCGTCAATCGTAGCTCGTAGCATATAAACAGTATTGTATTTTTTTATTTTGATATCTATTTGGACTTAAGCAGCCAAAATCTGTTGACCGTTATCTGAAAAAATATTTTGTTTTCGATGTGATGAGATGTAAATGAGAAACAATCAAAATCGTGATTCGTTATGCATTCATAAGGCGTGGCATCTTATATTCAGAAAAGGTATACAGGGTGGTCTGTAAGTGTAGATATTCTAGACGTCAAAAGATTGCGATCTACCTGAATTTATCAGAAAATCGATAATAACCGTGATACGAGTCAAAGACGATAAATTAATATATTATATTTAATTTCATATTGTCATTATAGGCCATTTCCACTCAATCGAATTTAAATATTTCAATTATCTGGAGAAGAAGTACGTTCAATATACTAATAAAAGGCGAGGTGCTTCGAACGAAAAAAAATCTTATGCCCAGAAATTTGGTGCAAAAGGATTCCATTTATTTGAATTTCCCGCAGTTTTTAGCACCAATCAAATTTTAGTAGTTGCCAAGTTTACCAATAATATCAATGTTCCTACACAATATCGATAACTGACCATTTTCATGTCCTGTCATTAGTCATATTTTGTTTACATTGTTTTGTGGTGTTTCTTATATTCAATATTCAATTTTTGGATTGTTGAGGGTAGAATATTAATGAAATAGTATTTATATATTTTTGAGTATATAATACCCGCAAGGTAACAACCTTGAAACCCTTTTGGACATTCAAATTTAAATTGTATGTACCTATCTACCTTTATCATTAATTTAATAAAGACAAATAGGAAACGCGATGAGCAAAATTTTACATAAAAACTGTAAATTGAAAATGTATTTTGATTTTGACACACAGCACAATTATTATTATTGTATCATTATCCATCTAAAGATTTATGATCAAAAACAAAATCAAATCACGGAACAAAGCTATTTTATTTATGATGATTCTGGTTTCTTATAAGATACAATCAAAACTTAAATCAAAATAAACAACCTCCCCCACTCACCTTAACAATCCCAGCCCAACAAACAGAAAAATGGCAACATTGTTGTGAGAACGGGAGCTACATCCAGCCGCGAGTCTTCGGTTTCGGAAAGTTCGTTTGGCAATATTGCCTATAACTAGCCAATCACAGATTTGGGCGCATGACGTCATCGGCCTATGTTCAAACTGAATTTTAGTGCCTTAAATACTGCGTAAAAAATCGGAGAAAAAAAAAAAATAATAATAATAATAATAATAATAAATCGTTTATTTAGCAAATTGCTACAAAGTAAAAAAGAAATAATATGGTATACTAATAGAACATACAAAAATAACAGTTCAAAAATCTTACAATATTCACTTCAGAATAGATAAATTAAATATCATGTTTTCATAAGATGTTCCTTTAACAAATATTTGAATCTGTACAGATTATCACAGTTCTTCAGGTCACTAGGTAGATTATTAAAATCGAGGAGTCCTTTATACAAAACCGAATTCAACATTTGGTTAGTGTAACATCTGTTGTTTAATATAAAGTCATTGCAATTTCGGGTATTATAGCTATGTACTTCACTAAAATATCTTATTCTATTACATAAATATAGAGGTAACAATTTCTTTTTGATCTTGAATATAAATATAAAGACGTCGTACACAATTTTTTGTCGAACAGACAACATTTCAAGAACACTTAACATCATTCGTACAGGTGTAAATTTATCACATTTTAAAATCAGTCTCATGGCTTTGTTTTGTGTTTTTTGTATAAAATCAGTCTTATATTTAGGAACATTGTACAATAGAGTTGAACAATACTGCAGATGTGGAGCTGCTATGGTGTTGTATAAAAGTAACTTGGTTCCTGCAGATAACTGTTGTCCTATTCTAGTTATGAACCCAACTTTCTTGGAAAATTTCCTAGTTACATGATCACAGTGTGCATGAAAATTTAAATTTTGGTCGAAAATGACTCCTAAGTATTTTATTTGCATTTCATGCTTGATCCTCTCGTTCTGCACAAAAATGCCTAAGTTCTCTACATCTACATCGTTGACTTTCGACTTTTTTCCGAAAAGACAAAATTTGGTTTTATTACAGTTAAGACTAAGTCTGTTATAACATAGCCAATCAAAAAGATTGTTAATGTCCTTGTTGATGTCATTTACCATTGACTTTAAATCAGATCCACTAATATATACCATTGTATCATCCGCAAATTGTACAATTTTACATTTCTGTAACACAGTCACCATATCGTTAATATATAATATGAAGAGCAATGGTCCTAATACAGTTCCTTGCGGAACACCAAATTTAACATTCTTTGGATCAGACACACTATTTTTAAATTTAACACGTTGTACTCTGTTTGATAAATATGACTTAAACCACAACAAAACTGTACCCTTAATACCTAAAAGTTCCAATTTATTGATTAAAATGTCTCTATCTATAGTTTCAAAAGCACGTTTGAAGTCTAAAAACACACAGCCAAAATGAGCTTATTTTTGATAAGCAAATAAAAAAAAATTGAAAATGGCCTATCGTATGGCTGATCTTGCGAAAACTTGAAACTGAGAAATTTTTTTTTCGTTCTTTCATGATCACAAAGCCGGTGGCCGCACAGTGGTGCCGATGCGGCAAAAACCCAGTTTTAAAAAAATTTAAATGTCGTCTGTCTAGACAAAGTCTCTTGTCGCAAATTCCATACGAACTATCACTATAACATCGTTTCAAAAAATAAACATATTTCTAGCAAGAATAACTATTTGAAGTTGAAAATTGAAATTTCGTTCAAAAAATCGCCAGGATTTGTCAGGATTGTTGTTCACCCCGTAATATCCTCACATTAGTATCATATTGAATAAATTACCCTTCATGGGAAAGCTATACTCAAGACACTAATAATAGCAAAAATCCATTTTAGTGACTTTTTGACATATTTTCAGTTATTTAGTGTTATACTATACAGGGTGTCAGGAAAAATGTCGGAGATCTCTCGGATTCAGATAGCACATTTAGAAATAAGATGACAAGTTCCCGTGAACTTTTTTCCTAGAGCCCCTTTCTACGGAGATACGGGCCCCGAAAGGACGCCACTGGAATTCAACTTTTCCTCAATAACTTTTCAACCACTTAATATAATTTGATGAAAATTTAATATGATAACCAGTAAACATTACCTTTTAAAATACTGCCCTTGAAACATAATTAGCTTGTTTAGTTTACCAGGGGTGGACTAGGTTGTAATGTTGTTGTAATGAATAGTAAGTTCAAACAAGTAATTCCAATAGCTGAAAAACGCTCCAGTTTTGGAATGTATTTGTATGGTTAAAAATAAAGATTAATATTATGCCGTAATCAAATTCGAAAATAATCAAGATTTTGAAGAAAAGATAAATCCTGCTAAATAGTAAATAAACAAATTTCAATGTAAAAATACAAAAAATCTTTTATTGAACTAGCTAGTTGGTCTACCCTTTAAAGTCATAATAAAAATGAAGCAGTCACTAGAATAAAATAGCGATAAGGCCATCTGTCTAGTACAATATACAACACAACTGTACAATACACGAAACCTGAAAGAATGGAAGAATCCTGAATTCCGTCCAACCGCCAACCAACATTCATAAACAAAAATGACAAATGTCAACTGACAGCAGCACACCCCGCCAGTTTGTTTATTTCTGTGGTCTATTTTGGAAAAAAATAAACTTGGTAGTAAGAACTCTTTGAAGAACATTTTGTTTCATCAGTTTCATGCTATTTTTGTTATTTTCTTACAAGTGAAAAATTCGTATGCAAAAATATTAATCAGTGTTGTCTTTAGAGTGAAAACACTAAATTTCCCTTTGGGCTCTGAAACAAAAACATATACACACGCATAAATGCACATATTATCATTCAGAAAAACGTCTCCATAAATAAATTCGCGATATGGATTTCTTTTCCACTTCGTATCAAAACACTGATAATAACCCCTTAAATAGAACAAAAATACGTACTATTTGTTGCAACTTACATAGTTTATTATC
Organism: Orchestes rusci; assembly: GCA_958502075.1. NCBI lineage: Eukaryota > Metazoa > Arthropoda > Insecta > Coleoptera > Curculionidae > Orchestes > Orchestes rusci. Next base: position 4,466,585 of record OY293303.1, on the reverse strand, counting down.
TTTAGTGACTGGATCAACGTGAATGTCTATTGTTATTTGCAATCAGCGTCACCCAGATTAATTGAGATTTGTGTTTTGTTACAACCATTATCAAACCGGAGAAAATGATTCAGACATTTCCCAACACAAATGGAATATTCCCGAAAACCGAGTTACATCATTTTTTGATAACGCTCGCTTTTTGACCCCCCTCAGAAAATTTCGAAGGTCACGAATTCAAATTGTTATACCGCGTTTATTTTTGGCAAACTTCAATTAATCGCAATTCCTGATAACAAACATCTCTGAAAGTGACAAGGTCGCAATTGTTTAATAATTCTCACGAATAAAAATACTGATTTTTGACGCATGAGTTTTTGCATTTACGCATTACAAAACTGGTGTAATTGGCAGAATTGAAATGGTATGGCAATTATGTTGTTCTAGATGAGGATATTTTCATTTTCATAATAATAATTTTCCTATTGAAAGTCAATGGCTACTTTTAATAAGCCAAAGAGAATTGGTTTGCGGTTATAAAACGTCAAACACAAAGGTCATTTAAGTCTTAGAAAAATTGTTTTTGGGAATTGCATTTTGAAAGTCATTAAAGCAAATATAGGTACGAATATTGGCGAACATTTTCAACATCGATTGTCGTTTGGGCTAGTTGCTAGTTTTTAATGTAAAACCAATGTTAATGTCGAAAAAAGTATATTATTAAAAATAATTCAGAATTTTATTGTTGTGGTTATATCGTTGATGTTCGTTGTTTACATTTTCATGAATTTTTAATTTTCTTTGGTTTATTATTTTATATGAAACGTTGGGCACCCTTATTTATTTCAGGATTCTTGGATCCTGCATCAGTTATCAAAGAAGTAGGTAATACTCGAGGTTATGCTGCATTTTAAAACTTCGATCCATTTCTCAGTTTACCTGTTCTGGCGATTTTCTCTTAAAAATTGTTAAGTGCTTTTTTTCACATTCGAGTGTTTTTGTCCATCTTATTTGAAGTAACAAAAATCATTTAATTAGTCATAAATATCTTCATTTTTAACAATAAATGATGCGGAAAAGTAACTTTTCGGCACTAGTGCGGGAAAGTGCAACTTTCGAAACGAAAAATCGTGCGGGGAAGTAACTTTTCCGCACGCTCGTAGAAAAAACATATTTTTATTGAAAAAACCATCGAGAATAGCCATAACGCAGTGCTGTTCTTGACGAAATTTTTCAAAAAAATTTAAACCTATATTTTCCTCGAAACGTTTATGAAAATTAATCTGAAAAAACAATCCAAAATTCAAAAAAGCATAGCCAATTTTTCACAATTTTTCAAATAATTTCGTCCAAGGCACCACTTCGTCATGGCTTTTTTCAGGATTTTTTTCTTCATTAAAAAGATGTTTTTTTCTCGAAAACGGTTCGTTTTATCGATAATAAACAAAAGTACCTTTTCTGTAAGGCTCAGGCTATCTAAATCTATTTTTTTCAAGTCTTTATCATACAGGATGTTGAAAATTTAAGCATTAAAATGTACAACCTAGTCCGCCCCTGGTAAACTAAACAAGCTAATTATGTTTTAAGGGCAGTATTTTAAGAGGTAATGTTTACTGTTGATCATATCAATATTTCATTAGATAATATTTAGTGGTTAAAAAGTTATTCAAGAAAAATTGATTTCCAGTGGCGTCCTTTCGGGGCCCGTATCTCTATAGAGAGGGCCTCTAGGAAAAAAGTTTACGGGAACTTGTCATCTTATTTTTCAATGTTCTATCTGAATCCGAGAGATCTCCCAAATGATCCCGGACACCCTGCACACAGGGTGTCCGGTAAGTACAGGGTGGCCAACTGAGAATGCGAGGTACTGTATCTCGGAAACTATACATCGTAGAGGCTTGCGGCAAGAAATTTTAGTACTAAAACGGCCAAGAGAAAAACCTGGAAAATATTTTCTCAAGTTTCTGAAATGGTCGCTAGGGGGCGTAACAACCAACACCAAGTAGAAAAATATGATTTTTATGGAATTTTGTCCAATGAAAATATATCGATGAGCTCATTTTCAGATTTAATAAAATAAGTTAAAAATTGAAAAAAAATAATTTTTTTATGGCTATGGCTTCAAGAGTCTTCATGGCCTACACAACAAACTAAAATTTCATCAAATTATGCAAACCGGTTAAAAAGTTAGAGCTAAAAAATGAAATCGATGGGTACACCTTTAGGGATCTGTATCTCCGTTAGGAGGCACTTTAGAAAAAAAAGTTTTATGACAAACTAGGTATTTTGTTTGACCTCCCCTATACGCTCCCGAAATTATGCCATATACTTACCGGACACCCTGTATGCTAAATTTGATTTTTACTGTTATGTAGTATGTAGTAAGTGATTGAACTATAATACTCAACTTCATGTCTTTGTCATCAAAAACCCCAATAATTGTTTAAAATGCTGGTTAAAATGCGATAAGACTGATAAGGTGCGAAGATCAACAAACCGGTAGAATAGGAGAAGGGCAACGAAGTGTTTATCAACAGTCGCGGTGATAGTGGAATGCGTTATGTTTGTAAGATGGATTCCGAAGATTTTAATATTATGAAAATGCAAATAGAAGCACAGCAAGTAGATAAGTGAAGATATTTGTTGTTCTGCTGAAACATTCCCAATTAATTGAATTAACTCTGATTTGAAAAGAAAGATCAATACAAATCTTGTTGCCAAGCAACATACTAGATCCAGCAATTTCAACCAATTCTCTCCCATTTTATCCTTTATGGCTAAATCCTATAGACGTTGATCTCTACACATCAACACCTCATATAAACCTCCATAACTCCCTCAATTAATCAATCACAAGGATGTTAGGGGTATGTTGAGGAGTAACGTGCGCAAATTTCACTCAATTTGCTCAACTCACTGTTTGACGTGATGTTGATCTTTTGTGGGCAAAGCTCGAAAGAAATGTTTTCGTTTTCTCTTTTCATAGTATTAAAAACATTTAGGACTTGGATTCAAATAGAAAATTTAAATAAATAATTGTGATTGATAACAATTTAAAAATAAATCAAAACCGAGATATTATAATTAATTTTGCGAAACAGATTTATTACTACTTGTCAATTGGCAATAAATAAAGTTTCCAATCAAATAATTAACATATTCAAAAATAGAAAACCATTCAAGATTGCATTAAAAAAATATGATAAGCCCATTCGCAATCTTTTATTTAAATTAAAAGATAAAATAGAAATTATAGATATATCAAAATTAATTTATTAGATTAGTTAGAACTAACGTCAACAAGCTTCAAATTAAGAATTATTTTATATAAAAGTTGTTGCAAATCAGAAGAATGTCGTGCGTTATAAGAACATTATACACAGATGAAAAATTCAATCATCATGGTAAATCTAAGAAGTTTTATTGTTATTTGTTCAACTTACAATAATCAGAATAATGCCCTGAGACACAAACACATAGAACCACGTGTTGTCGATTATGGTACTTATGTACTTAATGCTGATTACGGTGTAATTGGCTAATGTCAATATGCGCATGTTGTCAAAGACTGCAAATCATAAGCCCGAAATGCGCAGACATATAAACGTGATTGAATGTACAAATAATAGTCTTCGTCCAACAATAAATATGGAAGAACCTTGAAAACGGATAATGTGTCTGGGACATACAAGACGGTGAAACATAACTTTTTGAAATGACTATTGAGTTGCGAACCCCCATTAATTTTATTGACAGAGATGCATGCTTTTGCAACAATGATGTGTTTCACCATCGATAGTCACAAATAATAATTTTGTGCGACTCATTCTTTTCACCATTTGTTACCCGCGTTTCACGTTGTCTTGATTTCGAAAAACAATTTTTTTTTACGAGCGTGCGAGAGTAATCACTTTGCATACTCATTTGCGTGCGCAAAATAACCTTTTCCCGCACTCAAATACCTACCAGTTTGTTGTTTAATAAAAAAAAATGTAAATAATGCACAATGTTTTTTGTCACTGTTCACTTTCCAGTGAAAATACAAGACATGATTCAGTTTTGCGTTCAAAAACACTATTCGCGTAATCGTGATTTTGCAACCGATGAGGCAGACAGATGAGTGAGTTTTTGAACCCCTTGTTGATTTCTACGTTATTAACGTATCCCACTATACTAAGCATGCGCAAAAATCATAGGAATCTGATTTGTTGTGTTTTTAGTTTTTGATGTTTTGATTTTGTTATTTTTTTTGTCAAATTCCTAGCAGAGCAGCACGAAATATGAATATGGAAGATATTTGGCGCAACTTTCACTTCGAAGTGAAAGTGACATTCCTAAATTATGCGCAGTGTCTTTCCCGTTCCTGAAGCATATCGGTCTAACTGCTTTTGCGTGCGAGCGAAAAAGCATCACTTTGCGCACTTGTTAGGAAAATAACTATTCTACACCCTTCTATCCACTGACTGAATTACTGCTGAAATTGAATCGTGATATCTGATCAATTTGTTAACCCAACTCCAGAAAACCACTTGTCTGAGTTATGAGGAAATGGAGGATCTTTCCCGTTATTATACAAGCGTCACCGATCGGAAATTCCAGCTAAGATGCGACGATAGAATTTCAGTGCAGTGCTTGGATTCGATCGCCTTTTTCAGCTTTTGAGTCCCTCGTGAAACTCACTTTCGGTTGGTTTTTTTTATCGATCCTAGGAATTTTGGCAAATTGCTTCGCATACACGAACTTCAAACGTTCCGACATTAGACTAAATTTGCTACAATTTGAGACCGGTACCGATTCTGGGACCGATAGAACGATCATACGAGAGAGATAAACGATAACCTCCATATAATTCTCCGTTTACTGTCTCTCTCTTTCTCTCGATATGACCGTTCTATCGGTTCCAGAATAGTCACCCAGGGCGAGCTCTATATACAGCCATTGCATGATTCCCAAGATACAGTTTCTCAAAAGTAGGCAATTTTTTCCAAAAAGCATGTATCACCACCCATCAGTAGCTGTGGATTCGCTTAATATTTTCCAGCGAGGTGTGTATTGCAAAGCAATCTGAACAGGATTCACTGGATAACTTCGAGTATGAGTTGGCCCCGTTCCCTATGTCTCTGTTCAATGAATAGAGGATGCGCAAGTGGAAAAAATGTACTATGTACTCATCCTTCACTCTTCTCTTCAGCCACACGCCGATAGATGCCAGCATCCACGTAGTTTTGGATGGTCGTACCTCTTGAGCAAGACACCCGCAAGACAATGCTGGTTTCAAGTTGATGGTAAGAAAGCTGTCACTGGTAAAAGATAATTTGATATGACCCAGGATATGACCCTATTAAAAACTGATATCAAGCCGATTGTTCCTCAACAAACAGTCATCATAAATACTGTTGCTGCAGTTGTATCACGAAAGATGGGGGCATCAAGATAAGAATCATGCGAACAAGAAATAACAGCAAGAACTTGGAATCAGTGTCAGGTTGAACCGATACCTATGTGAACCATGCATGTATGGAAAGTCACATCGTCTGCCTTTTGGATGCAGAGTGAAACCAACACAGATCAGTGGTTTTCTGTGGATATTTGTGGATCTTTTGATCTGTCGTTCCAGAAGAAAAAATATTTGATTGTTTTTAGAGATGCTTATACAAAGTTCAGGTATGGGTATCTATCACGAGAGAAGTGAGAAGCTAAAGATATCTTGAAGGAGATGCTGGCCCATGGAGAAAGAATGGGACAGAGATTCTGTCAGGTGGAGGTGGAGAGTTCGATAGTGAGGCGGTCAAAGAAGTTTTGAAGTCACTGAGGGCAACAGCACCTTATACGCCAGACGAAAATGGTGGAAGTGAGCGTGAAAATCGAACGATCGTTGAAATGGCCCGAACATTCAAGTATTCTTATCCAGAAGCAGAATTTCCTGTGGCAATTTGGGAAATCTTGTGTTGAAGGCGTAAGTCCATATGAGCTTTGGACTGGAAAAAAGCCTAGAATAAATCATCAATTGGTTCAACTTGTTTTGCTCATATTCCTAAGCAAAAGAGAGAGGAAATGGAGAAAAAAGCTGTGAAGGGATTTCTGGTCGAGAAGATTTACCCAAGCATTGATCAGCAAAGAAAAGTTTCATTGGAAAAGAGCAATGAACAGTGAGATCAGTTCTCTTGTGGGGAATGGTACTTGGGACCTTCCTGATTTGCCTCAAGGCAGCAGTCAAGTTGACCCAAAATCCTGAGTCTCATGACAGAACGAGACATATAAAGTTGAAGCATTTTTTTTTGTTCCAGAAGGTGATCTTGAACAAATATCGACAGAAGACGGAAGTTGTCAAAACAACGGTTGCAGTTGTTATCCAAGCAAATGGGTCTTTACTGAAGATAAAAGTTTTTTTACTAACAAGGGAAAGTGTTGTAGTTTCAGCTACAGTTTCCACTGTATAATGTGTTTGTTAAAAAAAATCCTGAAAGGTAGATATGTCAGAGACTGCGACAATATTAGAGAGTCAGATTAATCTATCAGTTTTCTTAAAATAGTTCATTTCCCATTAATAAATAAATTCCCAAGGCACCTCCAAGCATATAATTTAATAATAATAAGGGATGAGGCAGCCATTTATTATTTTAATATTTGAATTCCAATATCTCTTGAACCTTACAACAGATTTAGATATTTTTGGCATTGTTTGAGAGAGCATTTTATGGTCTTCAAAAGAACTATTTCGTTGAACCATTTACTCAACGTTTTACCATAAAAACAGCTGAATTTTAGTAAAAACTGCTTCGCCATATCTCCATTATTATAACTAGTATTATTAGAGTGAAGTTGAGTTGAGCGCAGTGAAAAACTTATATCACAATTCATATTTCAAAAACATTCAACAGTCCGCACCTATTTTTAGCCAGAATTATTGTCACAAAACTAGCCACCTCAGATAAATCCAATGCAATTACTCAAACCGGTTCCTTGAACCGATTCTGGATCTGGATTTAGTTCACTGTTTGCAGCCAGCTTTCTGGATGTTAGAATTGTTTTATGAACGCGACAATTAAATCGTCATAAAAATGTCACCAAGATATACCTTTACTTGCAAAATGATCATTAGTTGTCAAGGAATTTTTGGCAACAGAATTGTTAAACCAAAATAATTTTTGTTCCAACTTTTTACATCTTCGTCGTGTGAAGTGTGAAGTAAATGATGGAATGTCTTAATCTATAATAATGATTAATACCTTATCGATTTGACAAATAGTGTAGATATAACGTAGTAGTAAAGAAAGAAGTCGTAACACCGATTGGTAAAGTTAATAAAATCATTGACAACTTACTTTGTAAAAAAGGGCTTAAATCGCCTGTTTTCTGCGACGTCCTGCAAACTGCACACGCACAAGTTCTGACCATTTTCCACACTTTTAGGGTCACTACAAAGAAGTTTAACTGGATGAAATATCCGGCTCTTTTGTCATACAGCATTTCCTAAAATACCTTCTGAGCCACTTTTTGTCAAAAAGAAAAATTGTGGTGTTTTCGGTCAGTTTCTAACCTGTTTGCAAATTGTAAGGTTTCTTTCCGCAAAATCTGCTGAAGTAGGTACTGCATCTATAAGTTACTCTCAGCACTGATTATATTCTATTTTAGGAAAAAATCTGAAAATAATCTAAAATTTACATAAACAAAACAACTATTTGATTTTTATGGATAAAGTACATGACTGCAATTTGAAAATTTGAAATCAATTGACAGTTGACGTACCACTGACAATTCCGTACAGACCCACTACTCTTGTTATAGCTCAATTTCTGGGCGACGTTGCCAATTCAATGTGCACATTAATTGAGGTGTTTTGCGATTTTTAAATTTCAAGCTGCTGCAATAGTATGTATCATACTATGATTATGTGCAGGGTGTTCACGTATATTTTGGCCAATAACTATCTCCGTTAATATTACAGCTAGAAGCTTTTTTATTTTTTTAATAGTTATTTTATCCCCTAGTTCGATAGAGAATTCTTTCCTAATTTCAAATATATAACGGTTATAAAGATATTAACGTTTTTCTTCACATGGAATAGTTGGCTGGTTCCTACTAACACCTTCTGTCCAATTTATCATCATTATGGCTTGTATAGGAATAGGAAAACGTCAATTGTCAATATCTTTATAACCTTTAAAGATAATACCACCAGCCCTTATATACCTATTTATTAATCTGAGCCTTATGCCTCAGAATAATTAATCTGAGCCTTATACAGTGTCCCTCATTAAGTCGTGTACAGGGTTATTGATTATAAATGCCCCCCCACCTCTAACTTTTTAACTTGACGGTTTAGAAAAAGGTGTTCCAAATAAAAGCTTCATGGTTGAAAATGAACTTTTTAAATAACCTGTTTTCACATATACAGGGTTTTCCAAAAAGTCGGGGCGAGGTCTAACTTTCTTATTTCAAATTGATACCCAATTTTTTTATTTGATATTTGGATTCTCCTTTTAACTCTAAACATTTTTTATGTAGCATATCCCATACCCAAGTTTAATGTATAAAAAATTATTTGATATTTATTAATTGAATAATAATAATTTATTGTTGTGAAAATGTCAAATATATCTATGATTTCGAATTATTGACGCTCGTATTGACGAAAATGTCACGTCATTAGGTACTTTTAAAGTGTAAAAGTATCAAAGTATAAATAATTCTGCATTTGATTCAAAAGACTTTTTTTTATATAAGGCGTTATTTTATTTTTTGTCTATTTCTTGGGTATCAATTTAAAATCAGAGAAGTTTTGGTATATCCTACACACAAAATTACGTCAATACTTCGAAACCATAGATATATTTCACTTTTTTATAACAATGAATTAGTATTATTCAATTTATAAAATATCAAATAACTTTTCATGCATCAAACTTAGGTATATATGCTACATAAAAAATGATTAGAATTTGAAGGAGAATCCAAACATCAAATAAAAAAATAGGGTATCAATTTGAAATAAGAAAGTTAGACCTCGCCCAGACTTTTTGGAACACCCTGCATATGTGAAAACAGGTTTTTTAAAAATTTCATTTTCAACCATGAAACTTTCATTTGGAACACTTTTTCTAAAACGTCAGATTAAAAGGTTAGATGGGGGGGGGCATTTATAATCAATAACCCTGTACATATGGGAAATTTTTGAAAACTCATGATTTTGGGGATAGTTTGTGCATGCATGTCCGATAACAAAAAAATCAATTTTGACACATTCAACCCGGTTTCAAAATCAACTTTATTCAACCAAACTGCATAGGTTTGATGTTAAGTCAGTCGAATTTCTCATGGAATAAAACAGTCAAGGGATATTAATAATTGAAAAATACCGTCTGGTCGTGTTCTCGTAACTGTACCCACGGTAGATATGATTTGATGAAATCATCATTTTCAAGTTTCAATATATTAGGCGAAATATGTCTATGTTTTTTTCAACAACAAATAATCGGAAGCGACTGTGGGCTCCAACACGTTGAGTCCACAGCAGGTATATTGTGTCCGCGAGTCCAAACTCAAAGATGGAATGTTGGAATACTGGTTTCGCAAATTCCTTTCAATCTTTTGTACAATACGCACATCCGCACATCGATAGTTTGTCTGTCGTTGAATATGCCGTCGACACAGTTTATGCAGGGTGTTTCCTAATGTTTCTGACAAAATAAAGGTGAATCTTGGTTTTTCTCGGGTGTTATTTCAAAGTTGGGTTTCTACCAAAATGAACGTCAGAGGAGACAAAACAAAAGGCGGATTTTGGCGTTAACCAGGTTACGAGTATTCTAACCTAACTTTTTTTCGCAGTAGGGGCCAATTGCTTTGGAGGTACCTAATCAAATAGTTACGTTATACCATGAATAATACTTTTAGTAACCAGAACGTTTTGGGGTTTGATCCCGAGCTGGTATCGATACAGTATCCAATTACTCACCAAGCCTGGTAACAACAAATTCCGCATAAAGTAAACACATTTGGTTGCCTGGGAATGCGGCTAGACGGATCCACTTTTGACGACGAGTAAACCTTCTAATCTTTAGTTAATATTAGATGCCGTGGAGCTAATAGGTATTGAAAGGATCAGTTTGACAGATATTTTACTCACTTATAATAGGCGGATTTTGGCGTTGACCAGGTAACGATTTGTTGTTACCAGGTCTGGTGAGTAATTGGTTACTGAATCGATACCAGCTCGGGATCACACCCCAAAACGTTCTGGTAATTAGAAGTTTTATTCATGGTATAACGTAGCTACTTGATTAGGTACCTCCCAAGCGATTTGCCCCTACTGCGAAGAAAACTTAGGTTAGAAAATTCGTAACCTGGTTAACGCCAAAATCCGCCTAATGTTAATAGATTATTATATTATGAAATATGTATGTAGGTATACATATATGTATACATTTTTAAAACAGGATTTTTTTTAAATTCTTGGGGGAGGAGTCTCAGCGTCGACGCGCCCTCGAATTTTGGAGTTAACCTCAATGGGTATGAAAAAGTGCGGAAAATCAATCTCACGGGAGCAAATAGGGTTGCTGAGTGAGGTAGAACAAATCTAATGAAAAAAAAAGAGATGCATGTGCTGCATCGTACGCATGGCAAAAGTAGAACTTCTTTCAGACTATAGGGAATGAGAGAAATTTAGGTTGCGAGCAAGAGAGAAAGAGAGAGAAAGGAAAAATTTCAAAAAAATAACTATGCAAACATAACCCAACTCCATATATATATTTTTTTTTTAATCAATTCCTATATACATACCTAATTTGGACCAGATCTTGTGGAAAATAGCAAAACTATGCAAACATAACCTCACTTGGTCAATTTTTGTTAAATTTCTTAATCAAACCTCAAATTAAAACCAACATCTTATTTGAGCAAAATCTTTTGAACAATAACAAAACTATGCAAACATAACCTCACTATATCATTTTTTTTTTAATATTTTGATCAAATCCCAGATTAGAACCTTCATACTTAATTTGAACAAAGTCTTCTGGAAAATAACAAAACTATGCAAACATAACCTCACTATATAATTTTTTTTTTAATATTTTGATCAAATCCAAAATTAGCTCTATTTTTCATTCTCACTATACATTATATCTTTTTTCTCTCTCTGTAACGAAATCTGAAATCGTTACACTTTTCATGTTACATGCGTTTCATTGTATCCAATTCACTCCCCATTGTCGACAAATCATCACAACGCCGCAAAAGAAGTTTCACTTCAACTAACCCAGATGTTTAGATGGTCGGTTCAGGTTGGTCTGTGATCGGAAAAAAAATAGGTATTATGGTAGGAATTTGTTTCATTCAGCGCATCCAGGCAACCAAACCAAGGCAAACCCCTAGAAAAAGCCTTGTCATCAACATCTTTCTCATAAAACTCCCCTATATCATGATCGAGGACCTCAACCACTTTTCTGCAGTCTAATCCTTATTTAGAAGCAGAAGACAGGTGGAGTCAAACAAGGCTACTATACTGTACCATCCCATCAGTCTCAGTCTCAGTCAGTCAGCCGTGGGGAAGATGAAGATAGCAGAGAGGATCATCAGTGATGAAATTTTCCTGCATACGGCGGAAAAAAACACACTATTATGTGAATTAACCATAATTTTCTAGAACCATCCAAAGTTTTCTGCCCGGCAGGTAATTCCACATTTGGACGGACAACATCGTCAACTTCAAGAAGGATCATAGCAGGAGTCCCTTGTACCCACCCCCTTTGCCCTCTTTACGGCAGATATTCCAAAAAGCAATGGATAAATCACCACAACACGACAACGTCATATCAGAAAGCTGGAAACCAGGTTAGCGGAATAGAGATTCCAGATTAACCCCCAAAAACCAAGACGGTCCTCTTTTCAAAGGAGCCCAGGACGGAGTACATCCGCCAATTAACCCATTTGGATCACCAAGGTCCTCCCCATAGAAAGCATCCACAGTCTTTCGAGAATCGCTCACTCAGAATAATCACCAACGCACCAACAATATACAGAGACCTCTAACACCTGCCACTCATCAGTTTGGGCTCTGGTCTTAATTATAACGAAAAGGCTAAAACAGCCATTGGTACGTCCACATTATCAGATTCAAGAGTAAATCAATGATTTCTGTGAAAAAAACTGTTGTTCCATCTGGTTTTGGAAATGATCCCTGAAAAAAAAACATCACCTTATGAAAATTGAAAAATAATAATCGAAAAAGTAATCTCTTGAAAAATTAATTGAGCAGTTTTCCTCGAAAGTAGGAGATATTCTGAGGGAGAATGTGAATTTAAATGTTAAAAAACTTATAAAAAGGTTTTCACTTACTGTTTACTGTACCCAGTTATAGGCCATTTTTTTTGCGTTATGTATACAATCCAAATTAAAAGTAGGTTAAACACACAATCTATTTTGGAAAATAGGTAAAAGTCAAAACGGTGAGTCAGGAGCATCTGCCAGTAAAAAAATAGAAGGCATTTTTTTCAGAAAATTTATTTACTCAACTGAACCAGGATCTGAAAATATGACATTTCTTTACAAATATTACAAATGTACAAATGTTTTATTGATCAAACACACATCCCTGGTTAATGAAAGTAAAAAACCAATTCTACAGTTATAATTATTGAAGTCTTAAGTTATACTAGAAACCCTGACGCGATGCTTTTTCCCATCGCCATGCAAATCAAACTGGTCACAAAAATATAGATATTTCTCTAAATACAAGTTAACATTGTTCGTGAACAGATTAATTTACTTAAACTAAAGCCTAGTACAGACTTGAACCTTCCGCCGAGCGACGGACAGAACAAGACAAACAACACGGCGAACATCCTCAGTTTTCTCAAGCAATCAAAAAGTTTGATGTCGACAAGTTATGGGAACGCCGCAAATGTTCGGTTCGTCGTTCGACGAAGTTTTCAGCTGTGTACGAAGCTTACCGCAAATATCTTTCAGATGAAATCTCGTGCGTGCTATTTTAGTTTTTCACGAGCCCATTGACGGGCAGTGAAATGCAAGACGAGACCTGATCATTCGGTAGATTTTCAAATCACAGATACAAAAAATAATACTAACTAACAATAACGAGAACAAGAATACTCGACGACATTTACAACACTGTTTTAATATTAGTAAGCGTAAAGAACAAGCTGGTCAAGTAATCAACAACTGCGTTGATTTAAAAATAAGTTCATCGTACCGGCATGTGTCTTCTGTTTACATGCCTTCAAGGCTACCTATTAGTCAGAATCGGTTTTTGAACTCAAAATCCCAAATATTGGAATTTACCATGTAGGAGACGCGGACGTAATCGTTTCAAGTTAAAATGGAAAATATTAGACTACAGTAAACTAATCACATGTTCAAGTCACGAGTATTTACTAACAAACGATCTGGGTTGTATCACCAGACAAATCTGATGATGTAATCATGAATAACTGATAAGAAACTAGGTTTCGTCAACTAACGTCCCCGCCCTCCCCTACAACTAATAAAACCGACACAGACAGAAAAAGGAATCAGCAAATGACGCATGAATATTGAAATGTGCTGGACATTGACATGAATATTCATTGTGAACTTTTAAATTCTTGTTTGTCCAGTGTGAAAACAATAACAAGACCAGTTTTTCAATGAACGTATTTTTGAATCGAGCAGTTTTGTAACGGAGGTAACCTAGATTAATGCGTTTTGTAAACGAAAATTGAACAATTGCTCCATGTCGTAATCGGCCTGCTAAATTAGGTGTAGATAGGAAAATAACCTGCTACAGCGGCTGGGTGATTTTGGTGTTGATCATGGCTTGGATCGGATCATCCAGGTCGACTGACATGGACAGTTCAGATCTGAAGCAAAAGAACTTCGTTTGAAAAATTCATCAAAATACACTTATAAAATAAAATCAAATGATATAGCCCGTTAAGAGATGAATTCAATCCAAGACTTTTCTGGTGATCATAGTTACTATGAAGCATATCTTTGATTGATTCACATTTGTTTCCCAGGAATAGAAAATCAACCTCCGCCTACCAGAATCCCCTCATGACGTCACACTACGTAGAATTCTTTATTAATCATTGCTTTATCTGCTAGACGTGGTTTGGCGGCGTATAATATGCAGATTGTTTTGTTGGTGCTTGGTGTTCATTCAGTAATTGATACTAGTATGTATTTCATGTCATTTTATTTATCAATTAAAAAACCTCTGCTTGTTATACGGACGAAAACCGAGTATCAAATAGTGCGATCGTGTCTTTTTTTTCATGTTCTATCATTAAATACCGTTATATTATCCATTTTAATTCCCCTTGTTTCAGCACCAACAAAGTCGGGATTTTCTCCCATGAATTTCATCAACATGAATTAGTAAATTTTTGGCTGTTGAAACCGAAAAAAGTGCACTGTGACTGCCAATCCAGGTCAATCAACTGAGATTGACAAATGAGCGGTTCGTCGGGTTCGCGGCTCGAAAGGACGACTCAATAGCAAGGGTTATGACGTCACATAACGTTACTCAAGCCACGCCCCGTTGAGAGTCAAAACCATCGTTTATTTAGTAGATTTTTGAGTATTTTGAAAACATTTGTTGTATGCATACAGAAAAGTAAATGTTCTCGCTTTAATACTATCTTTGACAGTTGTTTATGAAGCGTATAAGTTTATTTCCAGAAATGTCAGTAAAAGCGGTTACTTGTTCCTTGTTCATTGAAATCAGTAGCTAGCCCAACAGAAATAAATATGGTGGTTAAATGTAGCCAAAGATAAACTAAGCCATGAAGACCCCATTTTCCAGATTTTGTTTGAAATTACGATGAAAAAATCAATTAAAACTAAATAAGACAAAATTATAGAAAGCATTAATCAAAAGCAATAAAAAGTTAAAATGGAATAAAAGGAAAAAAAAATAAAAATGATAAAGGAAAATGACAAATCATTAATCAGCAATAGTAAGCCGTAGTGATAAGATTTTCCAGAGTAAGAAAATAAATCTACTTGAAAAAGTATATTATGAATGAAAAATCAAGAGTGAAAAAAACAATAGAAAACAATATTTCCTTGAATGAAAGCTAAACAAGTGACAGGGACAAAAACTTAAGTGAAAAAGAAAATAATAAAGAAAAATGAAGATAAAAAGCATAATTATTCACGTATTCACGTGAAAAAAAGCCTAAGAACATACATTTTTCAGCGTAACAATTATGTAAAAATGATCGAAAATTGTTGATTTTTGGCAATCACAAATAAAAAAAACAGATAAAATATAAAAATTGACAAGTTTATCCGGCAGAACCAAAATCTGGTTGAAAAATCCTAATGTTAAAATGGAATGAACCTGAAGGTGGAGTAAGTCACAGTGACAGTACAAACGAAAAATAATAAAAAACAAAACTAATAAATAAAAAATGATAATGTCTTGCATAAAGGTGGAATAAGTCAGACTGAGTAATAAAAAAATATAAAAAAACCAACAAAAAGAGACGTGATAAAAACTAAAACCTCCAGAGTTGGAAAAGGCTTTGTGTAAATTACGGAATTCTTTCAGATAACATTTTGCCAGAGTTTTTAATTATTTTTTACGCTTTGATTCTAGAGCTCAATTTTTTTTATTTTGACAAAATTAAGATAATGAATTTGAGTTGTATCTTTTCATTCCTCCTTATTATTGGAATTTTCCTCCTAAAATTCACTATCATCAAAGTTTATCAGCCCAAAACCTAATATGAAGTTGATTTGAATCGCCATATTAAAGGACAGATTTCAGTCAATGTGATTTTGCAACTCTGGACATCTTGAAGAGTGTTGAAAATAAATCCACTTTCTCACTTAATTAACTCAAATTATTAAAACTATAAACATGTTTAATAATCCAAACAAAATAGAATAGCTTTGAGACTTTCAAGTGAAAAAATTTGTACAAAAGTTGAGAGAACTCTACTTATCAGGTTATTTGGAACAGCATCAACAAAATATAATGAGGAAAACATAAAAAAAGTTAGAATTTGTAATCATGAAGACCTGAACCAACAAAAAATATACTTGAAGATAAAATATATGATTATTGTGGTGGTGAAGCATTTCGAAAAAATTGTAACGAACATTAAAAAGTAAAAATCAATGCAATAACTCAAAAAGCAGATGCCATTTTATCAAAATTCATACAAATTTTATCCTAAATTAGCTGAAACTTGTTCCAAACTAACCAAAAAAAATCCCTAATTAGCAAAAATAAACCCATATAAAATCAAAGCAACCAAAAAAAAAATCGTCAATCTCAAATTAACCTAAACTAACGACCCAAAACTGACGGTAATAAACTCAAACCAACCCTCGTCTAACCCAAACTGAACATAAAAGAGTCAAACTCACTCAACAAACCAAAAAACTGACCAAAAGAGGGCCAAACCAAACAAACCGAACGTAAATGAACCCGAAAGAACTCACACGTCCAACAGAGACTAACCAAAAGAAAACAAAACTAACGGAAATAAACCAAAACTAACCCAACCTAACCAAATGACCAATTTAACCATCAAACAAATGTGTAGTAAGCAAAATATAAAAAAGAGAAGCAAAAACTGGAAAAAGAAAAAAAAGCTTGTTAAAACAATCATGCCAAAATAAAAAATCCTAGAAATTAAAAGAAGAAAAATTAATTAGGTGCGTACTGAAAAAAGTATTTTTCGGTTACTAAAGCTTTATGAGAATAGGTAGGTATAATGAACAAAACATAAAAAATATGTTAAAACAATCATAACAAAATGAGAAAACTTTCAAATTTACTGGAGAAAAAAAAATAAATCAATGCACTCACTATCAAAATGTATAATGAGCAAAGCATAAAAACGAAGCAGCAATAAAGGTGGCATATCTGCCGCATTGGCAATATTGGCATAGTCATAAAATTGTATGCAAAAAATAAACGTGGAAAACATAAAAAAATAGAAAAAAATCAGATTTTAAGGTATAAAACAAAATCAACGTAATGTTTGTTCATCAAGAAATCAGGAAAACTTTAGGAAGAGGCATTGAAAAAAAAATGAAGAAAAGTAAAACCGATCAGCTTTAGCAAGAAATCAATAAAAAACCCAGCATATCTGTGAGAGAATGAAGCGGTCAATTTAATTAAACATCACTTATCAAATCACATTTGTATGAAATAATTATTACGACCCAAACGCTTGTCCAAAAGTGGGGACTGACCACAACAGTCGCAAATGATCGATTCCACAGTCTATTTTCTTGATAGTTATGCAAAACAACTTTTCAAAACTGCCATTACCGACGATTTGCCTTATGCTGATTAATTGCCGAAATAGTACCAACAGTAAACAAACATAGGTATTGTTTATGTGAGCGTACTGAAACGCTTTTAATTACTTCTATCGACCTACATAGAGGTCAACCGTCTTAAAACCGACGGATTCACACCTCACTGTTATTTTTCTGCTTTGGTACCAATGGTACCTGTACAAAGCCATTGATGGTTGCAAATAAGAACGGCAACACCGGATTGTCGGGGGCAATGATTGCCTTCTTTGACTTGAACACAACGTAAACAACAATGGCCACGACATCCTCTCTTGCTTTTTTCGGCATTTATATTGCCAAAATTATGGCTCGTTGTGGTTTCTCCAATTAGTACACGTGCCAGTTAAATTTGATGACTGGATATGAATTTTACGGTTTCCAATCAAATTTCAATTTTAGTTTTACTGGATACAGTATTTAAATTCGGACCGTAAAGTTTGAATCATGTTTTGGAACGGGTGCAAGAACAATCAAATTATTTCTTGACATCAACTTCCTATTGTCAATAAAACTATAAATAAAGCTTTATTTGACATTGTGAAATACGACGTTGTGAAAACACATTTTTTTATTAATTTCGTTTGGACTGTGTTGTTTTGATCTATATTTGTACGGTGAACGTGACCGACACGCATTCTTTTCCGGGAAGATCAATGATCAGTGTTTGTTTCGAATTTCATGTATTCCGACGAATTATGTTCTTTTCTTCCCTCTTTACTCCCTTTGAAAACAAACAAACACTTCTTATTCAAACATTCAAGACAACATTTCTTCAATTAGTTCCCTTTCAACATAAAATCTAGAACAATCGTGTGGAACTCAGATGTCTTGTTTATTAATCTGTGGTGTGGAAACGCTCACTGGCACGATGATTAAGTATTCAGTTCTAAATTTTGCCAATGAGTAAAAAAAAGTTTCGAACAGTTACTAGCCTAGTTTATACCGACAACTTGGTCCGCGGAACAAGTACCAAAACTAAATTTGGTTCGATCTGGATCAAAATTATGAGGTTATGTTGATTGTTATTATTGTGAATTGTGTTGGTTCTGAGTTTCTAAGGCAATCTGAGCGTACCTACTCATGTTTTTTTTTTGGTTACGAATTGTGTTGATGAATAATTTCGACTTGTTTTTGACATTTGACGAATTGCGGGCGTACAGATTTAGTTCACGCGTTGCAAGACGGTGTAAGCGGACAGGAAGCAAGCATTGGTCCTACCGTACTATCCCCACCAGCTTGGTCCTATCGGACCGAACTTAACGAGTTATCGATGTAAACTAGGCTTCTAGTAGTTGAATAAGTGTTTTATTTATTGTTTATAAAATCTTGGAATTTGGTAAAATATACAGGGTTATTCACGAAACATTATGGCCGAAGTATATGATTTTGAAAAAGTTTTTTTTCTGGATGGATAGGGACCCTTTAAGGCTACATTTTAAAAATATTTTCACGTTATACAGGGTGTCCCCAAAACACGAAACGCATCAAAGTTGTATTTTTTTAAATGGAACCCCCTATATTAATTGATATTCCAATTCTTTCTTCAATTTGGAACAAAAATTGTAATACAAAATGTTCCTAAATTCAACCGTTATCGAGATATCGCGTTTTAAAAATGGCATTTTTGCAACTTTGACATGCTATAAAACTCAAACTATTCAAGTTAGAGGAAAATGGTTTGCACTTTCCTATCTTAACTTTTCAAGAGCTCTTCTGTCATTTGGATAGAAGGGACCGTCAACTGTCAACTTTTTTCGGCACATTTTGACATTTTTTCACAAGAATGAATTTAATCTCCTTGAAAAGCTCTTGGAAAATTAAGATAGGAGATGCGTTTTGTTTACTATTCCAACTTTTCAGAGCCGGTTTCATTGATGTGTTGTGGTTATCCAATATTTATACATCAGTAATAAACAATAGACTTTATTTTGTTCTCTGCAAAGTAATAATTATAATAATAGACTATTTGATGTTTTACATGTTTTGAGGTGTCTACATACGTAACTGTAGACACCTCAAAAGAAGCCACATTTTGTCTCTTTATTATTGTTGAGTTGTTATAAATAAATAATTCAACTACGTAGTCTGTGTAAATGAATGCTGCGAATATAAAAGAAATTTTGTATAGCGAATAAATCCATCCAAAAGGCCAAAGGTGTGAAATCTGGCGATCTTGATAAAACCTATTCTGTCAATCCGATGTTGAGGATAACACGACTGAAATAAAATCTCAGATTTCTAGGGATTTCCACAATAAACATTCAATTCATTCAAGATTCAATTATCGCTGCTGTGGTGTAAACTACGATTATATCAATAGTTTCCTTCAAAAAAGTGTAAAACACAACCACAACCGGCTGTAAAATCCCAGAAAATTCCGGCACCTTATCGCTGATAAACTCATTTTTGCAGTTAAATTCTCCGTTATTGCTTCATATTTTTTGCGATTTATTCCACCGACATTAATGTCAACATATATTTTGTTGGCAATCCATTTAAATTTCTGAGGGTTTGAAAAACGTTTTAATTTTGATTTTGAAACTGTTTCCGAATTCGTAATTATTGGTGCAACGTCGGAAAATAATTCTAATAGCTTGTCAGTTCAGTCACATAAATAGTTTTTCTACGAGCGTGCGCAAAGTAACCACTTCCGGCACTCAAATGTCAACTCGAATACCTACCACTATGTTGTTTTAAACTTTGTTTCCATAACAACCAAATTGTAAATAGTGCACAAATGTTATTGTCACTGTTCACTATACAATCAAAATAAAAGGCATGATTTTGTTTTGCGTTAAAAAAAACTATTCGCGTATTCATGACTTTGCAACCGATGCGATGGGGAGAAATTTGGGCAGGAACAACGACCGGATAACTTTGATTATGACAGATAAATTATTGCTGCAATTGTGGTTCCACATTTTTATTGTTTTCTGGAAGTCTTGTTAAAGATATTTAAAAATGGATATGAGACAGAAGCTTGAGTGACCGCCTTGAAAGCTATACTTTTATTGTCAAAGTATAAACCTCCGTATGAGTACGCCCGGATATAGTTTTCATTTTTGTGCAAGCTACTTATGTTAAGTACCAAAAAAATCTAGTCAATTAGAACGCAATTGTCAGTAAAGCGCAATTCCACACCTCAAGGTTCCAATCGAAATAAAAAGCTGAAACGTGCGCATATTTTCCATTAATCGCGTTATCACCACAGTTAACCTTCAGTTTTCAGATGGCTAATCTTTGAACATACATAATCAGTATCCCGTTGTTGTCACAAACATTGAATAACTTTTTGAAAACAAACAACACGAGTGACTCCATCGAAATCATAAGCTCAAAATCAACATAAACAAATTCACTTTTAATCAACATGATAATGTTTATAAATATTTTGATGATATAGTCTAGTTTTATTACGCTTAGTAGGAACTACTATTAGTTGTGTAAGTCGATTTAATATAAACATAACAAACAGGAAAATATTGCTTGATTACCATAAACGATGGCCATTATTATATACTAATTTCAAACTTTTCATAAACATAACCGATTTTACCATAATATATGTATATCACCCATTAAATCACCCAATACAAAAATTCAGAAATGTTATTCATAATTATTATGCATAAATTATAATATAAACGACAAAAAACAGTAACATCATTTTCTAAAAACTGTTCATATTTTTTGAGAATTTTGAAGATTTATAGTTTATGCCCATTTCAATGAATATATTTTCATGGTTAAAAAAAATAAATAAAAAGAAGATTCTTTGAAACATACAATATCCAAATGGGTTTTGTCCAAAATATTTTTAAATACTTCAAACCTTTGCCAACTAGATCAACAGTTTTTGGAACGAATTATAAAAATTATTTCAATGAAACAATAAAGCTTTTCAAGTTAAAACATTCCAAACAATTTGGTTTTTAAAATTGATTTTATTGTTTTTCAAATGATTTGAAATAAGTTTGTTACGGATATTTTTCTTGCAATGAAAGCATAACATAAGGAAAAACGGCAAAATAAATTTCAACATTGCCATAACTCGAAATGATCATTTTGTGGATAAAATGAAAATACGAGTGAAAACAAAGATTCCATAATCTTCAAATTTCATCACAGTTCACGTGATTCGAATGAACTTATCTGGAAATCAATAAACTTTATCAATTATTTTTAAGGAAAATTTCAAGATGATGTGGTATTAATTCCCCTACATTGTAATATAACAATACTGCGACAAAAATAGCTTCCAAGTAATGACTTTAGAAGTTTCCACATGTAATAACTAATAACATAATTTATCACAATCAACTTCGTCATTAAATGTCACTCAAAAGGTATAAATATTTCAATGAAACCGGCTTTTTCTACATTCTTGCTGCAATGGAAAGGTGGAAGTAAACAAATCGATCTCCTGCTAAATATAAAATTGGGGACTGATCCCTCAATACACTATTACCCAACATTGTGTGTGATCACGTGAGAAAATTCCCAGTCGAAAATAATCCACTTTCTTTGGCGCCTATATTTATACGGTTAAATGTGAATGTAATATAATAAATTCATTTATTTTATTGTGTCTGTAGTTTGACATTAAAAATCAATTGCAGACGTATTGTATAATGGGTGCGTTTTTCATAATTGCGTAATTGAATTTATGTTTGTCAAATCGAAACCGTCCTTGGATAAAACCCCATCTCATCTGATTCAACGGTTTATTTGCAAACAGTGTGCGTTTCACTTTTATCTATTGAATGGCAAAAATATAAAGCTTCATGTATATAATAACAAAACGATTACATGATCACAAGCCTTGGATTAATCTCTCGATTTCAATAAAGTGAACTCCAAAAAAAACACTCAAGAACGAATTGACCTTCCCAATTCGCTTCGCGAATTCATTCCTCCTAAAATAACAAACATAACAATTCAATTGATATACGCGCAAAATTGCCGGAAAACAATATCGTTTGATTATTCACCATTATGTCGAAATCGCTTGGTTTGCTGGTTATGAAATGGACGCTTTCTTCTGTATTTTGTTTAATTGTCGGGACAATGATTTCACAACCCATCAAGTATCGAGTAATGGGGAATTCTGGTGTATTTATAAAAAAGGTGCAACTCAAAGCCTGTTTGTTCTATACAAAAAAAACCTTTTTACGGGTCATACTCCCTTCAAAGAACACCTATGGCAGACAACAAAGCAGCAGCATGTATCAAACGGACTTCATGTTGAAGTGGAAAAAAACAAATTGTGAATAACAAACTCCCAATGGAAAATAAAACAAAAAAATATAACATTGTAACAAACAATTTTCATGGAAACTGTGTTATTTATTATTTTCAAATATTTTCCAAGTTTAATCCTCTCTAACGAGCAATTTAATGCTACTGAACGTGAAATTACACGGTTTGCAAAACTCGTTAAATCACACACCATAAACCTGTGAAAATCGCCAAATTTTAGCACATTATGAGAAATTGATGTTTTGCCAAAACATACTTTCTCAAATTGCATCATCCAAACAATAGATCGAATATAAATAATTGATATTTTTTGTATATTGAGAGCAAGGTTATTTTCAAAACCGATAGGTAGGCTGAAAAAAACAATTTGCAAATGTTGTTCAAGGCCCGTGAACCAGCCTGACTGCATGACAGACAGTTTTTTTGGTGACGAGATCAAAACAATCCCAGTTGTTCAAGCATAATCTGTTGTTAAAATTTAACACATTTTTCTTGCAGTTGACTGTGAAAAATTCATTGTCACCTTCCGAAATTCGATTTTATTGAATTAGATTTTTGTATAGAATTTAGAAACAAGTCGTTCAGGGTTATTATTAATTAAATGGCAAGATACAAATTATTTGCAGGTTGAATCCACTGGAATAAAGAAGAGACCTTGATATTGTGAAAAATCACTCGAACATTGAAAATTATTCAAACACATTTCCTAAAAAACATCGAAAAAACAATGCTCAGCAAAAGTAAAAAATTTCATAAAATTATAACAAGGGTCTATCACACTGTCCGGAAACACGAATTTACCATTTTTGAAAGTTTTTGATTAAAATAGTCAACTAAACAATAATTTTACAACAAGAAAACGGATTTTTTCCTTTTTTTTTAAGAAAATGCCAACTTTAAATCGAAACTTGCAATATGTAGGTATACACAAAATTTGACATAACGTGTCTCGAGAGATCTGGATTTGCTAACCCAAACCAGGGCCGTAGCTAGAACGGAATTTGAGGTCGGACATCAGATATTTGATAACTTTTTCCGTTTTCGCAATCCCGTTGGGTTCTTTGACTTTCAGATGACCAATAAAAATTATTTTTTTCTTCTGTTGGTACGGTCCCTCTGTCCGTTGTTAGTCTCTGTGTCGTATACAGGGTGTTCCAAAATATACAGACAAACTTTAAGGGATGGTAGGAGACATCAAAACAAACATTTTTTTGTACAGTAAACATAATATTATGTCCGCAAATGAGCCGTTTGGGCTCTAGAGCTCGCGCATTCTCCTGATCTCAGCACACTAATTTTTTTTCTTTGGAGTGAGTTTAGTCTACGAAACAGTTTGTCTACGAAATACCTGTCCCTGATGAAATACAACATCAGTTCAATGGAGACAAAGTTGCGCAATTTGATTCTCGACAAAATGCCGCTTGGAAACTTGGAAAATTCCGAACGCATCTGGAAATAACCAATTTTTTCAGTCCATTCTAATTTCGTTTTGAATTATTTATTTGAAGAGATCATCAGATTAGGCATCCATACATTAATGCATTTTTCCAATTTTTTAGCATAGTTTTGGGTTTATAGAACAATTTCAACTAAAAAAAATGCTGGATGAACAACTTTTAACAAAAAAAACAGACTAAAATCTTATCAGATTTCAATGCAACAACTCCCTTGAATGACAGCTTCGTCACATTAGGCGTGTTTGTTATGCTCCACTAGTGCACAATTTTCTACACCACAACACTTAGTGTGGCTTTGTTTGTGAAATGTTTGTCTGTTTTTTAGAATAGAATATCTCTACTAAACCAGAAAAGGTATTCTATCCTAAAAAACAGACAAATATTTCACCAACAATGCCAACTGCATGAGTGTTGTAGTGTAGAAAAGTGTGCACTAGTGGAGCGTAACAGACACACCTAATGTTACAAGCTACACTTCATATTATAGAACCAACATGCAATGTTGCCAAACTTACCCAAACTTTTTAAGAACCATTGGTTTCGTCTGTATATTTTAATCCGTGATTTTATTAGACTATGACCAAAAAAAAACACTATAACATAAGACACTGAGAACTATAAAAATGTCAAAGTTTCAAAAATTATATCCTTGGCTTATCTGATCAATCAAGTTTCTGAATATCTCAGACGGTGACCAAAATTAACCCAATCTGACCCAAACTAAACAAAACTGACACAAGTCGAACCAAAACTCACCCAAACTAACCAGAACCAACCAAAACTAACCAAAAAAAAAACAAACCAGGTTTTGTAAAGGGTTGTGAAAAAGCCGGCTTTTTCTACTTTTGGCCAGGACACTGGCTAAAAGTGGTTTAAACCGGCTAAAAGGTATGGTTAAAAGTGGATAAAATGCGATTGGACGCTAATCATTCAACTTCAGGCCTCAGCCCATTGTCAAGTAATTGTTAAAATGAATCAGGTACACGTTAGCGTATCCCTAGCCACCACCGCTTTTCGGTAGCTAAGGCCGCACTACACACAGTTCCACTTCGAAGTGAAATTCAATGTAAACCTTACATTATTCGTTAGAAAAAAATTGTCATCATCGTCCGGAGTAAAAAAAGGTTTTTGCGTTATTCTGTTTGCGTTTTTGTGATTTTTCATTTTATATTGTGAAGTTATTTTTATTCATCACGAAGTTTTAGTAGGTTTACCAAGTTTTTGTGAGTTAATTAAACATGTCTTCTTGATTTGAGTTGGTTTCAATTCAGCCCCTTTTGACCACTTTTTATACTTTTAGCCAGAACCGGTTTAAACCATGGTTTGAACCAGGGGTGGCTAAGACTCTGACAACCCTGAAACAAACACAATCTGACCAAAACTAACGCAATTTAACCAGAACTAACGCAAACTAACCAAAACTGACCCAAATCAAACTCAAACTGAGCCAATCTGACCAAAACGAACCCAATCTAACCAAAACTAACTCAATCTAACCAAAGCTAACCCAATCTGACCAGGACTGACCCAATCTAACCAAAACTCACATAAACTAACCCAATCTGAAATCTGACAAAAACCAACTCAAATTAACCTAAACTAACCCGATCCAACCAAGATTAACCCAATCCAACCAAAAATAACTCAAAATAACCCGAACCAACCCAATCCATCCAAGACTTACCCAATCTAACCAAATCAAACTCAAACTGACCCCAGAACTAGCCCAATATTTATAACCAAAACTCACCCGAACTAACCAAAACTAAAACAATCTAATCAAGACTAACCCAATCTAACCGAAACGAACCCAATCTAACCAAAACTTCATCCGCTACAGACAAAAATATGGAAAACATTTCTCACAGCATCCACTTGGCAACACAGCGCCTGTTTCTCATGGTGCGTCCCCATGGACGCGTTTTGACATTGCTTATGTCCAACACAGCTCAGCGATGGCTCAGCGGTCACAGCAGCTGGGTAAATTTTGACAGTTTTCTGTGCAAAACTGTCAAAGTTTGTCCAGCTGCTGTCACCGCTGAGTTGTGTTGGACAAAAGGATTTTGAGCGTATTGACATACCCGTTCTGATTGGTTGTATAATTTTGAATCATGTCGGCGGGAATATCACCAACCAATCATATCGCAAAACGACCTTGAAACACGCACATGAGGACCCACCATCACTCTTGGTCGTTAATTAGTGAGTAGTGACTTGACAATCTTGACAGTTATTGAAAATATCGATTTCGCGGCGATCAGTTTTGTAAATCAAAGTTTTAAAATTTATTTATCCTGCTTAACTATTTGTTTTAACTTCTTTAGTGGTTACGTGAGGAACTGTAGTACATGAGAACAACAGAAATTGTCCATTTCAATGACCCACAACTGGAACAAATCGAAATTTTTGGAAAATGTTCTGATGAAACAATGTGCCTAGAATAGTGTTTTTTCTACAAAAAATATGATTCATCCAGCATTTTTTCTCTTTAGAATAGTTAAACGGAGGATAAATTACCAAATTCGCCTTCAAAAAGTACAAAATACGTGGATGCATAATGTTTACAAAAACCTGAAACGTGAACAAATCGCGTAAAAATTGTAAAAAAATAATAAAACGTCATTCTTATAAACTTGAAAATATTCCTTGAACAAACAATACAATGTACAAGTTTCATTGAAAGTGAGTATAAAAATAGTAACGCTGAAGTGTTTTGTCTAAAATTGTTAAAAAGCATCAACTAAACAAAAGAAGAAACCACCAGTCCAAGAACGAAAGTGGAATAAAATGAAGAAATGCCCATTTTCTTAAAAATATATAGAAATCAAGAAAAATCAATTTAATAAATCAATATTCCAGGATGTCCAAAACAAAACAGTTTGTAGAACTTTCCCGGAATTTAAGATAACTTGGCATTTCGACACTCGGCAAAAACATGAATGAGTAACAGTTGTTGGCATTCAAGCTGAGTCATAAGTTTTAAAGCAAAATTTTTACCTGTTTACAAATAAGATCATCCGGTTCCTCCATTTGTCTTGACCAGCAAATATCATCAGTAACTTGTAGGATGAATAAACACATTGTGCCATCAAAAGTCTAAAAGGAACATATAATTTGAATAAATAGCATCATCCCCGAAGTCTTATTTCTCTTTCATCGAAAGGGGGCTAATCGAGCAGTCTTCATCGGAAGATTCATAGAAAATCTTATTAGTTTTCAGGCCCATTTGCACACGACGAACAGCCTCACTTATCAAACTTTCCGATCTGAGCAAAGCCTGGAGAAGTTCGTAGGGATCTTGCTGGAGATCTTTTTGCTTCTTGTGTTTATCGCACACATCGAAATAACTTCCAGGTACGCGGTACGGAGAAGCACGGGATTGTTTCCTGGAAAGATGACTGCAAGGCAACGCTTTCATTGATGTCGGACCAGTGAGCCTCAGATTTTCTTTCAATTCGGACACTAAACCTTCAACCACATCGCTGGTTATGGTAAAACTTGCTTCACTCATCTTCGGGTTACCTTTGGAACAGATCTCAGCAGACGGCATAGCTTCACTTCTTGTTTTTTCACCGAAATTTGACTTGTTTGTGTTTGCAATGTTTACAAACAAAGCGGGGACGCCGAGTTAAAATCCTGCTTCTGCCGCAACCAATACAGACAAACTAATAATAAAAGCGACAGCACTCCCGTCAACTCGCTCAAGCGGAAAGTAGAGATGGGCACACGTATCGACAATAGTCCACTTATCACATCAGCTCATTTTTACAAGATAAACGTACAACAACCTACAATAGAACTAGATAAATACATGGAGTTAGTCTGTGGTCACTTCAGGATTCTTCACACCTCACACAATCCGTGTTTCGATTCAGGATATCGACAACCTCAACCAATTTAGGCACATCCGTATTTCCTATCTAAATTGTGTAACAGTTGTGGTTGCCAGATCTACAGTCTTTTAACGGATGTTGTTTGTTGTGTCTGCTGTTTCCACACTGTTGCCACTGTTACTTTTATTTCTGAAATAAGATTTGAGTCAGGGTTGATAATATTTTTATGATAATATTAAATTTATACAGTATGATCTCGGTAACGTTAACATAAAAAATTCTGAGTTCATACTAAAGATATTTTTATATACCTAAGCAAAGGTTACTAGAAATATGTAACAATAATTATTCTACTATATGAGATGGTATATATCGTATAATAATATGTATCATAATAGTGTTCATTGATTTATTCAACTAATCGTGTGTAGTGAAATACATAGTTGCTTTAGATTGTCTGTAAAGTATAAATGTTTGCTAAAATAGTTAGCTGCTGATGAGAAAAATGGGTATGATTATCAGTGCTTAAGTATACATATTTGTATCAATTTCTGATCAGAACTCGCGTCAAAAGTGTTAATGTATGTTGGATAAAACGTTAATGAAGATAGAATGGCCAAGAAGGCTACACTGGAAAAAAGGATCCTTTGTCATAAATGCGTATGAATCTCAAACAAATGCTTCGTTCGTTCTTCATAGGTCCAAATGCGAAAGCTCTTGTCTTCAAATGGAAATTCATTTAGCTGTGGAGAAAAATGGTCCTTTGACTCAATGTGTTTTGTTTTTGGCTCAAACATGTGATGATTACAAGATTTGGTCAGGCTTTGGTGCAAGAGACAGATAATCTTGACCGTACTAATCCATGTTGTCGGCCCAAAGCACAAGATAATCAGCCTAGCTTACACCGATAGCTCGTTTAGTTCGGTCCGATAGGACCAAGTGGGTGGGGATAGTACGGTAGGACCAATGCTTGCTTCTCGTCCATTTACACCGTCTTGCAACGCGTGAACTGAATGAGTACGCGCGCAATTCGTCAAACGTCAAAATCATTTATCAACACAATTCGTAATCAAAAAAAACATAAGTGAGTACGCTCAGATTGCCTTGAGAAACTCAGAACCAACACAATTCACAATTATAACAATCAACATAACCCCAAAATTTTGATCCAGATCGAACCAAATTTAGTTCGGTACACCTGCTGGCACGTACCGAACCAACAGCGGACCAGCTTAGTTCGCAACTGTTTACACCATTCGATCCAAATATTTGGATCTGATATAGTTCTAATTTAGTACTTGGTCCGCGGACCAAGCTGTCGGTGTAAACCAGGCTATTGATACCTGATAACCAACAAGAAGAAGTCTTACAAACCTTGTCAAATTGAGTCTTCTGCTGTCTAGAGAATAATATTTATTATTCAAATTCATGTCTGTTTCAGGGTTGACATATGAGTTTGTTTATATTTCTTGTTCATGATAATGAAGGAACCGGAATTTAATTCGCAAGCAGCAAGCAGGTATATATTTTGTTTTTTTCCTGCTAAGCGTGTGACTCAGTTCGAATGCCAATCACGGTTACTCATACCTATTGAATTAGCTGGGTATCGAAATGCTAAGTTATCTTGAATTGTGGGAAAGTTTACAATGCAATGGAGCTATTCATTTTTATCTTCATGACTTGTTTTGTTACAGCAATGTTGTTTTGAAATTTGTCACATGTTTATCGCAATATACAGGAAATTCAGGGGAATTTAGAAACAAGTGTATAAACCAAATACACGAGTCAAAAAAGTCTTTTATATATGCACAGAAGCCGAGTCTGGAAATTCTAGACGAGTAGTTTAATGACATTTTTAACGGCCGTGTATCGTCAATTGTTTGGTTTCATACTGTGATAATTTTTTTAAATCGGTTTAAAGTGCTTTCTTGTGATACTATACACTTGGAGTGGCAGTCCGCCTCACATTCTTACCATGAGATGGCGCCAGCCAAACCATGTCGCCACTTTGGTAATAGATAGGTTAATTAGGCGCCATCCAAAACATGATACTAATGCAATTTCATAGTCTTTGATGATGCAAAATGTCATTTTTGAAGTAGTCAAGTAACTTTTTTTACAGTCTCTGATCATGTGAAGTGTCATTTACCGGACTGGTTTTGGGTCCGGTAGATGATACTTTACGGTACAGTATGAAATAAAACAATGAAATTAAGTGTTTTAGTATACTTAATTGACTGTCGGTGAAAAGGTGAGGTGACAAGAAGCTATGATACGCAAGTTCTTCTTGCTGATAAATAACCTTCAAAAAACTTTTTGTCAAGATTACACTATGCCTCGCTGAATATCCCGAATTATTTTTCATTTAAGATCTGTGCGAAGAACTAATTTTATTTTTCAAAAACAATAATTAGGTAGAGTACGATTCAACCAAGAACACACCCTCGATGTCTCTTCTACTACCGTCAAACGGGGCTGAAAAAGTGAATCGAAAGAAGGTGTTTTCACACACATTGTACTCGAAATAAAAATTATTCTGGTGCCTGAAAAACTAAGAACAACAAAAACTATAATTTCAAAACAGTAGACAAATAAATAATCTCATTTTATGGTCTCCGAAAAGACACCTTCTACACGTAAAATTGATAGGTAGGGCATAACTCATTTGATTCACATGCAGGAAAAAATCTAACTAATCAGAAAAGCAAGCCAAGTTTTAATTAATAATTGTTTCAAGAGATTTCGAACATTTTCTATTTTGATCTTTTTTTTCAAGGATTCTATCCCGGATAGGTATGTACAGGGTGATTCATTTTCAGAGTCAGGGTGCCAGTTCTCGTGAACTATTTATCGTAGAGGCTTGCGGCAAAAAATTTTAGTACTAAAACGGCCAAGAGGAAAATATTTTCAAGTTTTTGAAATGGTCGCTAGGGGGCGTAACAACCAACACCAAGTAGAAAAATATGATTTTTATGGAATTTTGTCCAATGAAAATATATCGATGAGCTCATTTTCGTATTAACTGACTATTTACCTAAACTTTTTGTCCAAAACGTTTTTTTCTATCCATCATAATAAAGTGGTGGGGGAAGTCCAATTGTTTCATTAAACAAACGGAGATTTCTCCCGTTTCGCTTGACCCATTTAAACGAGCTTGGGCTCATATGAAAGAGCATGATCTGCACTTCAAAAAACTTTTTTTGTTTTGAATTTTTGATTTTCGACGTCGCCGCTAGATGGCGTTAACTGAAATGGTAGCATGTTTTTGAGTTTTTTCCAAAAAAATCAAATGTAATGGTACATTTACTTTTATATATTTTAAAAGGGAATACATTTTCCTATAAAAAAATCAAAAAAATTAATGATTTAATGACCAAAAATGTTTTTTGAAGTGCAGATCATGCTCTTTCATATGAGCCCAAGCTCGTTTAAATCGGTCAAGCGAAACGGGAGAAATCTCCGTTTGTTTAATAAAACAATTGAACTTCCCCCACCACTTTATTATGATAGATAGAAAAAAACGTTTTGGACAAAAAGTGTAGGTAAATAGTCAGTAAATTCGAAAATGAGCTCATCGATATATTTTCATTGGACAAAATTCCATAAAAATCATATTTTTCTACTTGGTGTTGGTTGTTACCACCACATCAATCAAATGATAGTTTGTTTTCATAAATCCAAAAATCAAACCAATGCCAAAGATTTTACAGTAAACGATGGGAAAAATCGAAGCATGTTTTATAGAGCTGTCAAAATATCTGATAATTTGATTAAAATATGAATATCTACAATAAACGTTCAACGGAAACCAACGCTGACTTGAGTTGAATGGTGGGGGATGGAGTGTGTTCTTATGGGCAGTTTCAGTGCAAGGAAGTCCCGTGGATGATTCTGTTCCAGAAATTATTCAGTTGACTCTGTTTTCATTGTGCAAACGTCGAACTGAAATGTGGTTATCAAGATGGAACCAATTATTTTCCATTAGTCACTCGTAGATATGATCTACAAATTTTGATGTAGCGTATAATTAGTCATTATGATTTTAAAGTTGTCAAGGCTGTATAGAGTCCATATATTATTATTAATTTTCTAGAATTGGTTAACATTTTAGAAAGAAAGAAGCTCATATGGCTCCTATAGTGAATATAGACTGAGTTATCAACCAAATACCAGCACGAAACTCATCATTCATGCGAAACGAAGCATAAAGATGTGAAGAGAACGCCAACCAATACCTACTGGTTAACCTCCTTATTGTTTGTTTGGGTTGCTTTCACAACGAAAAGTAGAACCATGAGTAATTCAAATTTAACATTGACCAAGATGTGTTGATATAATAGCATAAATTTTCTAATTATTCTAATTTAAAGTCCAAATACATTGTTGCCAATGTACTTACGTGAAACTGACGAGGCTTCGTCATTTCAAGCGCCAAAATCCGGAATTTTTCAGTCGTCTCAACAAGGACATTTGAACTATAATTAGTACGACTTGTTATAAGTATACTACAGATTTTGGCATACGAAAAAGACAATAATAATCATGGCGTGTCAAATAGAAGCAATCAAGAGTTCGTGAACCTCGATAATGTAATAGGAATTTATGGGCTACAAAATTAATGCGAAATATTTTTGCTGGGATAGGAGGGAATAAATGTGAATGAATGGCAAAGCTATGTTGCAATTGATTGTTCCGGTTGTTGCCAATGATTGGTTTATTAATATAACAATTGACAATAACAATGAGGAAATAGTTCAATGATTGACTTACAATATATGGCAAAAATTCCTACACACAGTTGTAAACATCGACCAACTTGCGAAATATACAACAGGTTTACCTGCTTTGGATGTTCTTTTTGCGCACTCATCATTCTACTATATTGAGGAACTTACTTTTTTCAAGTATAATTATAATTTCCAAACTTGAACGATGATAGTCATCATTTGTCAAATAGGACCAATCGAAACCCAGTTTTTGAAAAGTTTGGAAATATATGTCCATCACTATTCGATGCCCTCTAGTCAATTTTTAAATTTGTTCCTATCGGCCAGATGGCGTGTCGCGGTGGTGTGCGGATCAGTGACTTATTTTGTCAGTATATCATATAAATTTTGTATATTTCATTATTCACCCACCCACTTCCTACTCATCCTAAACCATCAAAAAGACGTAGATTTGTTGAAATAGCACACGTTTATTGACATTTTTAATAAAATCAATAACATCAAGATAATATAGAGACTTTTTGCACCTCTTAAAATAACATCAGTTATTTCATCCGTTATGGTTAACTTCATCAAAAATGACATTTACTTCATCTGTTATTAAGAGAGGTTTTGCTCCACTATACGATTTCACTTTATTCGTTATCTTGCGTCTGACCAACAGGCGAAACTGATGACAGTTCTCGTAATTATTTCTTGTTAATTAATTATTTCGTCAGTATTTATTTCTATATCCATAATAATTTTTTTTAAACATCGGACATACCTGAACGATACCATACCAATAAAATTGGAGATTGATAAAATTATCTTTAAAAGCACAGACTTTAAACTTCACACAGCACCAGTGCTCAAAAACGAGATGCTGCTCCGACTTTCAACTATTTTAAATGATCTATAAAGTACAGACGCACACAAAATTAAATAGTAGTACAGAGCATAAACAATAAACAACAATAATATTGATAAGATAATACGTCAGAAGCAGAGAAGTTAGGTTAGGTCCGTGTGAGATCGTGTTCCATAATTGAGTTCGTGACAAGATGTGTCAGATTTTTGAGTAGATCAATCCGGAAAAAAATGAAATAAAGGAAAATATTACTGGGTTTATTTTTTGTATGTAAAACATTCCATTTTGGTTTCCGCGTTCGTTTATTTTGATGCATAGTAGTTATCTGCACCTTATTTTGATCAATTGCTTGAGAATAAATTAATATTAGCAGTAGTATCCTTTGAATTTCACACATTACGACAACATCGCTGTTGAAAAATGAGTATTACCATAACGATAAGCCCTTCCCTATTGCTCCGTAATTAAACGAATCCGTTATGGATAAAGGATTGTGATTTTGTCACTGCGCATGCTCGGAATAACGATAACCACAACGGAATGAAAATTTAAGAGGTGCAAAAAGTCTCTAATGGCCGATTGCACCAACCTATTTTGAGGATACTTAACGCTAAGGGACCCTTACTTGACATATTTGCATGCAAAACTGCCAAGTTAAGGGTCCCTTAGCGTTAAGTATGCTCAAAATAGGTTGGTGCAATCGGCCATAATAGTAGTTGTTTCTAAGCGCCTTAAATTTAAATTCCGTAAGCGGCTGACATGGCGCGCTCCGATCACATGATACTGAATACTGAAGTTGAGTTAGAGTTTACGCTCGATCGAGCGGGCAGCAGCAGATATATGCACAGAGTTGATAAAGTATGAGCTTGATGAGCTAGAAAATCAAGGGCAGAGCTTAATTACACTTACCTCCATTAGGTATTTGGTATTTCATTGTGTATGTCAAATGAAAAATGTCCGTCCATTTTTCTTTACCAGGGACAAATCGGGCGCGATCCAAACGCTCTGCTCGGTTCAAACTAAAACAAGGTGTGTTATGATCCGAGCATAAACTAATAAAAAACGCAAAAGTGCTGAAGTTTCGTGCTCGGAGAGTTCAGAGCGAAAAATCGAACGCACCTTGATAGTTAAATGTAGTCAATCGAAAGGCGCGAAAATTTCATAGTTTACTTGATGTCACCGCTATTTCCGGTGGAGCGTGATTGTCACCAACACCAACCGACGCCGACTTCAATCAAAGTTTCAAAGACCATCAAGTGCCGGCTGGGCAGACCAGACATTTTTCCAGTTTCCAGTTTTGGCAAGTTCTTATTGTTTTTCAAGCAAGAATCAATTGATGATGGACCCCAACGTGAGCGGGGAAAATGTGCCGGCAAAGTAAGTAACATCGACTTTACCTAATTCGAGCTTTGGTTTCGCGTGTATGAGTTTTTTTCAAAGTTGCCTCATGGCGTCTGTAGTTGGCCATCGACGCAAAATTCGATTTAAAGTTACGTGTTGCTCGGAAAGAGTCTTGCGATAATCGTTGAATACAACTTCATAGTAACGATCAACATGTTTTTGGGTCCTAGTGCCTATTAGGCACTTTATCCCACTCGATGATCATTCGGATTATCAACCAAGATGGAGGCCAATTTCTAGCAGGCCTCAAACGCCGTAAAAAAAGGCTTAATTTAAATCGCCAGTCATTCTTGATGTGCAATCAGTAGGTCACCTTGCTGAAATGAGTGTTTGCAGTTAAGGAGGTCTTGAACGTGATAAGGAGGGGCAGTTTAGGGGGAAGGAACTTTCAAAGTTACTGAATTCGACCTTGATGTGAATTAGTTTTTTTATAATAACACCAAGTAACGAAGCAAGGTCCTTGTCTTCTGGTGATTGGTTTGGTGTTCTTGGTTTTTGTTGATGATGCGATCTGGATCCAGAGTAGCTGGAATTCCTTGATGGTGTTGGCGATGACGATAGATTTGGATTTAGAGGGCAACCGGTCCAGTTCGCTGCCGCTGAGTGCGGGTCTTTACAGTTGACACATAGAAATGGATAATTCCAAGGTTTTTGATAGTCGTGGTAGTGATGGTTCTGAGCGCATTTGTTGCATGTGATGAGGTGATGTTATAGCATGTTTTTGCTGCATTAGTCCAGGTAAATGCTAATTATTTGACTCATTCAGCACACAGACTAGTTTTTCGAGTACTACGACAGTTACTTATAAACAAAAATATGAACATTCCGTAAATTTTTGCCTGCCAGTATTAATGAATCCTTCGATCAATAATTCAGAAATACCATCTTGCAAGGAATTGAAGACTCGGAGGGGAACTCTTTCAAAAAGCATTTCCAAAAATGTAGGTTCTGGAACTTGTTCACGGATTTCGATAATTCTTGTTTTAATTTCTGTTGCCTTTGCGCGTACATTATTGATATGCAGCTTGTTCATAAATTAACCAAGTTATTTGTTAAATACAGGGTGTTTATTAATTAAATGCCAATACTCAAGGGTGCTAATCCTTGGATGATTTCAAGACAAAAAGTTCATATGAACATAGGTCCGCAAGAGCTTAATTTTCAAGATACAGGGTGTTGAAATATAAATGATTTTTTTATAATTACTTTAATACTATTCCAGATATCTTTATGAAATTTGCTACACGTCTTCTAGGCTTCAATATGCATTTTGTGATGTACAAAAAATTTCATTATTTTTACCAGTAGCGTCCGTACGGGCTTTGCACTCATTATTTTTGAGAAAAAACTTGTACGCCACTGCTCCCTTCCAAAATAAAAATCATTTTTGAAATCTCTATTTATTTCTGAGCCAATTTGTTGTCTTGTTTTTTTTCCGTTCGGCGCATGGTTATCGCTTAAAAAAATAAAATCTACTCAATTGCATTGACACCCTGCTGTGTCATCCAATATTTTTAAATCAGTAACGCCCTCTCTAACATTCCCATGCATTTTGATGCATAGAAAACGTGTACCAAATTTTAAAAAGATATCTGGAATATTATCAAAGTAATGATAAAAAAAGTTTTTTTTTTATTTCAACACCCTGTATCTTAAAATCTATGCACTTGCGGACCTATGTCCATATGAACTTTTTGTCTTAAAATCATCCAAGGATTATTATTACCCTTGAGTAGCGGCATTCAATTGATAAACACCCTGTATACAGGGTGTCCGGTAAGTATATGGCATAATTTTGGAAACGTATAGAGGAGGTCAAAATAACCCCAGTTTGTTATGAAACTTTTTTTTCTAAAGTGCCTCCTAACGGAGATACAGAGCCCCAAATGGGTACCCATCGATTTAATTTTTCAGCTCTAACTTTTGAACCGGCTTGTATAATTTTATAAAATTTTAGTATGTTGTGTAGGCCATAAAGACTCATAAGACCATAGTGAAGTCAATATTTGAAATTGTAGGGGGAACCAGGAACGGACTGGCCACCAAACCTTTTGGGCCCAATTTTAGGCAGGTGTCAATTCACAAAGCTTAAAACTACTTTTTCAAATACTCTGATCTTTTTTCATCAAAAAATGTGCTCCTCTTTTGTTCCGATAAAACTTACCGTTTTCGAGAAAAATAGATTTTTGTTTTAAAGGTTACTGCAATAATACACTAAATTACTACGGCGAGACACCAGTTGTAAGTATATTTGGTATTGAAATTTTTTTCGACACTCTCAGATTGATTGCCTATACTAGAATTGGTTGAAAATTGGAAAAAAAACAAAAAAAAAGTTCAAGAAAATTTATCAGTTTTTTTCCAATCTTCAACGAATTCTAGTATAGGCAATCAATCTGAGAGTGTCGGAAAATTTTTCAATACCAAAAATACTTAAAACTGGTGTCTCGCCGTAGTATTTTAGTGTATTATTGCAGTAACCTGTAAAACATAAATCTATTTTTCTCGAAAACGGTTAGTTTTATCGGAACAAAAGAAGAGCACATTTTTTGATGAAAAAATGTCAGAGTATTTAAAAAAGTAGTTTTCAGCTCTGTAAAATGACACCTGTCAAAAATTGGGCCCAAAAGGCTTGGTGGCCAGTCCGTTTCTGGTTTCCCCTACAATTTCAAATATTGAATTTACTACGGTTTTATGAGTCTTTATGGCCTACAAAGCATACTAAAATTTCATTTAATTATACAAGACGGTTCGAAAGTTACAGCAGATGCATTGAATCGATGGGTACCCCTTTAGGACTCTGTATCTCCGTTAGAAGACGCTTTAGATAAAAAAGCTTTATGACAAACTGGGATTGTTTTGACTTCCTCTTTATTACTTGCCGGACACCCTGTATTATCAAAAATCCCATAATTTACCATTTGCAATGGTGTAGGGTGTATACATGTCTACATTTTTTTCATTAATTTCCATTAATTGTGCACGAATCTGGCCCATTCCTTCTTATTTCTGATCAATGCTTCGACCTCATTCCATGATTTTTCTCTTTTCTCCAGTGCATCGCCTATAGTCTGGTTCCATGTTTTTTTTTTGGTCTTCCTCTCATCCTTCTTCCTCCCGCTTTTGCTCCCAGTTTCACCTGCCTATTGCTCCCCATTCTTTGTAAGTGTCCCCATCAACTCAATTTTCTCTTTTCTATAAATTCTCTGCTGATAATCGCTGGTTCCTATTTTGCTCGAACCGTTCAACGATTGGTAATTCCGAATAATCCCAATAATGCCGATCCGTTTACGCCATTTTCGCATGTCAGAGGTGCAAAAATGTCATTTTTGAAACGCGATATCTCGATAACGGCTGAAATCAGGAGCATAATAATATATTATGTTTATTATAATTTTTGTTTGCAATTTAAAAAAGAACTGAAATATTCAATAATTAGAGGGGATTCTACACATTACAAAAGTCTTGGGCCCTCCACACATATAAATGAATACTCTATTCTTTTTCCCAGTTTGGGTGCTAGTATTTTTTTTTTTTTTTGATAAGTAGTTGTGCCGAGCGTTGTGCCTTTTGGACCTCTCAAAGAAAAAAATATACCCTGGACGGTTTTTCAAAGTGGTTTTAGAAAAAAATTCCAAAAAGGGAAAGAGGGAAAGAGGGGCAGAAATTATACCTATCCTGAATCACACTACGATTGACATTTTTATAGATTAGATAATATGCAATTTGGAATATCTCAACAAATGGCCTATATAATTGGCAATTTTGGCTAAAAGCTTGAGAAATGTATCATTTTAAACTACTTCAAAACCGCATATCTAGGCTATCGTGGTGTAATTTTCAGGATCGGTATAATTTTTGCCCCTCTTTCGAAGGGAGTAGTCTATTTTTTTTTCTAAAACCACTTTGAAAAACCGTCAAGAGTGGCTTTTTTTTCATTCAGCGGTCCAAAAGGCACAATGACTTAAAAAAAGTCTGAGCATCTTAACTGGAAAAAAAATAGAGTACTTATATATGTTACCAGATTGTTGATATCTGTAGAAATGGGGAAAAACTGGGGGGTTCAAAACTTTTGACGATGTGTGTATTTAAAAAAAATGCAACTCTGATGGGCCACGATTTTATGATCGACCCCGTTTATCAAAAATTATCACTGCCTTATAGGCATTTGGAAATCCTATAACTTTTGTATTCAACTTTGCTCGATACCTTGTGTGTACCCAATAATCGCTGGGTATTTAGATCTTGATGGCCCACGGCCCATTATGATATACAAGGTGTTTCATTAATATTGCGAAAAAATTCAGGGTGAGTTTCCCCACTTAAAAATAATAAGAAAACTTCATATAAAGGTATGTCCGGAAATGCTTCGTTACAGAGC
The DNA here is from genome assembly GCA_958502075.1 of Orchestes rusci. NCBI lineage: Eukaryota > Metazoa > Arthropoda > Insecta > Coleoptera > Curculionidae > Orchestes > Orchestes rusci. The sequence goes on along the minus strand of OY293303.1, from coordinate 4,427,379 downwards.
TACAGGGTGTTGAAGTTTTATTTTTATTTTTGTTTTTTCTAAATAATATTTGAACCAATGTCTATATTTCCATAAAAATCGGTATTTGAGGGTTTCTTTTTATGCGGAATTCGAATTTTATCTCAGTTTGGCTCTAACTTGTAGAGGGCGCCACCTACACTCATTTGTCCAGACATGTACAGCCATAACTTTTTTGGACGTAACCGTATGACATATTTGAGTGAATAAACATATTTCTCCTTTATTTTTATGCAAAAAAGGCATACCTGTTAGAAGTCGCTACGTGGAACCATTTTCGAGATATTTGGATTTGAAATAATTAATACATGGGATTTTGAAATTGTGGCGAAGGTAACCTGCTAGAAGTTATAACATATTACGCATTAATGCTTCATATTTTCAGTAAAAAAGATAAAAGTCGACTTCTGTGTGATGTTATCAACAACTTTCATGCAAATATTATTTAAACAAAAACAAATAAAAAAACTGAAAAAAAATAAATTAAATAATAACTTTAACACCCTGTAGCTCTGTAACGAAGCATTTCCGGACACAACTTTATGTGAAATTTTCTTTTTATTTTTAAGTGAGGAAACTTATCCTGTATTTTTGGCACTATCAATGAAACACAATGCTCGGCCATAATTTCATTATCATATGTATCTGTCACAGTAAAACCTCAGTAAAAGCTAACTGTTACTAGGAAAAGTGAGCTTTTCCTGCTTTGGAAACATTTAGCTAGTGAAAGTTGAATTCGATCGACTTCATTATACTTTTACTAGTAATTGTTAGCATCCACGTAACTTTTCTAGTGAAAGCTGCTACACTGAAAATTATTATCGTAATGATAAATTTTAATATCCTTTTTGGTCCGAGTTGGAATTCGCCGACAGATTAGACGCTCTGGAAAATACGAGAGTTATGAATCGCAGGTGTACAATGTGAACATTGTTCAGATACCGCATTATAGAAAATACTTAAGAACTTAAGCATTCTCAGGAGGGGTTAGTCTGGGTTAGTTTGGGTTAGTTTGGGTTTGGCAAAAATTTTGATGTCGCGTGAGCGACATCATTTAGTGCCCCGTGCACCTTGGGTTAGTTAAAAGGCGGAAATAAGTTGTAAAAAGTACTTTTCCTAACTGCTTTCAGTAAAAGTTGATTTGATAAAGTTTCTCCAACATTCACTAGTAAAAGTGTACAATTTTCCTCAAAATTTAACATTTCCTAACGAATCAAGTAATTGCTAGCATCAACCAGTAAAAGCTAGCTTTCACTGAATTTCCAACATTTACTGTAACATATCCATTATTTCAAATCTAAATATCTCGAAAATGGTGGCACGTAGCAACTTCTAACAAGTATGCCTTTTTTGCATAAAAATAAAGGAGAAATATGTTTTTTTACTCAAATATGTCATACGGTTACGTCCAAAAAAGTTATGGCTGTACATGTCAGGACAAATGAGTGTAGGTGGCGCCCTCTACAAGTTAGAGCCAAACCGAGATAGAATTCGAATTCCGCATAAAAAGAAACCCTCAAATACCGATTTTTATGGAAATATAGACATTGGTTCAAATATTATTTGGAAAAAATAAAAATTAAAATAAAACTTCAACACCCTGTAGCTCTGTAACGAAGCATTTCCGGACACACCTTTATATAAAGTTTTCTTATTATTTTTAAGTGGGGAAACTCACCCTGAATTTTTTCGCAATATTAATGAAACACCCTGTACAGGATGTCCCAGCCAGGGTGGCCACCGGCCATATCTCGGAAACTACTGGACCTAAAAGTTCAGGAAAAAAAATATGATCACTAAAGTGGCCACGAGAAAATGCTGGAAAATATTTTTAACTTCGAAATTTTGCCGCTAGGGGGCGCAATCAAAGCTTAAATATTAAAATTCGAAATTTCTCCGGAAATTCTCAGATTGAGGTATATCTTTATCAACATGGTTAGAAAACCTAGACAATTTCACGTCTTTTTGGTACAGGTACTCATTGGCGTACCGATCTTCGTGTGAGTAGGGGAAGGTAGTGAAAGTGTAATTGTTCAAGTGGCTGTAACTTATAAACGACTTGTCCGATTTTGTTGCGTATAGGCTTGTTTGGAAGATAAATGTGAGTACTTTCGTATATCGTATCCAGTGATGCGTGATTGTCTCCAGAAAAGTTGCTAGAAGGGGTAATTTGAATTAAAAACTGTTATTTTCGTTTCACCGCAAAAATTTAAATGGTACGGTATAATTCTGATAACAGAATACGATATACGAAAGTACTCACATTTATCTTCCAAACAAGCCTATACGCAACAAAATCGGACAAGTCGTTTATAAGTTACAGCCACTTGAACAATTACACTTTCACTACCTTCCCCTACTCACACGAAGATCGGTACGCCAATGAGCCCTGTACCAAAAAGACGTGAAATTGTCTAGGTTTTCTAACCATGTTGATAAAGATATACCTCAATCTGAGAATTTCCGGAGAATTTTCGAGTTTTAATATTTAAGCTTTGATTGCGCCCCCTAGCGGCAAAATTTCGAAGTTAAAAATATTTTCCAGCATTTTCTCGTGGCCACTTTAGTGATAATTTTTTTTTCCTGAACTTTTATGTCCAGTAGTTTCTGAGATATGGCTGGTGGCCACCCTTGCTGGGACACCCTGTATACAAAGACGGTTAAATCATGGCAAAGTTGCGTATTTCTATGCTGAACAAAATGTTTTGAAAAAATCCTACTATTTTCGAAAAGATATTTTAAAATGAATCACCGTGTGAATCAACCTTTATCATTTCCATTCTTTCTTCTCTAAGTTTTCAAATTAAAAATTTGACGTTCCATCTTTGAGCGGCCATCACCAACTAAATTTTTTCAAAAACGGTCCTGGATTTTGTTTTTCATTTCTAGTAATACCTACCTCTTAAACTTTTGTTTGAGCTTTCTTAATGCAATAAGGTGATTAAATGAAGGACAGCAATGAAGTTACCTTACCCTGTATCTCTTAGGTATAACAACTGAGATCCCATGCACACACCCGAATTTTAGACCCCCTGTATGCAGTATATCCCGCGTTGGGGACAAATTGATCAAGTTTAATTTTTCGAAAAAAGTTATTCTTTATAAACATATTTGCGTGCTAATAAAATACGATTATCGATTGAAAATTAAAACAAAATGAAATTTCATACAGGGGCTTCCAAATGTTCCAAAATATATTTATTTTTAAGTACTTAATGCACCAATGTACAAAAATGTTCAACAAAATGTTTCTTTTGAACATGTCATTTGGTTACAGTGTTAATAGTAGATAGAGACTAGAGGATACCTACAGTTTGAACAAAAATTGGGATAATTCATATAAAGGAATCTTCAAACTGATATGATAACAAAATACTGTCGAAATTTTAAGCATTTATAGATAAAGAAGGCAATTGCCACAAATATGGACGATATTTTTATCATAAGTAACATTTTGTCCGAACATCTGCTCTGAAGTGGTGACAAAAAAAAGATTCTTTATCGGATTTAATTCTATACTTTTGATTAGTTTCTGAGTCTCTACTCTATATGATATGGACCATAGGAAGTCATTTTGTGTGAAATATTTTTTTTTTAAGTAACATAGCTCGTTTACTTAAAATGGAATCATGGCCTATATTCTGAAGTTTGGAATAGGTAAAAACTTTAATACTATACTCAAGAACTCTGAGAACCGATTTTTTCACTTAAGTGAATTTGTAATATGTTTCGCTATAGAAACACTGGTCCAGCTTTAACTAATTTATTTACATTTATTTATGTTTCGAATTGCCCGTTCACAATTAATTCAACGACCACTAAAACAGAACTGTTCATCCAATGGCGGAGTGAAAAAGTAAAAATTTCATTTTTCGGAAAAAACTCATTCTTGATAAAAAAAACTGCTTCTAAAAAAATTACGATCCACGAAGAGAAAATTTTGATTATTTAAACAAGGTTCGCAAGAACTTCAAAAACCTGATTTTTTTCCAAGAGTAAACTACCTTGATTTCTTTTTTAAACAGAATTCCAAATCATTTTGTTTTTGGACAGCATTAGAGGTTGAAATACATACAGTACTAGCAGTACCCGTCACAGCTTCGCCCGCGATTGAATGTTATCGAATAATGTTGAACGCCACACTCATAAACTCGGAAATTGATATATGAATTTTCACGTCCACACCACTTTCACCCCTTCAAGGGTTGAATTTTACATATTTTTAATACATACTTTTTCCATTAATATGTCATTTATCCTACCTCCACTCCTTTCAGTCTCTTAGGAGTAAAATTTTGAAAAATCTTTCCTTAGCACACTTATAAATATTGCCCCCACTTCTTTCACCCCCATAGGGGTGGAATTTTGGAAAACGACGAAACACGTGTTCTTCTAATTCCATCAAAGATCATTATAATGAAGTTTCACGTTGATGTGCCAAATATATATTTTTTGTATTAATTTATGATTTTTCACACCCACATCCCTCTCACCCCATTAAGGGTTGAATTTTGGAAATCGACGAAACACATGTTCTATCAATTTCATTCAAGATCATCATAGTGAAGTTTCAAGTCGTTGTGGCCAAAAATACAATTTTTTTTAATGATATATGATTTTTCACATCCAAACCCCTTTCACCCCCTTGAGGGTTAAATATTCTCATCTCCTATGAGCCCGACTAGGTGTTGAATTTTAAAAAATCAACGATACATGTGCTCAATCAATTTCATTGAAGATTGTTAATATGAAGTTTTAACATGATGTTGACAATAATCCATGATCTTTCATCAATTAACGATTTTTTCCACCCACTCCTTTGAGTCCAAATTTGACCCCCTTAGGAGCTGAGTTTCGCAAAATAACGTAACATGTATTTAATTAATTTTATTTGAGATTATTTATACGAAGTTTCAAGATGATGTTATCAAAAATACATATTCTTTTATCAATTAATGATTTTTCTCACCTTATCTCGTTTGAGCCCGACTTTGACCCCCTTAGTGGTTGAATCTCAAAAAATAACGAAAGATGTGTTCAATCAATTTCATTCAAGATTATTTATTTATACATAATTTTTCATCAATATATGACTTTTCCTACCCCCACCCTTTTCACCCCCTAAAGGATAAAATTTCGCAAAATCATTTCTTAGCACACCTAGAAATATTCAGCAGAACATCTTTTAAAAATTTCATGGCTCTATCCATAATAGTTTTGGCTCGGCGTTGATGACGCAATTAAGACAAGCTCTTTTATAAGTATAGATTGATGACTTTATCTTTAATACAGACAAGGGTATCAAAAAGTTTCAAAGAATGATTTTCGTGTTGTCGAAAATATTTATTTTGAAAAAAAAAGATTCCGTGTTTTCTCATAAGGTGGTAGGAATACATTCAGAATTTCAAAATTATAATCTACAGTGAAAGAGTAGATGTTCACCAAACTAAAAACGCCCAAGATTTTCCCGAAAAATAAAGCTTTTTATCCATTTGTGCTCTTGTAAACCATATCCGTGGACAGTGTATATACCTTCGCCAAGACTGCATGAATAGTGCGGAATTGTCGAGAATAATCGATAAGCTTCGAGTGCCGGAACAGTGGCCAAGAACCACGTTGGAGGGCAAATATCGGCGACAAATGATGTTTCGTCACAGTGTATTTTTTGTGTATCGTATTATCATTCATATCTCTCCACTCTAGAGAGCAGCTGGAGACGTGTTTTTAAATAATAATTCTGTAAATGTATGCGTCAAAATTGTCCGAAAATGTAATTATTTACACAAATGGCATTCGGTGTACACATTACTTGTAGGTGGTTGCGCGCCTATGTGTTTTGTTCAAAATAGCGTCAAAACGTGGGTAGTTGTACACGTTAGTCAACGACACAAAACTCTATAAAAGTACAAGAAATATTGTAAAAACCAAAAAATCGCTCGAATTCGGCTTTTCATTTTCAAGGGACGTTGGAGAATCTACCCAACTGGAGGTAATTGTTGAGGAAACTGAGGGTAAGGAAGCTGATACGAACGGTATGCAACCATCAGCGCTCAACCACATTCTCCCAGCAGAGTAAGTAACATTGAATTCACTTTTATTTGTTCCATGTACCATCATGGCGTGGGTTCTACAGGGTTTTTATTTATATAATGACACCGCCCTTATTTTTTTTATTTGACGTTTCTGAAAAAAGCATGTGGGATGAAAGTTTGATGGTTTCAAAAAACTCTATTTCGCATATACAGGGTGCCTCAGAAAGTCTGGGCGTGGTCAAACTTTCTTGTTTCAAATGAGAACCCTACTTTTTTATTCGATTTTTATATTCTCCTAAAAATTCTAAATATTTTCTATGATACTTTATACCTAAAATTGACGTATAAGAAGTAATTGACCTCGAAAAAGTGCCTGGTTACCGTGATTGTTTCAATGTCTGATAGATTTTTTGGCAGTGTTGTTAAAAATTCCTCACACAAATGAGACAAAATTTGATATTCTTCGAATATACTATCAAAATAACAAAAATGCATACAGGTTGATGCCACTTTGTTCACCTGATTTCAGCAATTTTTATTAAATTGCAACTTTTTCGAGGTCAGTATCTTTTTATACGTCAAATTTAGGTATAGGGTATGCTACATAGAAAATATTTAAAATTTTTGGGAGAATATAAAAATCGAATAAAAAAGTGGGGTTCTCATTTGAAATAAGAAAGTTTGACCACGCCCAGACTTTCTGAGGCATCCTGTATATGCGAAATAGAGTTTTTTGAAAAATTCACTTTCATTCGAGACACTTTTTCAAGAAACGTCAAATAAAAAGATAAGGGGAGTGTCAATCAATATATAAAGAAAAACCTTGTAAACTCGATTAAAAGTACAATAAATATTGTAAAAACCAAAAAATCGCTTGAATTCGGCTTTTCATTTTCAAGGGACGTTGCAGAATCTACCCAACTGGAGTTATGTGTTGAGGAAACTCAGGATAGGGAAGCTGATAAGAAGGATATGCAACCACCAGCGCCCAACCACATTCTCCCAGCAGAGTGAGTAACATTGAATTCACTTTTATGCATTTTGTTCCATGTACCATCATGGTGTGGGTAGTTGTACAGGGTTTTTCTTTTTCTTTATATATTGACACCCCCTTATTTTTTTTATTTGACGTTTCTGGAAAAAGCATGTGGGATGAAAGTTTGATGGTTTCAAAAAACTCTATTTCGCATAAACAGGGTGCCTCAGAAAGTCTGGGCGTGGTCAATCTTTCTTGTTTCAAATGAGAACCCTACTTTTTTATTCGATTTTTATATTCTCCTAAAAATTCTAAATATTTTCTATGATACTTTATACCTAAAATTGACGTATAAAAAGTAATTGACCTCGAAAAAGTGCCTGGTTACCGTGATTGTTTTAATGTCTGATAGATTTTTTGGCAGTGTTGTTAAAAATTCCTCACACAAATGAGACAAAATTTGATATTCTTCGAATATACTATCAAAATAACAAAAATGCCCACAGGTTGATGCCAGTATGTTTACCTGATTTTAGCAATTTTTATTAAATCGCAACTTTTTCGAGGTCAATATCTTTTTATACGTCAAATTTAGGTATAGGGTACGCTACATAGAAAATATTCAAAATTTTTAGGAAAATATAAAAGTCGAATAAAAAAGTGGGGTTCTCACTTGAAATAAGAAAGTTGGACCACGCCCAGACTTTCTGAGGCATCCTGTATATGCGAAATAGAGTTTTTTGAAAAATTCACTTTCATTTGAGACACTTTTTCAAGAAACGTCAAATAAAAAGATAAGGGGAGTGTCAATCAATATATAAAGAAAAACCTTGTAAACTCTATAAAAAGTACAAGAAATATTGTAAAACCAAAAAATTGCTCGAATTCGGCTTTTCATATTCAAGGGACGTTGGAGAATCTACCAAACTGGAGGTAATTGTTGAGGAAACTGAGGGTAAGGAAGCTGATACGAAGGGTATGCAACCATCAGCGCTCAACCACATTCTCCCAGCAGAGTGAGTAACATTGAATTCACTTTTATTTGTTCCATGTACCATCATGGCGTGGGTTCTACAGGGTTTTTATTTATATATTGACACCCCCCTTATTTTTTTTATTTGACGTTTCTGAAAAAAGCATGTGGGATGAAAGTTTGATGGTTTCAAAAAACTCTATTTCGCATATACAGGGTGCCTCAGAAAGTCTGGGCGTGGTCAATCTTTCTTGTTTCAAATGAGAACCCTACTTTTTTATTCGATTTTTATATTCTCCTAAAAATTCTAAATATTTTCTATGATACTTTATACCTAAAATTGACGTATAAAAAGTAATTGACCTCGAAAAAGTGCCTGGTTACCGTGATTGTTTTAATCTTTGATAGATTTTTTGGCAGTGTTGTTAAAAAATCCTCACACAGATGAGAGAAAATTTGATATTCTTCGAATATACTATCAAAATAACAAAAATGCACACAGGTTGATGCCAGTATGTTTACCTGATTTCAGCAATTTTTATTAAATTGCAACTTTTTCGAGGTCAATATCTTTTTATACGTCAAATTTAGGTATAGGGTACGCTACATAGAAAATATTCAAAATTTTTAGGAAAATATAAAAGTCGAATAAAAAAGTGGGGTTCTCACTTGAAATAAGAAAGTTGGACCACGCCCAGACTTTCTGAGGCATCCTGTATATGCGAAATAGAGTTTTTTGAAAAATTCACTTTCATTTGAGACACTTTTTCAAGAAACGTCAAATAAAAAGATAAGGGGAGTGTCAATCAATATATAAAGAAAAACCTTGTAAACTCTATAAAAAGTACAAGAAATATTGTAAAACCAAAAAATTGCTCGAATTCGGCTTTTCATATTCAAGGGACGTTGGAGAATCTACCAAACTGGAGGTAATTGTTGAGGAAACTGAGGGTAAGGAAGCTGATACGAAGGGTATGCAACCATCAGCGCTCAACCACATTCTCCCAGCAGAGTGAGTAACATTGAATTCACTTTTATTTGTTCCATGTACCATCATGGCGTGGGTTCTACAGGGTTTTTATTTATATATTGACACCCCCCTTATTTTTTTTATTTGACGTTTCTGAAAAAAGCATGTGGGATGAAAGTTTGATGGTTTTAAAAAACTCTATTTCGCATATACAGGGTGTCTCAGAAAGTCTGGGCCTGGTCAATCTTTCTTGTTTCAAATGAGAACCCTACTTTTTTATTCGATTTTTATATTCTCCTAAAAATTCTAAATATTTTCTATGATACTTTATACCTAAAATTGACGTATAAAAAGTAATTGACCTCGAAAAAGTGCCTGGTTACCGTGATTGTTTCAATGTCTGATAGATTTTTTGGCAGTGTTGTTAAAAATTCCTCACACAAATGAGACAAAATTTGATATATTTCGAATATACTATCAAAATAACAAAAATGCACACAGGTTGATGCCAGTATGTCTACCTGATTTCAGCAATTTTCATTAAATTGCAACTGTTTCGAGGTCAATATCTTTTTATACGTCGAATTTAGGTATAGGGTATGCTACATAGAAAATATTTAAAATTTTTGGGAGAATATAAAAATCGAATAAAAAAGTGGGGTTCTCATTTGAAATAAGAAAGTTGGACCACGCCCAGACTTTCTGAGGCATCCTGTATATGCGAAATAGAGTTTTTTGAAATATTCACTTTCATTTGAGACACTTTTTCAAATAAAAAGATAAGGGGAGTGTCAATCAATATATAAAGAAAAACCTTGTAAACTCGATTAAAAGTACAATAAATATTATAAAAACCAAAAAATCGCTTGAATTCGGCTTTTCATTTTCAAGGGACGTTGCAGAATCTACCCAACTGGAGTTATGTGTTGAGGAAACTCAGGATAGGGAAGCTGATAAGAAGGATATGCAACCACCAGCGCCCAACCACATTCTCCCAGCAGAGTGAGTAACATTGAATTCACTTTTATGCATTTTGTTCCATGTACCATCATGGTGTGGGTAGTTGTACGCGTTGCTCTACGAAACAAAACTCGATTAAAAAATACAAGAAAAGTAAAAACCAAAAAAACTGATTTTGGATTTTGATTTTCGAGTAATGTCGTTGGAGCATCACATTATCGTTTGCAACGGACGCATCGGCCGTATTGTGATATTTCTGCCAACATCGCGCATTCAGTCTACTTGAATTTTCTTGGCGTATTTATTTCATTGCAATTGAATCGAGAGTTTAACGATTTTTCTAGCTAATGTGTTTGTTTTTGAAATCTAAAATCACCAGTGCAAAGTTTGAGTCCTCATATTAATGTTGGGCGTCTACACATCACATTTTGAGGTTCAGTCTTGTGGATTGAAAAACTGACGTTTTACTTGAACTACATCAAGAAGAAAGACCGTCTAGGGAACTGACCGGATTATCCAAAGTTTTCAAACAAAACGGACGTTTTGCCTTTCAATCTTGACACTCATCCGTTTTGAACTGTCGCTTTGGATCATTTTTTGTTGACAAGTGAACCGGTATGCATAAAAAAATTATAACAATTGGTGTTTTGTGATGCTGCATTAGAAGAAACGACTGTAACTTGAAAAATTAATTTCTTTTGGTCTATCTTAAGGTGAATAAATCAGAACGATCTGGTACGGGTACGGATGAGATATACAGGGTGTGCCGGTGATCATGTTACAAACTTGTAGGGTACATAAAATACACGAAAATGAGAAAAAAAGTTCAAATGAACATGGGTCGGAAAACGCTTTCTCAGGGAGCTAGTGTCCTTTGAAGATGACCTTCAAAAAACCACTAACCACTCTTTGAAAACATCAGGCATGGCTTGGATCGTTTCAGCCGCAACAGAAATCCTAGCCACCAAATTTTCCTCCGACTGAACTGTAGTTTCATATACAAGACTTTTCATATGTCCCCCAAGAAAGTAATCCAGAGGAGTTAAATCTGGAGACCGGGCTGGCCAGTTGACATCGCTTCCACGTACAATCCAACGTCCTCTAAAACGATCATCGATCAGCTCATCCAATAACTCAGGTAAGGTGTATCCTGAAAAATTGAGGTACACCGTCCCAGTTAGTCGAGGAGGCAACATGATTGGTCCAATTGGACGTTCTCCAACAATTCCAGCCCACATGTTAACCGAGAATCGATGTTGGTACCCTCTTATTTGAAACGCATGAGGGTTTTTCTACGCCCACACATGGCTATTCCGTGAATTAAAAATACCTTTCGTCGTTAAAACAGCCTCATCAGAGAAGAGCACAAATTTCGGAAATTGGGGTTCTTGCGTACACTGTTAAAGAAACCACTCGCAAATATCCACGCGGGGTGCATAATCATCTGGTCCCGATTCCTGTACTTTTTGGCGATGGTAAGGATGAAGAAATTGTTCGTTAACAATCTTCCATACAAGTACCTAAATGATTTACATTCATGGCTTCAGCAACAGCTCGGGTACTAACACAAGGATTTTCCTCGAATTGTCGGATTACCCTCTTCCTCAAATTCTGGATTATCTGGACTCGTTGTTTTCACGGAGCCAGCGTCCCTTATGCGCCAAGAGAAGAAACAAAAAACTAGTGCACATCCTCAAAATCCCCACCATAGGCAAGGCACTCCTATCTTTTTGACACATTCAAATATACAGGGGCTGTTTTAAAAGTATTCCTCGGTCCTCGAGGTATTCCTGATGAAGTCTCCGTAACTCTTTTATTTTAAAGGATATAGAAAATGAAAGTGGTAGGAAATTATCCAAATAACACGATGGAGGCATCTATTTACTGGATTTACATTTGAAATTTTCAAATACTGGTCTGACTTTTACAATTCATCATAATGATAAAATCAGTCCCGAGTACATGCACCAGTAAGAGCAGATTTTCCTTTTTAAAACGAGCTATAAAGAACAGTCAAATCGGTCAAGGAATTTCGAAGTTATAGCCAATTTAGTATCAAGTTTGATGGTCTGTAGCTGTCTTATTTGACAACTTAGAGATAAGTATCAGAGGAGCAATTTTGTAGAGAATACCTTCCAAAATCTGTTTACATATTCTTTTCTGGTAGTTCAATGGAAAAAAAATCGAGAATATGTTGATTTTCTGTTTTCACAGTACCTTCCGGCGATCCTAGAAGCTTGAAATATATCCCCAACATTTTCTCTTGGACACATTACTCGAAAGATTTGTTTCCCTTGGTTTCTATGATGGATAGTCTACTGCACTACCTTTGATGGAGACCAGTTGTCTGTATTTAGTTTTTTGTATCTTTTGTCCCATATACCTAAGAGTTTTCCTGTGTGTGTGTCGTGTAAATATGTATTCTTGCGACTTGAGTCCAGAATGTTGAAATCGCCCTGATGATGCAATTATATATTGCGAAACGTCGGCCACTTTAAAACTAACTGGACTTTAATTCACTGATCCTTAAACCCAACAAATCACTCACACTCGTCTACAAAATTGCTGGATCGTTAAATAAACAAAAAATAAATTTTGATTTGCACCCAGAATTGAGCAACCCATGTATGTAGCTTCAACATAATTATCATTCCGCCATAATGCAATGTCCATTAATTCATCAAGTGTATGGAAAGCATTTTAATACCAAAGAATTTTTTTTGTCCTTTTAGATGAAGTAATATACAACAAAAACCTTTTTTTCAAAAACGTTTAAATAATCAAAAATATGTTATGTAAAGCTTTTATGGAACTGGTTATCGTGTGTATATTATAGATCTGTGCCCATTTTCATTCTATGAGCGTTTCAAAAACGTTTATCGGACTTAAGATGTTTTATAAGATATTGTATTGTAATCGTTTCTACAGCTTTTATAAAATATAGAATTAGTTTAGAAGAAACATTGTAAAAACCAAAAATTCGCTTGATTTTGGGTTTCGTCGCATTCACCATCAAAATCTGGGAAAGTTTCACTTGTCAAGCTGATATCTGATTCCGAAGAGCTCTCTGTTGCAGCCCGTTTAGAAACTCCTCTTGACAAGCCTCCTTGCTTTTGCGACTTTTGCTAATTTTTTCAAAATGTTTCTGCCATCGGTATCTTTGACCTTTGACGTTCATTCCTCCCCTCCTGTCGGAAGGCAATCGCTCTTGATTCTCAAAAAAAACCAGCATAACGTGGATTTTCTCACTGTAATGCGTTTTCCATTATTTAGCAAAAGTGGTCTTATCTTATCTGCGTAGTCTTAAAAATGAGTTTTTTGTTTGAAATATTAGCATCATATTTGAAGCTCCACTGGATCATAATTAACCACTGTTATTTCAGGGAGTCTTGGCACTGAATTCTGATACAAATTTAGTATGTTTTGAAATTATTTTTTGAATTTAAAGTGGTTCATCTGACATTTTTTTCAGTTTATACTGTTTTCGTGATCTCGAAACTGCTCAAAAATTAAAAAAATTCATTGATGGGTGAATACCTATGTAATCTTTACAAGACCCCTCAAATACTTACATTCGTAGGTTTACTATAGATTAAACTATAATATACAGGGTGTCCGGAAAATACGTGTACCGGGTGCGTATTGGCATTCCTTACTACGCTACAGAGCATACATGAGCTGTATCGCAGTAAAGTATGGCTGGACTGGGCGCACAATTTGTACAGCCATTGTTTACTACGGTACAGACCAAATGCGCTGCATGTAAGAAATAGGTACACATATGGTGAGAATGGATTTGTTCACTCAATTCATTAATTATTATCATTTACTTAGTACGATGTGTGAAGAAAATTGATTACATACATACATGCATACAAAAATCATCTATTATGAAGGTGGATCTAGAAAAATCCCACTATATCATATTAATGAGACGATGTGGGCAATGGCTTCACGTAGCCATTTTTAATTTCGCAAATTGGAACTGAACAAAGTTTCAACAACAATAATCTGCGTCTACACAGGGTCTTATTCAATGATAGGCCGTAATTCCAAAGAAGCATTCCTGAACCAAATTCAAGTAGAAAAGGTCTTTTAGGTTAACATATTGTCATTGTGTCTTGAATATAAATATTCTGGTTTTCGAGATATAGGTTTAGAAAAAAAATCGGATTGATTATAAGTAAATCGAGTCAACTTTGCTGGTTGCTATATTTGTTGTTATTGGTATGGACATGATGTTTTTGACTTTCCTTGACACCCTATGATTTTTGATGTGGTCAAAAAGAAGACCTCCAACACAATGTATCTTGGAAACCAGACTATTTAGAACACATGTTTATCTTGAAATTGGTTCAGAAATGCGTGTTTGTAACTATATGGCTTATCATTGAATAAAACCCTGTATAGGCTTATTAGAAGCACACTAGAATTCAATTTAATAGCGTTAAATTTAATGATTCGAATTAAAATACCTACTTACATTTTACATTATCATTATGCGTAAAAATTAAACTATCCTATACTCACCAGTACGATTTATTTTTACAGCGTACAGGGATAGTTTGAGTTGGTCTAATAAAGTTGACTCTCTATCCTCTTTTTGCCAAATTTTCATGTGCGGAAAAGTAACGTAGTTAGTACATAGTACTGCTACAGCTGTGAATTTCGGTAAACAATAATAATCCAATAAAATTTTAACGTGGAAAAAAATGGGAAATCTGTTTTTTCCAGAATTTGTCAGCAACTGCCTACTGAGTGTAACATTAGCAAAATGAAAATTTTTCCCTCTGCGGTTTTTGAGCAATAAGGGTGTTTTTTTTTAATGTGCTACAGCAAGATAATAATTATTAGACGAAGATTGTACATAGAAACATGCTGTACAAATTGGTCTTATAGATTTTTTTAGAGGTTAATTTTTTCCTTAAATGCCGTTAAATCACTTGAATATTTTTTTATTTTTTTTATTTCAATATAGGGTTATGAGTTTTTGGAAAACGCTTGGACACGTCGATTTTTATTTTGGGATGCGGTTTTTTTATGGCAAATCCAGGTATACAGGGTTCACCAAAAGTTAATTACGACTATCAACAATTTTTTTCAAAATGGAAACACCAATTTTTCATTTCATTTTTGAATTCTGCGTTCAATTCGAGTAAACAGGGTGTCTGGAAAGTCAACGATAATACTGAAAGGGGTGATAGACCAACTCATAAGCTTCCAGAAAAACATAGAATTTTTTATTTTTTTTTTATTTTTTTTTTCTATATTTTTTTTTGACTGCTCCCAACCATCTTTTGATTAGCAATTTCAAGCCAGTCACGAGAATTTCCACGTACTTAGTAAAAAAGAAAATCAAATTAATTTTTTCTCTGTAAAATAAGATTTCTTATTGAATATTTTGAACTTGGAGTGGCAATATCTCGAAAACCATAGAGTTTTCACTAAGGTCATATCACCCCTTTCAGTATTATCGTTGACTTTCCGGATACCCTGTATATGTCATGTTATACACCTCATACCTACACTAACCAACAAAAGTAGAGAAAGCGCCTTAAATTTGAGGAAACTTTTATACTGTATCAATCATCAAAAAAGTGATTGTGCATTTGAAAACTTGAATCCAGTTGTCAGTTTACGTGTCCTGGTGGTTATTGAAAAAAAATGTTTATGAAATGAAATGACCCATTTTTGAAAAAATCATGAAATGAAAAAAAATCAAGTTCAATTTTTGTGAAATTTTCATGAAGTTCATCGTTTGTGCCCTTCTTTCGAATGGTGCTAGCCCTTTTTTTTTAAAATTACATAGAAAAAAGTTTTGAGGTGTCCATTTTTTAAACGTGAAAAAAGGGCACTAAACTATTTTTTTTTTAATCGCCAGGACACGTAAACTGACAACTAGATTCAAGTTTTCAAATGCAAAATCACTTTTTTGATGACTGATCCAGGATCAAAGTTTCCCTAAATTTTGGGCTGTTTCTCTACTATTGTCGGTTAGAGTATATCCAACCGCGCGTTTTCAAAAAAAGGGCCTTATAAATCGATAATATTTAATAAGTGAATAGATAAGTGAATATGTAGTAGGTAACTAAGCAACTCAAAAAGACGGAATCGCGTAGTTGTTTATTTTATACACACAGAAGCAGTAAAATAAACTAAGTATAGGTAACTAGGCGAGTATGTTTTTTTTTGAGTACGTTGCTGAATGAGCATTCAATTCAAATTTTCAACCAATACAAACATCAAGCAGGTTCAGAATGATTAATATTATGGATTTAAAATGCAATTTTCTCGAGAACGGTTGCATATATAATATTTAGGTATATTGCATAAATATATACACAGAAATTCACGCAGAATTCAAATATGAAATAGAAATTACATGTTTCCATTTGAAACAAAGAAAGTGATGATCGTATGTTATTTTTGATTCAACCTGTACCTATACAAGATCTCGTCATCAAAGAGACCGCATCCACAAATAAAAAACAAAAAATCAAAACCCTGAATTCATATTTAAGCCAATCATTGTGTAATTTTATCACGAACACCTTTAATTTGACAAATTTACAGAGCTAGACAAAAATAACAAAACTACCCCAATACCATGAACTGGGCTATCTCAAGAAATAATCAAGTGACAAAGTCCATGAGGAAAAGTTGATTGTCCATTTATTATCAACCACTTTCATCACGGATCAATTATTGAGAGCAAACTAACTTTTTGAAATCACCCCAAATGGGCCGGAAATAATAAAATATAAAAAGAAATAAATCATGATGCAAAGTTATGAAGAGTTTTCTTATGCACAATTTGAGTATAATTATCTTGTTGTTGAAGAATCCAAAAGAACCACCTCTATTGCACAAAAACCGCAGGGGAAAAATTTCCGATTTTGCTAATTTTACACTCAGGAGACCGTCGTTGACAAACTCTGAAAAATTCATCGTGTAGTGTTGGGTATAGAATAGTATTATTTGTACTCATAATGATAATGTGAGTACTTTAATTCGAAACATTGAGTTTCACGCTATTATTGAATCCGCATGTTATGGCGTGCTTCTAATAATAAGCCTCTACAAAGTTTCACTCAATGATAGGCCATAGTTCAAAAGACGCATTCCTGAACTAGTTTCAAGACAAACATGTGTCCTGAATAATCTGGTTTTCGAAAAACAGTGTTGTTGGAGGTTTAGATAATAGTCTACTTTTTGACCATACGAAAAATCAAAGGCTGTCAAGGAAAATCAAGAACATTATGCCCATAACAACAAATATTGCAACCAGCAAAGTTTATTCGATTCACTGATAATAAATCCGAAATTTTTCTAAACCTGTATCTCAAAAACCAGAATATTTATATTCAAGACACAATGACAAAATGTTTACCGATAAGACCTTTTCTACTACTTGAATTTGGTTCATGGTTCAGAAATGCGTCTTTGAAATTACGGCCTATCATTGAATAACACCCTGTGTAGACGCAGATTATTGTTGTTGAAACTTTGTTCACTTCTAATTTTCGAAATTGAAAATGGCTCCGTGAAGCCATTGTACACATTGTCACATTAAAATGATAGTAGAATATTTCTAGATTCACCTTTATAATAGAAAATAATTATACAAGTATGTAATTAATTTCCGTGGTGGACGATAATAATCGATAAATTGAGTAATCCAATCCATTCCTACCATATTTTTCTTCCATACAGCGCATTTGGTCTGCACCGTAGTAAACAATAGCTGAACAGATTGTGTGCCCAGTCCAGCCATACTTTACTGCGATACAGCTCATCTATGCTCTGTAGCGTAGTAAGGAATGCCAATACGCGTACCGGGTGGCCAACTAAGAATGCGAGGTACCGTTTCTCGGAAACTATTTATCGTAGAGGCTTGCGGCAAAAAATTTTATGACTAAAACGGCCAAGAGAAAAACCTGGAAAATATTCTCAAGTTTCTGAAATGGTCGCTAGACGGCGTAACAACCAACACCAAGTAGAAAAATATGATTTTTATGGAATTTTGTCCAATGAAAATATATCGATGAGCTCATTTTCGGATTTACTGACTATTTACCTACACTTTTTGTCAAAAACGTTTTTTTTCTATCTATCATAATAAAGTGGTGGGGGAAGTTCAATTGTTTTATTAAACAAACGGAGATTTCTCCCGTTTTGCATGACCGATTTTAACGAACTTGGCTTAGGCTCATATGAAAGAGCATGATCCGCACTTCAAAAAACTTTTTGGTTTTGAATTTTTGACCTTCGCCGTCGCGGCTAGATGGCGTTAACTGAAATGGTAGCATGTTTTTGAGTTTTTTCCAAAAAAATCAAATGTAATGGCATATTCATTTTTAAATATTTTAAAAGGGGATACATTTTCCTTTTAAAAAAAACAAAAAAATCAATGTTTTTTTTTGTATTTTTTTTTTGTTTTCTTTTTGTTTTTTTTTTATTTTTTTTTATAGGAAAATTTGTCCCCTTTAAAAATATCTGAAAATGGATATACCATTACGTTTGATTTTCGGAAAAAACTCAAAAGTATGCTACCATTTCAGTTAACGCCATCTAGCGGCGACGGCGAAGGTCAAAAATTCAAAACCAAAAAAGTGTTTTGAAGTGCAGATCATGCTCTTTCATATGAGCCCAAGCTCGTTTAAATCGGTCAAGCGAAACGGGAGAAATCTCCGTTTGTTTAATAAAACAATTGAACTTCCCCCACCACTTTATTATGATAGATAGAAAAAAAACGTTTTAGACAAAAAGTGTACGTGAATAGTCAGTTAATCCGAAAATGAGCTCATCGATATATTTTCATTGGACAAAATTCCATAAAAATCATATTTTTCTACTTGGTGTTGGTTGTTACGCCCCCTAGCGACCATTTCAGAAACTTGAAAATATTTTCCAGGTTTTTCTCTTGGTCGTTTTAGTAATAAATTTTTTTGCCGCAAGCCTCTACGATGTATAGTTTCCGAGACACAGTACCTCGCATTCTTAGTTGGCCACCCTGTATGTACAACGTTTGATGTCAGAGTAGGTCGATTTAAGCCATCTTACCTATACCTATCCAAAATTACTTCGTTAAGTCTGCAGAGGGCGTCTTGGATTAAAAAAAAAATGTTTTTTCCCACATTTTACAAAAATGTGCAAATCGATCATTTTTTGTACCTATCTAGCTGTGTACCATGAATATACGTCTTTTGTTGTTGTTCATGGCCTAATACTAGGTACCAAAATCGATTTGCACGTTTTTGAGCAGTATAAGAAAAACCAATTTTCTTTTGAATCTTTGTCTTATTGTGTGTTTTAATTTTCAAGGGTTGAAGAAGTTATTCAAACCGAGGAAGCTGTTGAGAAAGCTCAGGGCGGAGAACCTGCTAACCAGGAAAGACCAAAACAAGCGCCCAACAAAGTTGGGAACAATGTGAAAGCAAAGTAAGTAACATTGAATTCACTTAATCTGAGCTTTCGTTGCGCGTATATGTGTTTGGTTCAAAGTAGCGTTATGGCGTGAGTAGTTGTACGCGTTAGTCGACGACTAAAAATACAAGAAACGTTGTGAAAATCAAAAAATCGCTTGAATGCGGGTTTTAATTTTCAAGGTATGCCGTTGGAGGAGCTATCCAACCCGGGGAAGCTCAGCCTCAGGGCGGGCAAACAAATCACTATGACCAAAATTGGGGCGGTATTCCTCTGTATAAGCAAAACCGAACGTTCAACTTCTTTAGCATGTCATCTTTGCACGTTAGCAATTTGGATCCAGATGTAACAGATGCGATGATATACTACAAGTTTAAACCTGTAGGATTAATTGCGTCGGTTCGTCTTTGCAGAGATAAGAAAACTGACAAATCTCTTGGATATGCTTTTGTCAATTTTGTAAAAGTTGCTGATGGTAAGTTTCCATATTATCACTTCTATTAAGTTTTTTGCAATACTGACTGAACACATCACTTTTACTGTGAGTTTTCTTTCAATTAAACTCTAAGTGATTTTGTTTAGCATGTCTTTACGGATCGGGTTATCAAATAGTATGAAAATTGGTCTTCGTTTTGTGCGAGTTTCTTTGAATATTGGATACTTTTACCGAAAATGTAAGTATAACCAGGAGACTTACCGCTTTGCAAGTATTTTTTAAAGTCAGTTTTTCTTCTTTCTCTTTATTTCAAGACTAACGTCTTGTTTCTTCCGTTCATCCGGCCTTTTGCGATGCAGACATCCAAGATGGTACCATCTTTTCGGTGGTCGGCCAGGTGGGCGTATTGAGTTCGGTTTTTCGTTCTTTGCCCACTTTGCCCATCGGTTGCTGTCCATTCTGTCCACTTGATCCCTCCAATGTCGGCGTCTTTCTCGTACAGCTCGAACGATATCCTGAATCTAGAGTTGCTACCGTATTGCGGTGCTTATTTTTTGGTCTCGCAGCGTTACTCCCATTATTGTGCGTAGAATATATCTGTAGTTCTCTTTGTTCTTGATGTTTCGGCTTGGGTCCATGACATATATTTGTTTTTCCATACTCATTATATCTCTTGGTCATCCAGATATTCTTGAAGCCTTATTTGCTTGATTCCGTACTTCTTGCATACGTTTTTACAGCTGGTCAAATCAGTTGTGTAAAATTAGGTATGACTTGAATGGAGATATGTATTTATAGGTACTTTGGAAGTAGTTCCGTTCGTCCACTTACTATTGTATGATAAAACTGAGTTCAGTGGTTGTTGATGGTCTTTTATTTTTTATTTATGGCATCACAAATTAGTAAAATCAGTTCTTACTTAAAGAATCTATTGAATGAAAAACGGAAACGTTGACACAATTTATGGTTATTAACTTTTGGACTAGGGTAGAAATGTTTTTGAATCCTGACATTTTTCCTTTGAGAATGTGTGATTCTACTGTGTACTTTGTACCATCAACAAGGGGACATCCTGTATATACCTGTCTCGAAAGTAGTGGTCTACAATTCTGAAATGGAGAAATTTCTATTGCTTTAATCCAGCGCTATCAAGAAGCTAGAATTGGGTTGTCAAACATAATTTATACTGGAAATAACTCTATTATTTTGTTTTATTATGTACTTTGCCAAATAAAAAGCTTCGATCATTATTGTTTCCTTATTTCCTGAAAATACATAACAGTTTTCGTGGAATCATTTCGGATAGGCCAGAATTCAATGGAATTATTACAGACAAAAAGATTTTTTCCGGCTATAACAAAAACCAAAGGTTGATTTAACTATAGAACAAAAAATGTAGAGTTGAAAAACGTTATATCGAGCCCTTTCAGAACCATTGAGAAAAATCGAAAAATTTGCATCTTTTTGGGAAATTTGTAACATCTCCAAAATATGAAATCAATACACCTCCTGCTCTGGGATAAAAAAGTAGATTGAAGTACTTTCATCCCACAAAAACCTGCAAACGTATTCCCATACGATTACTAACCCATGTTCATGCATAGCTGGTTGGGTGTTCTTTTATATGAGATTTCATAGAAGTTCTTGAAATTACTCAGGATTCCGGGGGATTATAGGTAAATCAGTGGACTTACTCAGGATTTCTTTATTCTTACTAAAATGAAATTCAGGAGTACGTGTGGTTTGAGGTGATTCTCCTCTAGTATATAATCACTTGCTGTGATGGAAAAATGCATTTTCTATACAAATACGAGGATGGGGTATGGCAAAGTAGCTATTTTAGGTTGTGTTATGTTATAATACAATAATGAATCATCGTTGTATAAACGATTATTCATGTTGAATTTTTAAACATAGAAACTTACTATCAGCAGGATACTCTGGAAGTTAACGTAAGCATAGCCAAGAGATCTACTGTTTATTGACTTGACTGGAGGTCAAAGTCGTTCGCCGTTAGTCACTTTCGACAAATGTCAAGTTTTGACAGTGATATCGAATATTTTCAAATTTTTGAATTCAGACGACAATCTACACAATGCTTTTTCAGTACAACTGATTAGAGCAATAAAGCTAATTGATCATTTTTAAAGAGAAAGGGATGCTGGTAGGTCACTTTTGCGATCAGGCCACGACATACTGAAAATATCAATTACTGTGACGTAATCGCAGAAAGCATTGGACAAACGGTACGAGTAGCTACATCTCTGCAAAAGCGAATCGAGTCAATGAGTCCCGTTGAGCTGGATTTTCCAAGAAGTATTGACTCTGTAACATCAGGATGCAAATTCCCAACATACAAAGATCACGAGAGTTGAAATGCTGCTGTTTCAGACTAGGCTCTCGTACTATTATGTTGCCTTTCCAATTGCGCAGGCGCCGCATATCGCAACGTGCAAACCAGTTTATTTTTCCCATTGATTTAAAATCAATGATTTTTCCGCGTTCGAGATTGGAGATTGATTTTCCCGCTTTCGCAATGATATTATTCTCCTAGACATGACATAGCCTCACTAAATCAAGGGAAAACACAACTTTGTGACGCGATTAATGTTATACGCATGAATCCGCATGATGTACAATGGTTTACTATTCCAATGAGGTATCATGAATCCGCTAGATTCAATTTGAAGAGTTTTCTGGACAATCAATAATGACCTATTTTGGATGTATTGAAAGGTTGCTTATATCGCTGTATTCTCGTTTTTCATCACCAAAATAACTCATTCGACGCTCAAAGATATGTTTATCGATATAAACATTGCGTTGTCAGTCAACAAACAATCCGTTCTTGAATGAATAAACACTTTGTTACATTTTTTGGGACTTTTCGAACATTTACAGCAGCCGGAGAAAGAAGATAGGCATATTGCATACGATAACAGAGAGGAACAAAGAGAATCATCTGTGGGTACGAGCAGCGAATTGACATTTCTTGGGTTCAGCTTTTTGCTAGTAGATGAGAAGTTACAGAAAACTGCTAGATTGAAGCGATTATCGATTGGTGGGGGGTTTCGGAAATTCCTATTATGCATTATGTATC
The DNA here is from genome assembly GCA_958502075.1 of Orchestes rusci. Taxonomy (NCBI): domain Eukaryota; kingdom Metazoa; phylum Arthropoda; class Insecta; order Coleoptera; family Curculionidae; genus Orchestes; species Orchestes rusci. The sequence continues at coordinate 4,404,488 of OY293303.1, read as the reverse complement.
TGCAGAGCATGATTGGGCCTGATTCTAAGACTGGTGGATGGGCGCCCAAGAGAAATTATATTTCTTTGTTTTCGCATATCATGGATTTTACGAAAATAGTATCCAGTAACCATTTTGTCTCTAGTGCGTAGAGCTTATAGAGTCAATAATTTGAGGTTTTGGCAGTCAAAGGGCACATTAGTCATTACCTCAGCAAAGAATCTCTTTTTTTTTCGTGACAATAAATAATTGGGAATAGAAATGAATATTCATATCCGCGAATGTTGTGGTATGGTTGTGATGAAATTATATAGTAGAAAATGCGAGTGAGTCGTTTGATGAAACGGCCATAGAAAAATAATATAGGAAGGTATACCTAATCCGAATACAATTCATTTAAAAAATATCACCCCTAAATTTTGTGGTGGCAGCCCTGCGTGTTGGGGAGTTTGATAAAAGGCAACTATCAACACCTCAAATATTCTCTTTGTTCTGTTAATTATAGGTATAAGTTCTCATTATAATTTCATTATTTTCATTTCTTCCAAGACAGTATAGATACCAAAATCACATTTAATTATGATTGTTGTATATCGTGATCTGAAAAAGTGATCACTCTCAGTAACAACTGATATCACAATAAATCACCGTAGGTTGAACTCACAATGGGCCCTATGATTGAACATTTACGTTAACTTAACGTATCTGTTATGATTGTTTACTAATGCAAATGTTCCATTTGATAACAGCGTTACCATGGTGATATGGACATGTCAAGATAACGTAAACGTTTAATCATAGGACACAATATCAGATAATTAATTATTGGTTGTTAAGATCCACTTCTAATCTTTGACCTTCCCTCGTATGAGAATCAGAACATCGCGCCAAACGCTTGAAATGATACTCCCCTGTAAGTCTCGCTGACGGCTGCGCAATTGGAAAGGCAACTCCAAGCAACTTACGTCATGTCATTCCCAAAATCCATATTTCTATGCTAAAATCCTACTGTTTTACTGTTTGGAGCCATAGTTTCTTTTTCTTTGTATGATAAAATTTCAGTAACGCCCTCCCTTCAAATTCACTCAAAAAAGTTGAAAGAACCGAATAGGGAATAGAAAGAAAATGCGGGGTAATTCCTTAATTCCTTGATCGTCCTTGATCCAGGGAGACTATTGACAATATTGACATTTTTGATAGAGGTCACGCCACGCGTCAACAGAATACAACGTTGCCACCTTGAAAATGTTCACAATGCCTGATCCAAAAAAATGTCTATACAAATGAATTCTATCCATCATATTTCATTCAATTGTAAATACATTAAGCGTTTTCATGGAGTATGGTATCATGAAACCATTCCAGTTTGGTCTGTCATTATCGTCACTTGCAGCTCGCCGATTGGCTGACAGTGACGTTGATGACAGACCAAACTGGAATGGTCTCATGATACCATACTTCATGAAAACGCTTATTGCCGAGGATAACATTCACAGGCCACATTATAATGGTTGATGATGATTTAAAAATATTAAAAACTGGCAACGTGCCAAATATTTTGAAAAACCTACATATAACACAACACGGAAATACCCTAAACATGTATTTATCTTTTTCTCATGATTATACATAAACATTTTGTTTCATTGTTATGATCGCAAAAAGGAAATAAGCTGGATAAAGTATTTCAGTTTTGAAGAATCAGAAGATATCAGAATCGCATCGAATTTTTTAAGCAATTTATTTTAATGATAAAGCTTATTATTGGTTCTTTTCAAAAAAGAGAATACATTTTATGAGAGGATGTTTTAAGTGACTCCGAGAAATTTCGAAAATGGAAAAATGAATGGTATAAGGAATTGAAGTGAACACGAGCACTTTAGTATCTATATCCGGTATCTTGAACATCAACACCGCTACTTGTCCACGTTTCATCAGGGTTGTCATGTTATTTTTAAGTTTCGAAAAATAGTGTAGGGACAAATATTGTAGGTATCATTGAATAGCTTTCTACTGCTATATCAAAATAACGATTAAAGTTCGCGTTCCAAACATATGAAGCTAATATATGTTTTTTAAATGGAACTCGCTGTATATTATTATACATCATATTCAAAAATAGCAAATAGCTAATCTTTTTGATTTCAAAAATATATCATTTGATGCCTTTCCGATGAGTCGTTCAGAAAATATTTGAGTTTGAAACTTGAATATTTTGAATCAACCGATGAATAATTGAACGGGTCTGGAAGCATCCGTCCTCATCACGATACACACGAAAAATAATGTATGGGGAATATGTTTGGACAATAGGAATAGGAGGAAGGGAACAAAAGAATTGAATAATGGCAGAGTGGAAAGTATCGAAGAGATGAAGACAAAAATATTAGCTGTAACTCGTTATATTAATAAAAGCTGATGCATGATGGCAGACACATATTGAGGAATAATTTAGAAAAGAGGTATAAGACTATACATATAGAAATAAGAAGAAAAGATGTGGAGTCTTTTTTGTAATTTCATCATTTAAGTTGAGAAGAGTTGATTATACGTCTTGATTAAATACATACATTTTATATTTGTGTCAACAAGGTAAAAGTTTAGAAAATAACAATTTGGCAGCCTAGCAGGTTCTGGAGCAAAATGTAGTGGGGGTAATTCCATGCGAGATAACCCGGAATGCGCCGCAGGCGAAACATTTTTGAAAGGGCATTCGCCATTATATCATACATCGTAATTTTTGGCAACCAAAAATGGAATAAATTAAGACTCTAAGGTTTAGCTTTAATAATGTTTTGTTGATCTTGTTCCTAACATGGCTGTTCTGTTTTTTGTCCCAAAGAAATAGAGATAATGTACATTTTTTTTTGTGTATGTACACTGCTCTGGGGGGTGGGTAATTACCCCCATTACCCTTCCCCCCCGTAGAACCGCCGGTGCTAGCCAGGTACTATGGCGACATATAGTAAATTTCAAACTTGAGTATTTCCTCAACGGCTCATCAGAAAGGCATTAAACTATATGTTTTTTAAAATCAGAGAAATGAGCTTTTTCTGAATATGTAAGTATATAAAAAAACGTAGGTTTGCTCCATATCTTTGGAACGCGAGCTTCAATTGTTTTTTTTGATCTAGCAGTATGATGTTATTTGATGATACCTACAACATTTGTCTCGATTCTATTTTTCGTGAATTGGAAGATAACAAAGTTATAAGAGGGTCTAGTTCTCGCGTGACCACCCTGTACAGGATTTTTCCTCATAATTTGGCACCCCCTCCTTAGAAGCTCTATTCACAAAGAGCGTCAAAAAAAATGTCAAATGGAAGTTTCATGAGTTTTCCTGAAGATTTTGGAAATCAGCAAAATTAGAAAGTTTCATTTTTTTGAATGGAATGCCTTATATGCCACTTAGCAAACAACTTCTTTGCGACGTTTGATACCGTTAATTCAAGGGAACTTGAAAAACGTCATTTTTGGAACAATCCATTTATGGAACAATAACGATTTTCTTGAACGTCAAAAAAATAACGTTCATGGGATGTGAATTTTGAGTATGTAATCAATACATTATCAGTGGGACTGGCTGGTACAGACACATTCATGTTATTGTGAAATATATATATTACAGTACTACAGACCAAGCTGATCCATGACTATTCAAAAAAAAAAAGAAAGAAAATCACTCTAAATACCATGCTACCATTTACCATCGATTTTTTCTATGCAGGTTCCTTCTGTTGTTTATTCCACCTCCATATAGAACTCTGGTACAAAAAGCACACTTTCCCCCAAAAATTTGAGTTAGAATGCGGAGCTACACTCTGCAATGTATTTCACCGGACCCGGTGAAATACGTTTTGTAATTAACATCGTTGAGATGTTGTTAGTTGAATTTGGTTGTTACGTTATGTACTAAACGTTTATAAAACGGAAACATCATGTTTTATCAAATAACATTAGCTTGTTCACATCCCTGAAAAGGTTGATTGCAACGGAATTGTTTCATTGATCAGAGTTCCTCCCCCTATAACGAGATTGCGATGTTATATTGCTTAGTGGGATGTTATCAAAGATTCAAGATCTCCTCATCTTCCACTTTCCGGAAATATATAGTTTGCTAAGTAGCCGTTTTTATTTTTGAGTTATTTCACATTCAATAACTTGCAATGCGGATGAATAATGATATTTTTTGTCCTAGCCACCATGGATCAGGAAAAATCATGAAACTTCCACTTGAACATTTTTTTTGTATCTCTTTAAATAGAGTTTCTAAGGGAGTGGCAAATTATAAGAAAAAACTCCGTATATAATATAATTTTATTCTGGTAAGACGAAAGTCTGAGCATATTACTTGCAAGTTGGCAACGTTGCATTTGAACGTCGCTTAGACATGTCATAATTGTCCAGATAGCCACGCGCATCAAGGAGACTGTCAAGTGTCGGGTGCATCGGGTCAGTTCACTTGTCGGAATCGATACTGGGTTAGGATTTTAGACTTATGAGTATCTGGCCAAGGAAAAAGCCCTTCTGGCTTCTCGGTCTACTGTAACGTCATACCATGATTGGAATTTATCATCGGAAATTTTGTATTATTTTCAAAAGTTACCAAAATCCAAATTCGAAATAATTTTATTTTCGAAAATAAAACCCTGCGCCGACGCAGTACTTGACACCGCTATTGCCATGCCCGAACTTCCCTCCATTTCGGATTTTCTGACCTCTTCTACTTCCTCCTTCACCATCCACTTTTCGTTTTGTTAAAAGTAGAGTCGTGTTGTGGTTGTGTCCGTTTCTCTGGGACACACAACCACAGAATTCGATTAAAAATACAAAAAAATTAAAAATCGCGTATAAGAAAAAACAAAAAAAATTAAAAACTATAAAAAATAAACTCAAAAAAATAGAAAAATCATCGAAAATCCGAGACATACGTTCCTTGCGTTGAAGATTTTAATTTTCTTACATTGTGGTGATTTTCAAGAGAGGCAGTTCCAGCACAGCAAGAAACCATGAATCAAGGAGCGCCAAATTACCCCATGGCCTCGTTGTACGTCGGGGATTTACATTCGGACATCACTGAGGCCATGCTTTTTGAAAAATTCAGCTCAACGGGCCCCGTTTTGTCGATTCGGGTTTGCAGAGACATGATCACTCGGAGATCTCTTGGCTATGCTTACGTTAATTTCCAGCAGCCTGCTGATGGTAAGTTTCCATATGTTACACGATTAACCTCTTTGTCTGCATGCCTGACCCTGAACACATGGTCCATGTTTTACAATCACTTTTACTGAACATTGTCTTGATAAATACGAATAGGGCTTTGCCTTTGTGACAAAAAGCATGATTAGCATGCTTTTCAAAATTGAGGTTATGGATGTGAATAACCGTTAATTAAAGCTAGTTTGGCAATATTTTGCGATTTTTTTGATATTTCCAAACTAACCATCAACATAAAATCATGAAAACTAACTTGGCTTGTTGAATTATCCTAAAATACGATGTTTTAATATCAAAATCGTGGCTAAGTATTGGGGGTTAGTTTGAGACTCAAAAATCGATAAAATGACTATTCAAGCGCCTTGGTGTTTATATGTAACATGTTAGAGTGGCCACAACATCCCCTTTTGATTGCCAAACACTATGAAATATCGATTTGAAATTTCAGGGCTATTTAAAATTATTGGCCGTTTTATTTTAATTCTTTAATAGCGGAGAAAAGACGTCTTCACATGAAAGATCTTTTCTTCTTCTTCTTTAAAATTATGTCAAATAAATTAATTTGTTTTTTTTGTTTGAATACCCTTGAAATCAGAGCGAACTCAATTTTTGAGTTATAAAAACTTATTCTAGTTTGAAGTATGTTTCGTTTATTAAAAATTAAAAGTTAAGAAGCTATTAAATTATTTAAACAGAATTAATGATCTGAGATATTGCGTACTCAGGGTTAAGTCGGGTAAATTGTACCACAATTGGTTCCAATCGCTGGAAACATTTAACTAAGGTCATTGATGTTTCTATCAAAATCACAATGAAATAAATTATAGAAGTTATGAATAATAAGCTTTAAGAAAAATTGTTGCAAGCGGTACAATTTAGCCAACCGGTTTTGGTAAATTGCACCATATCAAACGGCAGTAGATTTTTGGCGTCATTGAAACAATTGAGCAAAACAAAATATCCTGACTAAAGCATTTTATAGATTTATTTTTTAACACACATGCACCTATTTGAGTATTTTTTTTTAGTTTTACACTCTCTCATTGCTGTTTTTTTAATCCTGCTCAACCTTGTGAGGCATGATTAAAAAAAACATGAGTTTAGTAATTATGTCCGGTACAATTCAACCTAACATGTAGTGGTACAATTTACCGAACGGATATAATTGACAAAGTTTTTTTAAAGCAAGTCAGGTCTAGACCAGTTTTACTCGTTTATAATCTTGTAAAATGACCGATTTCACAAAAAATGCTATCCCAACCAGCGAAAAGCGATCATTTTCACTAAAAACGTCATCTTAGAATTAGAATGTCTAATACTTACTGCTTAACCACGTTTGATTGATAAACACAATTTCACGGGATGCCGACACTCGCAGCTTTTGATCAGATCAACAAATCAGATGGCACTGGGAGTTAAGAATTTGATAAATATTGAGGTGGTGTAATTAAAAAACCGCTACAATAAGTGATGTAAAAATTACCGTAATTTATTTTTGGTCGGTAATATTCGTTAAATTACGAGAACTTGTTCAAAAATATAGCTTCAACCAATTGAACTCAGAACGAACTATTTTGTAATTATTTATTGAATAATATGCATAATGTGGAAACATTTTTTTCTTCAAACGTCAGTAAAACGGACATTGTTCGACTGAGTATAGGCCGCAAAGTTTCACTTTTCCTCCGCCGAATGTCTGAATTCTGAATTCATTCAAGGTGCAGTGTTTTTTTTTTTAATTCCCGGATACGTCAATTTTCAAAGTACATTCATATGAAATAGGTTGAGTCAAAAAAAAATAAGCAAAAAATGATGAACGCCTTTAAGAAAAAAAAAATTATGGCGTAACCCTAAAGACGAAACGTTGCAATACAATTTGAATATCAGCATCAGCATATTATAAAGCAGGAAAAATGGATACGATGAAGTGCCTTTTTTTTATAAGCCTTGAGATAGAGTCAATAGCCGATCGGCTTCTTGGTCATTATTATAGCACTTATTAATATTTATAATATTTATTGTGAGCAAAATATACAGGAATAATATTCTTTCCCATTCATTGACTTTTCCTTGAAGTATTGCCAGTCTAATGCGAATTTATTCAGGTAATTCCGGAAATGTTCTCGGTAATATAGCGGTAATATTTCCGTAATAATATGTTACCCAAAAGCGAATAATACTCCTTTGAGGGTGAGCTAATATTACCGTAAGTTACGGAATTTATGGTCGGTAATATTCGCTCGTCGCATCACTACCGACACTCACAGCTTTTGATCAGTTCTTGTTTTGATGGCAAGAGGTTTCAAACAAATTAATCAGTTTAAGGAGTTTAGAATTTAATAAATATTGAGGTGGTATTATTTAAAAACCCTGTTTATTTTGAGAAAACATTTTTTCATCTATAATACTGAATACTGTTATTATTTTCTATATTTTATAATTTTAATTTTATACTGTTGGAGTATGTTTGACATTTTATTCTTTTTTTTCCTTGAATATTTGCATTTGCTTGTCTTATGGACATTTTTATGAGAATCCCGTCCAGTGTCCCACTAAGAATGGCTCTTGGCTGTATCCTGCAAAAAAAAGTTATTAGCAAAGAGGCCATGAAAGATTGCTGGAAATTATCTTTTTTTTTTGTCTAGATAAAGGGTATAATAAAGAATAAATGATGGCATCAAAATCTTTAGAAAATTTTATTATTTTAAATTTGAAACATTTGCCCCAACTGCTAAAATAAAGTGGTGGAGGGGGTAAGATCTGTTTTTATTTAAATGTTGATAATTTCGGACTGGATAATCTGAATCAAATGGACTAGATCTCGTTTAAAACAACGTTTCTTAATCCTAATTCTACAGGGTGTCCGGTAAGTATATGGCATAATAACCCGAGTTTGTCATTTTTTTTTCTTAAGTGTCTCCTAACGGAGATACAGAGCCCTAAATGGGAACCCTACGATTTAATTTTTAGCTCCAACTTTTGAACCGTGCTAAAGCCAATATTTTAAATGGCACCGGGAATGGACTGGCCACCCAATATTTTACAGGTGTTATTTTACAGAGCTTAAACTACTTTTTCAAATACTCTTGCCTTTTTTCAAAAATGCCAATATTTTCGGAATGAGAAAAGATATCAAGATGCGGTTTCTCTGACTTTCCAAGCGTTTATTCCTCTTCAATATCAGCTGAAATCACATACACTGTTGCGTTTTGAAAAACGGAAAATATTTCTAACTGCAAGACAGCGCCCCCTAGCATCTAGTGTCAAATGCATATTATAATCGCTCATGAGAGTAAGGTACGCTATTTTAAACGAGGTCTAGGGTCTAGTATATTGTGTGGATAAAGATAAAGAAAAATAATGGAAATAAGTGATTTTAAAGTTCATTTTTGCCGTATTCAAGGAAAAAATGATTATATTCATTATAATTAAAAAAATCACGATTAAATTGATCATTCCGACTTCTTGATTTTGTCAAAAAAATCGTGATTTTTTGCTACTCTGGACAAAACACTTCATTGAAAAATAAAAACTTGCTCTTTTGAAATGGATCATAGAAAATCCCTCAAACTTTCTCAAAAAAGTTCTCCGAGATTTTGTATGGTTATTTTTATTTAAATCAAAAAAATCTGCCAAATATACCTTCACGTATATTCGAAATAATTTTGATATTTTTGATTTGAAGACTTTTTGGGAAGCTTCGCTACCATGCAAATTTTCATTCCAAACTTATCTAATTTGTTTTTTTTTTATTTTTTGAATTGTTTATTCAAATAAACATTTGCCATGGTAACTAGACATTTCGATATTTATCCAATGCCTATTTTACAATATTTGGCTAGAATATAGAACTTAATTAATAATAATAATGATAAGAAAGGCCTTGATTTGAAATTAGAATTACGTACACATTTGAAAGATTGCGTTTTTCTCGAAAACGGTTATGTTTCGAGAGTTTAAACACACAAATATAATTATTTTGTAAAAAACGTCAGGGATTCGAAATATGCCAGATCTCCACACAAAAAAGTTATGTCAAATGAAAGACACATACCAGCAAGTGGCGCCCTCTACAAAAAATATCCTATTTCTCCAAAAAATCATCTTTCACTCATCTTCGTCGCAAAACTCCGGAAACCAAAATATCTTCAACATCCTGTATAATCTAAACTATCAACTGTTGAACTGTCATGTAAGTATATGTTTCCAGGTCCTGAAATGTTTAACTTTTATTTATTGTACATATATTAACAAAATATTCCAAAGCTTACCATGATCATCTCATTCAAACCAAGAATTTTCTTATCACCAACCAGTTCAGTGAGATTTTCTCTTGTTAAGTGATCGATAGTGCCGTGGTATTTGTATCAACAGCATAGTTAGTACCAGACAGAGTTTTTGACAAAACCCTAGGAAAATTGATAACAAGCAACTCAACTCAGATATAAGTTTTTTTTAATTCAGTAAAAATGGATAATTTGGCATACATTTTTTATTATGTCAGATTATGTCTACACTCCACAGAATGTTTCAAAGTTCCAAAACATTTCACCCAATGCATATCAAATCACCAGTTTGGCCAAATGCCAAATTATCTTCTTTTTCGAGGGAGATATGAAATTTTGTATCAGAGCATATTTACATTGAATCTTATGGAAGATTGAAGAGTGCTCTCCTTTTTATGTCACATAGTATATTTAAAAGCGTTTACGTCGCTTTCTCTCAATATGCTTGACTCTACAGTGTGTGCAAAAAGTCCGGGACCCCCGAATTATTTCGAATACGGTGTACAATATAAAAACTTGATATAAAAGTTTGAGGTATCAACGAAATCTTTCTTACCTCACAACTTTTATATAGGACATTTTCTTCTTACACTAGTGTACTTTTGAAATAATCGACCGTTCTGGTGATTTCGCCTAACCCTGTATGATGTTTTTAATTTGTCGGTTATGCATTTTTCCTTGATGTTTCGTTTAAATTCAAGTACTCTCCATTTAGAATCTCGGAAATGAGATTTTTCTTAAAATCTAGTAGCAAAGTTTGAAGTTGACAAATATATCGTGACTGACAATAAATTTTTCAAATTTTAGCCGAACGGGCTTTAGATACCATGAACTTCGACGTCATCAAGGGACGCCCAATCCGTATTATGTGGTCCCAACGTGATCCATCTTTGCGTAAATCCGGCGTTGGTAACGTTTTCATCAAGAATCTGGACCGTTCCATTGATAACAAAGCCATGTACGACACCTTTTCCGCTTTTGGAAACATTTTGAGTTGCAAAGTGGCTCAAGATGAGAACGGAGTCAGCAAAGGTTACGGCTTTGTCCACTTTGAAACCGAAGAAGACGCGAATAAATCTATTGAGAAAGTGAATGGGATGTTGCTCAACGGCAAGAAAGTCTACGTTGGACGGTTCATCGCTCGCAAAGATAGAGAGAAGGAATTGGGCGAGAAAGCTAAGCTCTTCACTAACGTTTACGTGAAGAACTTTGGCGAGGATTTGACTGAGGAGCAGCTGCGTAACATGTTCGAAAAGTTCGGGACTATTACGAGCTACAAAATTATGAACAAGGATGATGGTAAAAGCAAAGGGTTCGGTTTTGTGGCTTTTGAAAGTCCCGAAGCTGCCGAGGCTGCTGTTGAGGGTTTCAATGGTGAGTTATTCTTAGATAAAAATTGGATAATCAACCGTCTTACCTGAAAAATAAATTATATTTTACAATCTCCTCCTCAAGATTACATAAAAACATGTATATGTTTGGAGGTTTCAACTATTTGGCTTAATTCAAGTCTTCTTTTATGCGTGATATACATTTTGTCCCCGGATGGATGCATGAATAGGTAAAAAGACAACATATTTTTGAATTGAAATTTCGTCTTCTAGGGTTCAGCCCTGCTGGGTTGGTAACTAATTTGTGTCATAATTTTAGTTTTTGATTAAAGACGATTTATTATCATTTGGTAAGGAAACTGTTTCCTATCACTATAAAATCATCTAGATAAGCAAGAAGCGTGATGCTCTGATCCCTGAAGAAGTGTAGGACAGGTCTTGAAGTTTGGAATCAAATAATAAGGTTCCTTCAAATCACTGGACAATTTGCACATTTTTTGGAAATATGAAAAATATGGGGATTAGTAAGTACTGATGCCATTAATGTTAAAAAAATCAACCAATACCGTGAAATTTGCGTTTTCTTTTTCATTTTCTTGATATATTTTTGGGTATTTTGAAAAAAAAAATCGCCCATGACTTTCTAATATTGTCTAGAATACGTATAAAAAATTTCAAGTCATTTGAAAATGTATGCAAATCGTCCAATGTCGTGAAGAAAAAATGTAAATTAATTTCAATAGAGTGCGGCAGTTTTCCATTTTGAAGTGCGGTGGGCTTAGAAATGTATTCAGTGTTTGGAGGTTCAATATAAATCTATAAGTACGATCACTCTATGGTGTTATAAAATATGTGGTTTAAAAATCCAGTTTTGAATTTTTAAATTTAGAAACCACACCTTTCTTGGCCAATTTTTCGATTGACTTTGAGATAATATTCAAAATGTTAGTCACTGACAAGTTCCCATTGAAGGCATGATTGAAAGGTATCTTGTATCCTTTAATCCAATTTAGGATTATTTTTTGGTCAGTGATACCATTTTTGTATCATAAATTACCTTCATCAATTATTCTGATTCTCTTGTTCTTTGGGAGGTGAGTCGTCTTCGTGGGTATCCCTAGTTTTTGGGTTTCGGCGATTTCATTCGTCCCTTGATGGTACCCCGCTTGAAATTTGAACGGTTCTGGGAGGTACGTGAGCACACGGCTGGGTCCTCCTTCTGTTACCATCTGGTTCAATTGAATTCCAATTACCGTCAGCGTGGAAGAAATATTATTCTGTTTGTGTGCATTTTCATGGATGCTTGATTGAATTTTGGAAGACAGATTTTCTTATTTCTTTGTCCACCTATTGATGATTTCCTCATGGAACTCTGGTCCTAATGGTTAGCTGAGGGTATGCCATCATCTAAGGGATTCAGGACATCTTCCCAATTTTGGTTGCATCACAACAGGCTCTGATAGGTTATGTTTCTCCTCTGCATTGCTACAGAGCAGTCCTATGTGGTCTCCTCACCTGGAGGGAAAAAATAACATAATATTAGTTTTGCGGTAGGAGGCAACATTCTCTAATGAGATCAGAGACCATTAAATAGATTTTCAATACATACAGAGTGACCCAAATCTCTGCTGTCATTCCTGTTGAAAAAATATCATTTTTTTTTCATTCGATAAATAGTTACCTGCAATGGTTTACTTTTCCAAACTAAGAGGATATGATAAGGGACAGAAGATCTTTAGAATGAGCTATGACTCAATCCTTTTGAGGAGGATTCATTTTACTCTAAAAAAATTAGGGTGAAATAAACCCTCGTCAAAAGGATTGGGTACATTTTGAAGATCTTCTGTCCCTCATTATACGGTGTGTTCAAGATAAGGATGTCTATCATGGGGATATTGGAAATCAAAACGAAACGTCGTACGGAAAATCTCTCAACGCTGTTTTGTAGACCTCAAAAAGTGGCTATGAGAAAGTTTCTTTTGTTTATCCATATCTCTCTAAATAACGTCAGAAAACAATAAAGACGAAACGGCAAATTTCGCTTTTTTAGGCATATTTCCGGAACTACTCAGAATTTTAAAACTTTCTAAACGGCATATTGTTAGGCTTGAAAATGTGCAACTTTTTTCTAATTTAACCATCTTCGTATCTCTTATGGTTTCCAAGATCCCCATGATAGACATCCTTATCTTGGACACACTTTATACTCTTAGTTTGGAGAAGTCAACTCTTGTGGATAATTATTTATTGAATTAAAAAAAAATATATTTTATTTTTGACAAGCTGTCATATCAACAGGAATGACAGCAAAGGATTGAATCTCGGCAGCTGTAATCAGGGTCGAAATGCCTTCAAAATGAGGTATCATATCATCCCTTTTCCATTCAAGATTTGCCCAAGAAGGTATACAGAGTGACCCATTTGAAAGCGGGCCACCCTCATAACCTTTTTAATTTATTGATCAATTTTGACGATTTTTTTTTGGAAATGTAGAGAGGGAAAAGGTGTATTTTGAGGCCATACGTTGCCCAGTTTTTTCCAAAAAGCAAGGCCTACTAGAGCATATTTAGAGACCAAAAAATTCAGAAAACATATTAGCGATTTTTTAGAGGAAATCTGACTAAGCCACTGGATTTTTCATCCCCTGAAATGGATCTGTACCAAATTTCATGAAAAAATTTTAAAAATTGAAGATTGATTTTATTATGCACCAAGAAGTATTTTACCTCGAAACTCTTGCGATAGCAAGTCTATCAGAAAAAAAATATTGAATAACAACATTTAAAAAATATTCTCATGTCAAAATACAATGAAAACAGACAAACGAGACTGACAAAAAAAATAGAGAAAAATTACACACAGAAATAATATTTTCGAAATGAATTTTTTTTTATGAAATATGGTACAGAGCCATTCCAGGGGATGAAAAATCCAGTGGCGTAGTCAGATTTTCTCTAAAAAAATCGCTAATATGTTTTCTGAATTTTTCAGCCTCTAAATATGCTCTAGTAGGTCTTGGTGTTTGGAAAAAACTGGGCGACGTATGGCCTCAATATAAACCATTTGCCTCTCTACATCTCATGAAAAAATCGTCAAAATCGATCAATAAATTAAAAATTTATAAGGGTGGCCGGCTTTCAAATCGGTCACTCTGTATATGCCTCGCAAGTGAGGTTTTAAATCTCGATGAAATTCGATATTCCAGTCAGTCATGCCAGAAATTAGAAACACCGCATTTGGTATCCGTTCCAAGTGTACTAAGAGTATTAATCGACAGTAATTGGAGTTCCATCGAGGTGTTCAGAAGTGTTGATAAGGGATTATGCAACCTTGAAATACGACATTTTTTTTTAACTCGTTTTTAAATATGGGGAATTCACTTATAAAACTTTTCTTGTTCTTATTGTTTTTCAAAAAACTTTGCTGTTTTCAGAAAAAAATCCAAATATGTGATATTATTGTAACTGTCATATTAGAAATCGTCGAAATTTCTAACGTTACGTATAAAATCAGACGTTAGACTTGACCATTCAGAAAACAAGTCATTTAATTAGTAATTCTTGCTCTGTATTGTCGATATAATTTCATAGACAACATTGGTATTTTCGACGATTTTTGATATGACAGCTACAATACGTGTCTTATTTGAGTTTTTGCTGAAAACGACAAAGATTTTTGAAAAATAACAGAAGCAAGAGAAGCTCTAGAACTAAATGCCCCGAAAATGAAACGATAATGTTTCAAGTTTGCCAACAGGTTAAGAAGTGCTGTTTTATTTTATTATTTATTTATACATCATACCTTATCAACCCTCTAGAACATCTTTATTAAACTCCAACTACTAACGATTATTGCTTTCTGTACACTCACAACGTGTACCAAATTTGATGTTTTTAGGTTGAGGTATAACGGAGATATTGAACTTTTTTGAAGTTTTAAACTCACTTGGAAGGAGTATAACTTCTTAGGGGTGCAACTTGGTATAAATGTATGTTGTATTGAATCATGATATTTTGGGTTACCCTACATGCTCCTGCTTGTCGGTTCTTATGCGGGGCACCCTGTAAAAGTATTTTCTTAAACCGGAATATTTTCATCCATGCGAACGAAATTCCTTGAATGTAAAAACCACCGGAATGTTGGGCTTTCGATAACAAAAAACTGCGCTCGACTGATAGCTAAGTTCGAATAGTCCACATCTTGACATATGAGATGTTTGGTCAGGTGACAAACGATTTCATTCGCAAATCGTCTGTCACATGACCGAACATCTCATATGTCAAGATGTGGACTATTCGAACTTAGCTGATAACGAGGCCAGGCAGCTAGGTGATTCATTTATCAATTATTTAATCTGGCACGCCTGATTGAAGTGAACCAAAGACAATAATAATGCAATTACTTGAAGATCCCTCGTCGGTCTCTTTAGTTTCTTCAATCTTTAGTTCCTTTCTCGATCTCCTCTTACTGCGACCCATTTGGAAAATTTTCGTTTGCAACCTCAAATCATTTGATCGTCGAACGACACAAAGAGATGAACTGACGATTCCTATCATACCTGAATAGACCAGCGTGTGTTTATGTAGTCTTGAGGAGGAGATTGTGGAATACAGGGTGTCCGGTAAGTATATGGCATAATTTCGGGAGAGTATAGGGGAGGTCAAAACAACCCCAGTTTGTCATAAAACTTTTTTTTCTAAAGCGCCTCCTAACGGAGATACAGAGCCCTGAAGGGGTACATCGCTTTAATGTATCTGCTGTAACTTTCGAACCGTCTTGTATAATCTAATGAAATTTTAGTATGCTGTGTAGGCCATAAAGACTCATAAAACCATAGGAAAGTCAATATTTGAAATTGTAGGGGAAACCAGAAACGGACTGGCCATCAAATCTGTTGGGCCCAATTTTTGACAGGTGTCATTTCACAGAGCGGAAAACTACTTTTTCAAATACTTTGTTCCGAAAAAAATTACCGTTTTCGTGAAAAATGGGTTATTGTTATACAGGTTACTGCGAATATCCCACTCATGTACAAAAAATCCCATAAGAGCAGCTGAATTTTCGGAGGCTTACAGCGATAACACCAAATCGATAATACCACTCTATCATGGCAACACAAATAAACACGTTGTCAGAGCAATCGATATGGTTACGCAAATTTAGTGAAGTTATATTCTAGAATTCGTGAAATATTCTTCTAAATACCATTCGTGCTTTAAAGTTAACCGGTAAAATTTTCTCTACAAATTTCACTCGACCTTCGGTCTCGAGAGAAAACATGCATTCGTGAAAATGTATCGGTAATTTTTAAGCACTCGTGGTATTACCCCCGATAATACACTAAAATACTACGGCGAGACACCGGTTGTTGTTATTGTTGGTTTGGATTTTTTTTTGACACTCAGAGTGATTGACTGTACTAGAATTTGTCAAATTACAAAAAAAGAAATAATAAATTTTCTTGTTTTTTTTTTCAATTTTTAACAATTTTAGTAAAGACAATCAGAGAGTGTCGAAAAATTTTTCAATACCGAAAATACTCACAACTGGTGTCTCGCCGTAGCATTTTGGTGTATTATTGCAGTAACCTGTAAAACAAAAATCTATTTTCTGTACAACCTACACGTAAAGTTCACTTTTCAATGCATGCAAAGCATGCAGCCGGGCCTAAAAGCCCGCGGGCGCAAAAGTAGGTCGCTTAGCAACGGTTCCTTGGATCCCAACGCCTCTGAATCCAATGACCACGTGACAGTCTTGCATACTAAAAGGAATTAATCACGTGGCAATCTCGGTGGCAATGAATCCGCTCCACAAAAGATTACGGGAACATACCTATTGTAACAATGATTGAAATTTGTCAGTTGTCTGACTTGTCAGCAGTGTAGTAAAGTGTATCGATTATTTATTTTTGATTTTTATAATTATTTTTTTTTAAATGATTACAAACTGGTTGTACAAAAAGCACTGTTTGCACCACGGATGAAAGAAGGATTTTGACTCGGCTAATATCTCAGCTACTTATACCCTCGTCAAAATCATCTACTTTCCGCCCTTGATACAAAATATACTATTTCTCGAAAACGGTTAGTTTTATCGGAGCACAAGAAGAGCACCTTTTTAGATGAAAAAAGATCTGAGTATTTGAAAAAGTAGTTTTCAGCTCTGTAAAATGACACCTGTCTAAAATTGGACCAAAAGGTTTGGTAGCCAGTCCGTTCCTGGTTTCCCCTATAATTTCAAATATTGACTTCACTATGATTGTATGAGTCTTTATGGCCTACACAACATACTAAGATTTCATCAAATTATACAAGCCAGTTCAAAAGTTAGAGCTAAATAATTAAATCGATGGGTACCCCTTTAGGGTCTGTATCTCCTAGGAGACAAACTGGGGTTATTTTGAGTTCCCCTATACGATCCCGAAATTATGTCATATACTTACACACCCTGTATAATTATTAACCCGTCATAATCTTCGAGATTTTGTTGTAATGCCAAGCAAATATCGCCTGATTGACATAAATTTTGCTCGATTATAGGCAAAGAAGTCGTCGACGGTAAGCCACTGTACGTAGGAAGAGCCCAAAAGAAAGCCGAGCGACAGCAAGAATTGAAACGTCGATTCGAAGCCCTCAAGATGGAACGGTTGAATCGTTACCAAGGCGTTAACTTATACGTGAAGAACCTTGACGACACCATTGATGACGAACGTTTGCGTAAAGAATTCGCCCCCTTCGGCACCATCACCTCAGCCAAGGTGATGATGGAAGAAGGTCGTAGCAAAGGATTTGGATTTGTTTGCTTCTCGTCTCCCGAAGAAGCTACCAAAGCTGTGACCGAGATGAACGGACGTATTGTAGGATCCAAGCCTCTGTACGTTGCTTTGGCTCAAAGAAAGGAGGACCGAAAGGCACATCTTACATCGCAGTATATGCAGCGTATGGCCAACATGCGCATGCACCAAATGGGTCAATTTATCCAACCTGGTGCTTCTAGTGGGTTCTACGTACCAACCATACCGGCTCCACAAAGATTCTACGCTGGTTCCCAGATGGCGCCGATTAGAACCAGTCCAAGATGGCCGGCACAAACTCAAGTTAGAGCTGGTAGTCAAGGTGGCGCCAGTGCGTATGCCGGTATGACTAACTCGTACAGAGCTACCACTCGTCCACCCAATCAGACCATGGCGATGCGCGGTAACCTCAACGTTCCCAGACCCATAACTGGACAACAAGCACCCAATATGGTACAAGGACGCCCTCTTGCGAGTCAAACTGCACTTGCTTCATCAGCTGGTAGACCAACTACGTTCAAATACACTTCTAACATGCGCAACCCGCCGCCAGCTATGGGCTCGATTCCTGCTCAGCCAGCAGTGCAACAAGCTGTGCATATTCAGGGACAAGAACCTCTGACTGCTACCATGTTGGCGGCTGCTATGCCACAAGAACAGAAGCAAATGTTGGGAGAACGTCTGTTCCCGCTGATTCAACGCATGTACTCCGACCTAGCTGGAAAGATAACGGGAATGTTGCTTGAGATTGATAATACAGAGCTGCTCTACATGTTGGAGCACAACGAGTCTCTGAAGAATAAAGTTGAGGAGGCCGTGGCTGTATTGCAGGCTCATCAAGCTAAGCAAGTCGCCGTCAAAAAGGACTAAGATTGTTTTAAGTATGATTAATTCTGTGTATAGGTATTTGGTCTTAAAATAGAAATTTCATTTTTTTTCTCGATTTGAGCTTCAGAGGCAAATTTTTGGATTTATCGTCTAATTTAATTGATTTTTTTCAGAATTGCAAATACCTTTTACACAGAATGTATTTAGTAATAATTAAAAAAAATTGTAAAAATATTAAAAACAAAAAAAATAATAAGCAAACGAAACATACAACCTACAATAGTCACATACGACAATTTGAACTTCAGGTACTGTGTTCTTTATTTTGCTTATATATTCCATGTAATTTTAAATTGAAATCATTAGATCGAAATGTAGTCTCATTAAAATCCTGCCAAGATGCAGGATCTTTAATTTTTTCATTGTTCTGACTGCTTTTCCTGCATATTTTTTGATTATTCTGGATTGACCACTGTGCGGATTAGGATAATCGAAGTTCATTGATTACTTTCAATCAATACATGTTTAATTCATACTGGTTTATGGAATTCTTTTGACTTAATAAATTATGAATAATTATTGGGCTTTCATTTATTTTTTTTGCGGCGTAACTGAAGAATCAATACAATATGTTTCGAGCCGCAAGTGTAGAGGCACTGGAGGTGAATCGATGTTTAAAAGAGTTACGACGACTTCATCAGGAATCCGTCGAGGAATACTTTTGAAACAGCCCCTGTATATCTGAATGTGTCAAAAAGATAGGAGTGCCTTGCCAACGGTGGGAATTTTGACCATTGGCACTAGTTTTTCTGTTGTTTTTAGCTAATTTCAATATTTTTGGAATAAGGTATTCGCTGGTCCACCGTATTATTTTTGGCAAGTGGTGCACTACATTCTACTTGTCAGCTGATCGTAGAAAAAAAACGGAAAATAGTTGGAATTCTCACTTTGTTAAACGCGAATCAGAACAAATCTTATGTATATCTGTTTGACTCATTCAAATTTATAGGGGCTGTTTCAAAAGTATTCCTCGCGTGATTCCCGATGAAGTTTCCGTAACTCTTCTATTTTAAAAAATATAGAAAAATTCTGTATGAAAGAAATTATCCAAATAACACATTTGAAAAATTTCCGCAAAAACAGGTTTGACTTTTACAATTCATGTCGTGTGGTCGGCTAAAGCAGATAAAATCAACCTCGAGTACATGCACCAGAAAGAGCAGATTTCCTTCATTAAAACGAGCAAAAGAACAGTCAAATCGGTCAAGGAATTTCGAAGTTATAGGTCAAGTTTGACGGCTTGTAGTTGTCTTATTTGACAATTTAGAGAGAAGTGTCGGGGGCAATTTTGTAGAGAACATTGTCTAAAATCTGTTTCCTTCTTTGGTAGTTCAATGGGGATAAATTCGAAAATGCTTTTTCTCTAGGACACATTACTAAACAGATTTTTTTCCCTGTGTCTATGATGAATAATTTGTGAGAACTGGCACCCTGTCGCTGAAAATGAATCACCCTGTACGTTTCCACTGGAGATTTAGGCCTATGCGCAACGACGTCGAATATTGATTTTTGAAAAAAGAATCGCTAAAATTTATATAGGGTGTTTTCTACAGCAGGCCCAACTAAGCGAATTTAGAGACGAAGAAACTCAATTTTTTCAAATGGAACAACCTGTGTGCTATTATCTAGTTTTGTTAAGCACTCAAAACACTGCAACTTTGCCATAAGAACACATGTCGTAAAATGTATCGTTATCTTGCAATCTTGTCAAAATAGTTCCCCTTAATTGGGTTTCGAAATGACAAATTCGAACGTGTTAATGGATCGTTGCTATGGCAGAAGAATCCGATTCAATTACCATGACAACCAGTATCACCAAGTATTATTATTTTGAGTGGACATACTGTATATCTGTAACTTATCACGTTCTTGCACCAAAGTTTGTATCACTTTTTATTGGTCCCAATACTGCACCAGCTGGTTTGTCTTGCACCACAACTTTTTGACTTCAGAATGATGTTGAAGTAATTTTGATCTGATATACTAGTTTGGCCACACAATTTTGAAGTGAAAAAAAAAATTATTGATCTGCTTCTCCTGAAAAATTTACTTATTGTTACTAACCCCCTTCTTGCGCCAAACACCTGTTTATTAGATAACAAATAATGCAACTTCGAACAAAAATGACAAGGTATAGAAACGAAACGTTACAATATTAATAAGGAAAATGGTACATTCTCTTATAATAATACTATGTGTTTATTGAGCATCAGTGTTAACTTAAATACGCAAGTCAAGATGTTATCGATGATACAGTATGGGACTATAATAATGACAAGTCGTTCGAAGATGTAAAATATGTTGAAGATGTGGCTATTGGTACTTAGCTGCCTATAACTTCAAAATGCCTTAATCGATTTGACTGTTCTTCAGCTTGTTTTAAAAGGGAAAATCTGCTCTTTCTGGTACATGTACTCTGGCTTTAGTCAACCACGCAACATGAATTGTAAAAGTCAAACCTGATGTATTTGGTTTTTTTTTTTAATTTTCAAATGCAAACTTCATCGTGTTATTTGGATAATTTCTTATCAATTTCATAAAGAACATTTTTCTATATCTTTTAAAATAGAAGAGTTACGGAATTTCATCAGGAATACTTTTTAAACGGCCCCGGTAAATTTGAAGGTGTCTAGTTCCGTGATCGACGGACAACAAAAATCGTTTACATCGATATCGATCAATGTTAAGTATGTAAAACATCTCTACTTTGGCGTTTACTCGACATCTGTCATCGTGCCTGATTTAAATTGAATTTTATTTCGAAGTGGAACTGTCAAGTTTCCGCTTGGCGAACGGGAACCATATGCTACCACCCACATTATATTTGGCGTAAGCGTGGCTTTGAACACAAATTCATTGTAGATGCTAGTATATGATTCCTGTTTTCCAAGTGGAAATTTGACAGTTCCACTCCGAAATGAAATTGAATGTGAACCTTACATAACTGTCACTAGTCATTCTAGTCAATATTTTTGTTCCTAATTTAAATACCGTTCAAGGTCGACTACATTGAGATGGCTCGACTCTAGTACGAACGACAATAAAATGTTCAACTACTGAATTATCTGCTATGACAGAAGTCAGTACCGACGTAGTTTTGGATAGGCTATCAATAAAATATAATCGCATTTTTTGTGATAGAGAGTTCGTGGACAATGTCCGGATAGATCTGCGAAGCATCATCAAGAAAACCGATAAATGCTGGTAAGTGCCATCCAGAATCCAGTTTTAAGTTGTTGATTTAACCAGTGACAAGGTTGCTATGACAACTGTCATGTGTGTTCATTAGTCTGGAAGTGGGGGTGTCAAAGTACTCAAAATAGTTTTTCCTGTGTATGTTGGTGAGTTGGGTTTTTTCGAATATTTCTACTTTACGTTTCGATATTATAAACCCCTTATGATGTCCACATCATTTATCATGTCAAGTCCTCTGTATGCGCGAAAGGCACGAACTCGTACGAATGATCAAAATAAGGACGAAATCGTGCCAATTCGGAACCGAAAAGTTGCGAAATAGCGAAGGGCATTTTATTTGTACGTTATCGTGCGAATCATGAATTTTCTCGGGATTATCCTTATATTAGAATAGTCCTTATCATTCGGACATAACTTTGGGCTAGTTTGGGTTAGTGATGTCGTCTACAACGGAGTTTTGATAAGTGACACTAGTGACAGCTGTCATTTTTCCATTGTCTGCGGACCCGAAAAATTTGATATCTAGGAGGCGTAACATTTCTTATCCAAATTAACAAAATAATTAGGTATACCTAGTTGCGAATTTTCTTATAGGCTTATGGCAGGGAAAAAGATTTATCCAGTTTCGACCCTATTGATGCTCGTCAGAAGAATTTCGTCATATGACATTCACATTCAAATCAAAAAGTCTCATGAGTCACACAGTAAAACATATTACATAAAATTACTCAATCCTTCCATAAACTAGTTCAAGGCAATTATTCGACATGAACCACTTTCAATTCAGTATGGTGATGAATAATTGATATCTTGCATACAGGGTCTGCTGCAAGCAAGTGCAAAATAAATTATTTCCTCAATTGAACCCCTCTCAAAAGACAAAACGTGTCTTGGGTCGCCGCAAAACAAAACGTTATAAAATAATTATTTAATAAGAACGTTACCTTGCTAAGAGGAAAAGGAATTGGAATTCCAATTTAGCGAAGGTGAAAGTTGTATCGTAACAAATGTTATGTAAGTGGCGGTCGAATGAATTTTGTTTTGTGGTCTTGGTGGAAAGATGAGTGATTTTTGTGTTTAACTTTTAACTGACAAATGTCAAGTTTTTGTTTTGGTTTTCATCGACAGATATTGATTGCGCAACGAAATGTTCTATTTTGTGAACTTTGAAAGATCAAAAATCTATATTTCTCGGACGATCAGTTTTTTGTTTTAATTTAAATAACTTAACGATGTTTATATAATACAATATTTTGAATATTGTGAACTTTCATCATTTCTCAGGCATTTTACATGAAATCGTCGTCAATCGGCGAACAAGCTGAAAAGCTTTAAAATTGATATGAGTTATACCGAATTCCTAATCTGCGTCGGTTTCAATTATTTTGACGAATTTTTGGAAAAGATTTTTGTATTGTCACGAAAGTGACCCTCTCCTATCATGCTCTAAGGGTGTAGCACTGTATATTTGTACATTGTGAAGAGTACATCTGGCAACACTGCCATCTGTCAACTATTTGACATATCTTGACGTCACAACCTGGGTGGAGCTTATATTGACTCCAAACAAACTCGTATCCTATATGGTAAAGTCCCATAAGGATATGTTTGTCGAGTGTGTTAAAGCTTTTAAAAACATGCTTCGTTCAAAGTATAGTTTTTCCTTAGTCTGAAAAAAAGTCAATTGAAACGATTAGAATGAAAACAACATAACCTCAGAATGTTTTCAAGCATTATTTAAACAGTAAAATCCACTTCCGCGTCAAAAACTTGCTTGTAAACTTAACATTTGCTTGTAAAAAAATCAAAAACACTCGACAAACATTTCCTTATGGAATTTCACCATGCAAAACGAATTATTGGAGTCAGGAATAAGCTCCACCCATCTTTGTGACGTCATATCTTATTGAGAATAGACCTCCTAAGCCGTGACGTCACAAAAGTAGGTGGAGCTTATATTTTTTCCAACAAATTCGTATCTTATGTTAAAATCTCATAAAAAAACATTTCTTGAGGCCAATAAGACTTCTAAATTTGGTCAGACGAGATTGATATTAAATGGAATCATATAAGTTTTTGACAAAGTTTCAGTGTATAATATTTTGAGGTTATCCTGTCTGCGAAAAAGCTGATAATAAGTATACATTACAAATATAACCTCAAAATGTTCCCGAGCATTTATTATACACTAAAATTAACTTACTTTGTCGAAAACTTATATGATTCCAGTAAACATCACTTTCGTCTAACCAAACATCACTGTTAGAAGTCTTATTTGCTTTTAACAATTTCAAAAATACTTGAGAAACATTTTTTATGGGAATATTAACATAGGATACGAATTTGTTGGAAAAAATATAAGCTCCACCCACTTTGTGACTTCAGACTTAGCCAGTTTATTGAGATACTAGTGATAATAGTATGTGTTTTGATCTTTCAGTCTCAAATACATTTGCTAAAGATCGATGTAAAGATTGAATCAAATAAATTTTTCCCTTGTCCAACGTTTCAAATATAGTTTCGAACATCATAAGGGTTCGAAATATAGTATGTATCTTATTCAACAAACATAGAGGTTTCACAGCATAATATGTTTGTTAAACCACTTCCTGATGATAATGCCGCATTACTTTCACAATTCACAGTAGCAACGCAACGTGATAGCGTTTACATTGTATATCGTACAGAATCTTTAATCATTACAATTATTTCGACGAGTCTACAATCAAAACACATTTCTTTCCTCATTTTTAATAACCCACTACCACTAATGAAGGCAATTAAATCTATTCTGTTATAATTAGTATTCCATACATTTGTAGATCATGTTTTATTTAAAACATATAGCTACGTTTGTTGGAGAAATGGTTGATGTAACAGCGTTTGATGAGCATAGAAATGGGAGTTTATCTATATACAAATTCGAACAGAGTTCAAATAGCTGAAAAGGAATGCTAATGACCACAAAGCATGCACACACTTCCTGGCAATTACTTCTTCTATGCAAAGAAAGTATTGAAACATACATAATGAGGCTCAATATTGCAACCAACCAACCGTGGCTCGATTGGAAATATTCAATGGTAGATTGATAAAAAATTCAAAATAATCATGCAATGCATTCAACACGTTTTTTTCCATGTAATAATGTATTGTTGATATTAATAATTTCATTTCCTTGTGGTTTACCGTCAACACCAATCTGATTTTCGGAGATTTTTCAAGTTTGTTGGGTTATCCAAATTTTCCTTCAATTTTCCAGTTATTCTCATTTTTTTATCTACTCATTTATCGCGGATATACATTTTCCTAGTATCTTTCATCTTTAATTGATGTGTCTTCCCTTAACAATTTTTTTATTGTTGATAGATTTGTTATGGTTTCTTGATTCCTAAACTGATTTTCTTTTACTTTATATTCGCGTTTATTGCTTTTTAAAATTTTTCCGTTATTTAAAAGTGCTTTATCTTTTAAAACTTTTGCTTTTTTTACTGTGAATGGTTTTTTTGGAGTTTTTTTAATTCTTTACTGATGTTTTCTCTGAATTGTAATTTATATTAGTGATTTTTTCATCATGTCTACACACTTCGATAGAGTTTTGAACGTTTTCCATTTTTTCTCTTTTTATTGTGGATGGATTTTTTATAGTTTTTTTGTCCTTTACTTATGTTTTCTTCGCTAGAAAATTTTTGCATCGCTATTTTTCAGTTTTTTCATAATTTTTTAAAACACTTTTTGATAGTGATCACTTTTTTTCATTGTGGTTTTTGGTAGTTTTTGTTACCTTCAAGTGAATTTTTGAATGAATAAAACTTGCAAAATACACAAATATTAAAAGTAATAACAGGAATGAATGCGGAATAAGAAAGACAAAATGTTCTAAAAAAAGAGATTCATCAAAGAGATCAAGTGAGGGAAAAAACAAACAACAAAAACTCTTTGAGAACGAAATAGAAAGGAAAATAACTTCTGAAACAAAAACCAGTTGCAAATTTCAACCAATTATGAATAAATCTAGAACAATACATAAATAATGAAAGAATTTACATTTTTTCCATCGAAATAAATCCGGAATAAAGAAAACAAAATGTTCCAAAAAGGGAGAAAAACCTTTATTGAAGAAAACAATAGAAGGATACTAAACTAAGCAAAAATATGAATAACAAAGATAAAAAAAATATAAATGATTGAAAAATAAAATAATGTTTTGTGAACCAAGTTAAATTAGTCAAAAATACGATATATTAAAATAATTTGTATAATGTCAATCAAACAAATCTCTCGACCATCTAGACAGGTTCCCTTCACTAAACCAAGTCAAATCAACAAAATTTCGTAACCCAAAAATCTAATACCTCTTACCTCACCAATCATCCGAATGGTGGAGAGTAAAAGTGATTGAGATGGCGGCCTTTAGCCGGCAGTACCCGCAGTGCCGTCGACATTTTACTTTCATTATTATTGTTACTTTCAGCGTTCTGATATTCCCAGCGCTTAGTCCGACTTATCACAGAGTGGTGCGGTACCAGGGCTATCTTAGTGACCTTGCGACTTTTACTCTAGGCAGAGCCAAGACTCTTGCAGTATGTCATAAGAAGTTTGTTATGTAAGTATCAGTGTCTAAAGTGTTGAGGATTACTCTGAATGTAGAGGTAAAAGTGTTTTTTGTATTTGTATAGGAAAATAAGTCAAAATTAAAAATTATTGAAAAAAGTATACATGGTTATTCACTCTATACGGATCGTAATATTGTGTCCAAAATATGTGGTTACTTTTTAAAACTATTTTCATATTATACAGGATGTCCGAAAAGCCTTTTAAGTGTCAAAGTTGGGTTTTTTCAAATGGAGCCTCTGTATTTTATTGCAATTTTTTGGATTCTCTGATTAAAATAAGTGTATGTTTTAATAAGGTGTACGGTACCTAAACCTCAAGGTTCATAATTTGAATTTTTTGAAATTCTGAGCTAATTTTTATGTACCAAATACTTGAGGAGTATTTGAGTTATGTACGCAAAATTTGCGGTAAAGTTTTACAACAGATCATGTCTTATAATATCCTAATCTGAATAAACTTGTCATCTCATACAGGGTGCCCAAAAATTACAACAATGATTTGAAATAATTGTTTTACCATAAAAGACAAAGTAAAAAATAATAATTTTATTTTTTGTTTTTTTTTTAAATTTTTTAATAGAAAAATGTATCCTCTTATAAAATATATAAAAATGAATATACCATTACATTTGATTGTTTTGGATAAAACTAAAAAATATGCTACCATTTCAGTTGACGCCATCTAGCGGCGACGGCGAAGGTCAAAAATTCAAAACCAAAAAAGTATTTTGTCGAGTAGATTCTTCCCTGACATATGAGCCCAAGCTCTTTGAAATCGGTAAAGCGAAACGGAAGGAGTCTTCGTTTGTTTATAAAAACAAATGGACTTCCCCCACCTCTTTATTTTGATAGATATAGAAAAAACATTTTTTACAAAAAGTGTGGGTATATGAAAAAAATATCATCGGTATATTTTCATTGGGCAAAATTTTATAAAAATCCTATTTGTCTACTTGGAGTTAATTTTTACGCCCCCTAGCGACCATTTCAGGAACTTGATTTTCCAGTTGCTTCTCTTGGCCGTTTAAGTAATAAAATCTTTTGCCGCAAGCCTCTATACGGTGAATACTTTCCAAGGTACAGCCGACAGCCATTCAAAGTGGGACACCCGGTACTTCCTGAAAATTTCACATTAATTGAACAAAGGGTAGTCTAGTTATGAAATCTTGAACTTGGCGAAAATGACCCATTTTTTAAAAAATCATGAAAAATGGGTCATTTTTTCGCTAGTACTTTTTTTATGACTATCAAATAATATACAAATTTAATTATTAACAAAATAGTTGGAGGTCAAGGCGTCAAGGTGAGGTGAGGTTAGGTTAGCCCAGGGGTGCGTTCACAATTGTTAACCCGGAACTTTCGTCAAATGTCAGTTTCATCTGACAGATGACGTATGGTAAATTACCCTTGTTCACGATTGTTTGACTTGTTATTGTTTATCATAACCTTTAAAATTTGAAAGTGTTATGACTGTTATGGTCATTGAATAATAATACAATCATTTTTGTTTTTGTTTTCTTAGCTTCCAATTTTTTACCTTCGATTCGGTTTAATTATACCATTTTTCCATCGTCTTACATAATTGGAAGATTGGTATCCGCATCTAGCATAAGATTGTGCGATTCTAACGACATAATATTAATTTTTTAATTAAATTATTACCAGCCCCAATGTATCAACGATCAGCCGAGTGGTTTGTTGTTTTTAGTTTTTGGTTAGGATCACACATGTCAATTTGTTTGTACACACAACGCAGGCGCGACAAATCTTCACCAGCTAAAAAGTGGGTTGAAAAGTTGATCGCCCGGAGAATATTTACCCAAATTGTGAATGAGTTTGAATGTTACTCGGCGAGAATTGTGAACAGCCGGGAAAGGTTAGAACGTCGCCGTGCGATAGCCCGACGATATTTATTTGTGAACGCACCCCAGTCTTGACAATCGCCAAATTTTCTGATAGGCTTTTGAACAGTGGAGTGATGGAATTGGATTTTTCCATTGGTTGAAAATTTAGTTATAAAACAAACCTACTGTGTGATCAATCACTACATTAACCAATAAATTGTGAGTGTGCAATACACATAATAATAAGCTTAATGGATAAAATTAAGCAATCGTTTTTACTATAATGTTTTTGTCAGTTGTTCATGAAGTGTACAAGACTTTTTCGAGATTTTATGGACGAAAAACGTAAATAATGTCATCAGATGTGAAAAATAAATGAACATTAGGGTATAAACGTTCATCTATGAAAATTGAAAAACGATACAAATAACTTATAAATAGCAGGAAAAAAAGTGAAAAATACAGTTTGAAAAATGGAAAAAGTTACAAAAGTCAATACAAAATATGTTACGCTAGTACTTGAAGAGACTAACCTATATTATAATACAGGGTAAAATCGTCAAATCTTGGCAATACACAGGGTGTCCGGAAATGATGAGCAAAAAAATCAGGGGAACATTCTAGAAATAAATGCTAACTATTCCCATAACATTTTTTCGAAAATTGATTATTAACGGAGTTACAGGGTGTTAAACTTAAATTTTATTTATTGCAGTTTTTTGGGCGTGCCTTTTGCCACGCTCAAAATATTTTGACGAAATCTCGTAGTTGGGGCTTTATCGGGATGAGGAATTCAGATTTGTTAACCGTTTTTTCGTATATTGTAGAGGGGGCGCCACATACGAACCCATACTTTGATGTGAATGATCCTAACTTTTTTGTGCCACACTGTATACGACTATTGAGTGAATATTTTTATTCTTCCAACCTCTTGACATAAAAAAGGTGTACCACTTTTGTTCCGATAAATATAACCGTTTTCGAGAAATACGCTAAAATAACTTTGCTTGCATGTGATGAATACGAAATTATTTCAACTTATTTTTCAACTTTTAACATAGCTTGCTTTGGAATCATGCGCTATAAGTTGCCGTACAAACAAATTTGATTAGAATTAGTTTTGAGAGTTGGTAATTTTTCACATTTTTCAATTTTTTCAGTATTTTTGTCATTGACCACCATCAGCGTAACAACAAATTTTTCAAAAAATTAGCAACTTTCGAAACTAATTTTTACGAAACTTGTTTCTATGGCTACTATAGCACATGTTTCCAAAGCATGCTATGTTTAAGGCTGAAAATAAATTAAAGTGATTTCGTATTCATTACATAAAGTTATTTTAGCGTTTTCCTCGAAAACGGTTGTATTTATCGCAACAAAAGACGTATCCCATTCTTATGTCAAAAGGTCGAGAGAATAAAAATATTTGATCAAAAGTCACATTCAGTCTAGCACAAAAAAGTTGAGACCATTGAAATCAAAGTATAGGTTCGTATGTGGCGCCTTCTACAAAATGCGAAACAACGGGGGGCAAATTTGAATTCCTCATCCGGATAAGGCCCCAAGTACGAGATTTCGTCAAAATAATATAAGCGTGCCAAAAGGTATTGCAAAAAAACTGCAAATAAAATGCAACTTTAACACCCTGTAACTCCGTGAATAATCAATTTTTGAAAAAAGATTATTTTTTGAATTTTGAAAAGTTGTTAGGCATTTTTTCAAATTTTAAAACGCATAGCGTTTCTGAATTTGGCATATTCAAAAACCCCAATAACGATAATTTAAAAAAAAGGTTATACTGGATGTTCAAAAAGTCAGGTCGAATATTGAAAAAAAAACATGTTTCTAATCACCCTGAATAAATTTTAGCAAAGATTTTGAAAAATCCTTTTGTCATCAAACTCCAGCTTATACAGGGTGTGTTAAAAAAAAGACAAACAAATATTTTGCTCTCTTTTTGAGTAGCCCCCGTATACAGGGTGCCACAGATGTGAGTGTATGCATGGGGATCTCAGTTATTTTAAGAGATACAGGGTCAGTTAAATGAATGCAAAGTTGCGCATTTTCGAAAAAAAAACGAAATTTTGCAAAAATGTTTTTATCATTTCCTGCGTTTGTTTGAAAAGACATTTTGAAATGAATCACACTTTGTCATAGCCAATTTTTCTCCTCTACAAGATGGTGGTATCAAATTGGAAATCTGACGTTTCGTCTTCGAGCTGCTATCATTAACTTTATTTTTTTGAATACGGACCTGGATTTTTCATTTTATTTTTTGATGTCCTTGAGGCATTGAGGTGATTAGATGAGGGTGAGTATTGGGTTGCCTTAGCAACCTCGATATTTTCAATTATTATTCACCTATTATTGTTATTTCCAATATTTTGTTAAAATGGAAATATTTTTTAACACTTTTGCAGAAATTGAGTCAGTTTTTTATATGTATATATACAGGGTGTTTCCTAACCTCTGTGACAAAATGAAAGGGGTTATTCTTCGCTTAATTTTAAGACGAAAATGTGGTATAACTTTTTTTCGAATTTCGCTCTGTTTCCAAAATACAGGGTGTTTAATTTTTTTTATTATTATTATTTATTTTTATATATTTTTTTTTATTTATTTAGTGTTTTTGAATTCTCCATTAATATGATTATAATTGATTGCTGTATTTGTTAGAAAATTCAACATCAGCGATAAAATTACTTTTTGCGTCAAAACTCACTCAACTAGATTTAATTTTTTATCTCAAAAATTAGGCAAGATACGATAAAAATTCGAGAGATCAAAAAGTTGCGTTTTTAGTTGAATAACCTGAGAAAAAAATGAAAATGACACAAAAAGTCAGTGGCGTACATTTTTTTGCCAATAATATTGGTTGAAGTGCCGCTCGGGACGCCACTGTATTCGATAATTTTTATTTGTTCATGGCAAAATGAGCCCGTTATCACTATAAATACCGTTGCCAAACTTCAACAAAATCGAGTAAAAGATAAATTAATTGAAAATAAAAAACTAATTAAAAAAAAAAATTAAACACCCTGTATTTTGGAAAGAAAGCGAAATTCGAAAAAAAGTTATACCACATTTTCGTTTTAAAATTAAGCGAAGAATCACCCCTTTCATTTTGTCACAAAGGTTAGGAAACACCCTGTATGTGTCAATTAGTTTTGTTTTTTAAGTTTTGCAGGTTTTTTTGATGAGTATATTTTTTGGCGGTTGCGATACCTGAATGCATTAAGGACGTCAAAAGATATCTGAAAAAAAAATACAAAATCCAGGTCCGTATTTGAAAAAATGAACTTGATGATGGCCGCTCAGAGACGAAACGTCAGATTTTCAATTTGATACCGCCTTATTGTAGAGGAGAAAAAATGGCAATGAGAAAGTGCAATCCATGTTGAAATATAATAATAATAATAAATAATTCTCAAATAAACTCGGTAAATAATAATAACGTTTATGCGAAATTTCGGTTTTCTTCGAATATCTTCGGTAGTAAGGGGAGCACCCTGTATAAGCTAGAGTAACAAAACTATACTAATCTGTACTAGAGCTTTTTACTTTTGATTTTGTAAAGTTCATTTATAGAAATCTCATCAGATCGATATTAAGTAATACCTATTCGAAATAACGACAGTATTTTTTATAATTTTTTACATAAATACTCAAAAACTTCGTAAAAGTTAAAGTAACATAACTAAACTAATCAAGTGTTGATGAAATTAAGGTTTTTGGAAAATCTTTGCTAGAATTTGTTCAGGATGGATAAAAAAACTGTTTGTTTTCAATATTTGATCTGACTTCTTGAACATTCTGTATAATATTTTAATTTAAAAGCCAATTATCGTTATAGGGGTTTTTGGATATGCCTAGTTCAGAAACGCTATCCGTTTTTTAATTTTGAAAATACATAATAACTTTCCACATTTTTGAGGCCCTTCTATTAATCATAGAAGGTCTTCTATATTATTTATGTATCTGTCACAGTGAAACCTGGTAATCAGTAAAAGCTAACTGTTACTAGGAAAAGTGAGCTTTTCCTGATTTGGAAACATTTAGCTAGTGAAAGTTGAATTCGATCGACTTCATCATACTTTTACTAGTAATTGTTAGCATTCACGTAACTTTTCTAGTGAAAGCTGCTACACTGAAAATTATTATCGTAATGATAAATATCCCTTTTGGTCCGAGTTGGAATTCGCCGACAGATTAGACGCTCTGGAAAATACGAGACTTATGAATCGCAGGTGTACAATGTGAACATTGTTCAGATACCGTATTATAGAAAATACTTAAGTATTCTCAGTAGGGGTTAGTCTGGGTTAGTTTGGGTTCGTTTGGGTTAGTTTGGGTTCGGCAAAAATTTTGATGTCGCGTGAGCGACATCATTTAGTGCCCCGTACACCTTGGGATAGTTAAATGGCGGAAATAAGTTTTAAAAAGAACTTTTCCTAACTGCTTTCAGTAAAAGTTGATTTGATAAAGTTTCTCCAACATTCACTAGTGAAAGTGTACAATATTCTTCAAAATTTAACATTTCCTAACGGATCAAGTAATTGCTAGCATCAACTAGTAAAAGCTAGCTTTCACTGAATTCCTAACATTTACTGTAACATATCCACCATCATTATGCGTTTATGAGTTTATTTATGAATTTCCAGATGTTTTTTTCGGGGTTTTTTGTTTTTCAAATGCCCTAATCGAGATTATTTGAAGCTCAACTTGCTGAGATGTTGACAATTTATCAAGTACGAAATTACACGGATCTGTATCTATACCAAAACATCGGGCAGTGAAAGTTTTTACGGAATTTTGTTAGCGAAGTGAATAAAATACTGTTTTATTCTCTATCAATCATTATTTCAGCACTTTCCAATAAGCATTATGTCAATCTGTCTCCTTACAAACACAAATTTAATCATAATATGATTCGACTGGTCTGTAAACTTGCCGGATTTCCAAAGTTCCGATCTAAATATTTTTGATTTTTATCACCCAATTTTCGTGACATCCTATCGGTAGAGATACACCGGTTCAAATGAGTAATGTGCAATGTTGCCACTGTTCACATCCAGATGATATACATGGGCGTTTCTCTGAGAAGGGAAATATAGACCTTGCTCTTACTACGTTGGTATGCCGACGGAATTTCTTTTTGCTGATGTCTCTCCTTAAAATTCAAAACTTGTGTTGCTCTGAATTCGGTCCTGGAAAAGTAGGGCTCAAGCGAATTTCTCAAAAAGATGCTTAAGATGCCCATATATACTTTTTAGAAAAATTTGAACAAAATCGCTTCAGGTAATTCGAATCTACAGACGAAGATCAACTTTTTGTATTTTATTAACGAGACATTTGAGGACACAATCACTCTATAAAAATGGATTATCCTACTATACTCTATTCTCCATGACGAAATGCGTACTCATTTCAGACTCACCCTGTATAGTTACTAACCCAAACTTGACCATTTTTTTTATAAAATGGAAAAAACACTGAAAAAAAGGAAATATAATATCACATGAAGTGAATAAACATTTGAAAAATTGAGCCGTGTTGGAAAAAAATCTGGTTGTTGTGAAATAAACATAGGAAGTGAGATTTTCTCAAAATTAAAACAAAAAATGATTTAAATAGGTCAGTTTTTAAAGATGTTCTTTTTAGTGTTTTTTTTATAACTTTATCAATATTTCATTTTTTCGGTGAACTTATTATTTAAAAACATATTCAATATTTATGTTCTTAATACAAATTATAGCTATTTACTTTTTTCGCGGAGAGGCAATTTTTACACTTTCTAGTAGATTTTCTTCTGATGCAAAAGTTGAAAACATGAGGAATAAATAGATAATTTGAAAAGAAGAAAAATAGAAAAAAAAATTGTAGGTAAACACTTCTTGGTAAATTTATTTGAAGAAATTTCACCTATTCCAAGCCAAAAAACTCTGTGAATGTAAAAACAGAAAAAAACCAAATCAAAATAGGTTCTCCAAAAACTAGAAAATATAAATAAATATAACCAAATCTAAAGATCAACTGCCTTGAAGATTTTTGTTGTCAAGGGAGTGCAAACTCTTTGAATAGAACTGTAAAAACAAACAAAAAAATTAAAATATCACCAAAACTTTTGTCAAGTTACAAATAAATGTATCAAAAATATGACTTTGATTTTTTGTTGCCAGGGGAGAGTCCCCCTCTAAAGAGCCAGAAGTAGTAAATTCCAGACCAATGGCAGAACAATGTTGTTCACGGAAAAAACGACCTGCAATGCAACTCTACGTACCTCCTGGCCGTAGATCTTCGGATCGACCCAGTTCTGACAAGGTTTTTTCCCAAAAAATAAAAACATATACTGATGCGGATTGTTTTCAGCGATCACAAAAGGATCGAGAGAAACGACATAGTGAGTCCAGATCAATCGAGTCGAGTGAGACCACTACTGTAAGTCATTTTTCAACTGTAACCGAATTGACAAATCAATCTCGATTGCAGAGTAACGAAGACCTCAGTGTTATTCCGAATTGTACTGAACTGACTGAACCTCGATTGCCTTCCCCACAATGTGATACAGACTGTGCCAATACCAAAGAAACCCAAGATGTAAATGAGCCGGAAGTTATACAAGAAGAGCCAAAGAGTGACAGTACTCTGATAGAGTGTTTGAAAGAAATGAATGTAGTCGAGGATAAAATTCCCAGTGAGAAGCCCGAAGTGACGCGTTTCCCTCAGGATAAGGAGAATGCAGAGCAAGGGAGAAGAAAAACAGATCGGGTTATTGTTTTGGATGAACGTAGAGAACCACCGACAATTGAGTAAGAAAGATGATTGAGGGGTTTTCAATAGGAACGCAAGATTTTTCAAAATACGTGTGTTTTTATTGAAAACTTCAGTAAACAGCGACAATATGACGTGTTCATCATCTAACCAACACATCCTCTAGGCCTCTACCTTCAACAAAGGACAAAATAAAATCAGAACACGAAGAAGAAAAAGAAATAATGCGAAAAGCCAAGGAAAATATCAATAAAAAAACGAGAAAGCCCCTGATGAAGTACGTGGTTGATGACGATACTTTGAAAATCAATGACGTTAACAACTGGGAGGACTTGTTTGATGATGAAGGCGAACTACAAGACGAAATATTTGCTGAAATTGTACAAAAAGTGGGGCCAGAAGTATCGATAGCGAAAGTGACAGAGGATTACTCTGATTATGCAGCCAAACAACTGGAAGAGCTCGAGCACATGGTGGAACTGTACGATTTTCCTGCCACTCTGGAGACTAATGATATCATGGGTGCCTTTAGAGAACTGCAAAATGACTCGATGTACATCAAATGGGTTGATGATACTCATGCCATCTTGGTGCTTGGATCTTCCAGTCAAGGTAATGGATAATTTGCATGCATTTCAGAAATAGTATTTTCTTCAAAATTTTCCCGGGAAAATCCTGGTCACCTTGAAAAATGTTGTCTTCTGCAGATGGGAGGTTTATACAGGGTGGCGCATTAGTGAGAGGACGTCCATTTTCTCCCTTGTCAAAAGAGATAGGAAAAAAATTTCAAGACAAAACTTATAGGGTTCCAGCAGGGTCACAATTTAAAAATATTACTGTGTATACAGAGTGTTCTAGGAAACCGTGGCATCAAAAAATACACTTTTTAAAAAGCAACCCAAACTTTTGATTAGAGATTTGGATTCAGCGTAATATTCTACGTATGGTGGTTTTATTTGCCAGAACGTGCATTGTTGTCAGGCTTTCGAGGATTTACTTAAATTCAGGGAAAAAACATTATGTTGGTGAATTAGCTACATAAACGAAGGATTTGAAATTGAATCTTGCAAATATGCGTATTTTACGTACGTATTTATCAGTATCGTATTTGGCTTCTTATTGGA
The DNA here is from genome assembly GCA_958502075.1 of Orchestes rusci. Lineage (NCBI taxonomy): Eukaryota > Metazoa > Arthropoda > Insecta > Coleoptera > Curculionidae > Orchestes > Orchestes rusci. The sequence goes on along the minus strand of OY293303.1, from coordinate 4,368,444 downwards.
TACCGAGGATCACACGTAGTTAGATAAAGATAAAAAAATAAATGAATAAAGATAAAAAAATAAAAATAAAAATAAAAAATATTTTAGTATTTTTTCTTGCCCTTGCGATGTGTCCGTGTCGGTGCGATTTGTTAAATTTGTTGACCAAATCTAGTGGTTCTGAGAAAACTGTATTATGTACTTACTTTATTTTGATTCTACGATGTATAGATGTTTCTCATTTGTATTTTGTTTTGATAAGGACATACTATCACAGGATATTATATTAGTCAGATGAGGTTCTAAATGATATACAGGGTGTTGGAAAAAGTGATGCAGTTTTTATAATTTTTATGATCTCGCAATTTTTCTGGAAAAAAAATCTTTACTAAAATCAAACCTCAAGGGTATAGCAAAGACTAGTACCTCGGGACGTATTTGGTATTTTTTGAGGACTCTTCTGAATCAAAACATAATCGATTTTTATTCCAATTCGTATTCTTGCGATAATGTTTTAAGATTTTAAATTGACTTCATTCAAATATGAGTATACAGGGTGCCACAGATTCGAGTGCATGCATGGGGATCTCAGTTATTATAAGAGATAGATGGTCGGTTAAATGGTTGCAAAGTTGCGCATTTTTATGCTCAACAAAATGCCGTTTTGAAATTTGAAAAATTCCGACTACTTCCGAAGATATTCGGTAAAAACCGAAATTTCGCAAAAATGTTATTATTATTTCCTGAGTTTATTTGAGAAGATATTGTAAAATGAATTACACTTTCTCATTGCCACTTTTTCTCCTCTAAAAGATGGCGGTATCAAATTGAGTATCTGACGTTTCGTCTTTGACCTTCCATCATCAAGTTATTTTTTTTTTAATACGGACCTGGATTTTTTATTTTATTTTTAGTTATCTTTTGACGTCCTTGAGGCATTGAGGTAATTAGATGAGGGTGTAGAGCAATGGGTTGCCTTAGCAACGTCAATATTTTCAATTATTTTTCACCTATTATTGTTATTTTCAATATTTTGTTAAAATGGCAATATTCTTGAACTCTTGCAGAAATTGATTCAGTTTTTTATATGATTTTTTTTATTTTCCATGTCATTTGTGGATTTAATTATTTAATTTCATCAAATCTATCGTTATTGGATATCATTTATTATTTGTTATTTATTATTTATTTCGGTTCGGTCATTAGGATTGTTTAGTTCAGGTTTTCTCATAAGAATAACGTGTCGAATAAAGATGGAGTTATGAACCAAACTATGAGTTAGGGAGAAAAGGGTTGCCTAACTAATTTTCTCTGTATTATTTTTTAAATGAGTATTTTTTCGACGGTTGCGATACCTCAATACATAAAGGACGTCAAAAGATAAATAAAAATAAAATAAAAAATCCAGGTCCGTATTTAAAAAAATGAACTTGATGATGGCCGCTCAAAGACGAAACGTTCGATTTTCAATTTGATACCGCCATCTTCTAGAGGAGAAAAAGTGACAATGAGAAAGTGTTATTCATTTAACAATATCTTCTCAAATCAACTCAGGAAATAATAATAACGTTTTTGCGAAATTTCGGTTTTTTTCGAATATCTTCGGAAGTAGTCGGAATTTTTTAAATTTCAAAACGGCATTTTGTTGAGCATAAAAATGCGCAACTTTGCAACCATTTAACCGACCCTTTATCTCTTATAATAACTGAGATCCCCATGCATGCACTCGAATCTGAGGCACCCTGTATACAAAACTTTTGAAATTCAGAAGAAAAAGGATGATTTTACTGGAGCGGTAATATACAGGATATATACAAGGTACAGGATAGAATAGCTTCACTAAACTAGTGAAGACAAACATTTCACAAACAAAGCCACACTGAGTGTTATACTCTAGAAAAGTGTAAAAAAGTGTGCACTAGTGGAGCATAACAAACACACCTTATGTTTTTTTTATCTATGATAGGGAAGGTTAAAAAGTCCTTGGGATGTTAAAAAAGTGAAATTTGAACATAAAATTTCGTATATCATTTGAGTACATGTGTGATTGGCAGGATCCTACAAATTCTAAAAATTGCATCTCGTCAAAATTGGCTCAATTATTGTCATCCTCTTTTTCAATATTTTATAAAAACCTACTATAAAAAGTTAAAAGTAATATTCGTGACGTCAGTGGAATCTAAAGAATCGATACTATTTATACATCGATTTTCGTATGTTTTTATTTTTTATTCAGAGACTAATGAGAATAAGTTCTTGATAATTCTGACAAAATTATATTAAAATTGATGAAACAGAAAATAAATGTGGAACTGCCAAATGGAATAAATTCGATGACTGACCAACCATGGGGACGTTTTCGGAAAAACGCTCCTACACTTTGATTGATATTTTTGGTTGTACATTTTTTCCAGCAAAAACATTTTATACAGGGTAGTCATGTAGCAGTGGCTGATACCAACATTGTTACTTTAGATACAATACCCTGTATATTATTCAATTTTGTGTGTCCAAGATAAGGATGTCTATCATGGGGATCTTGAAAACCGTGACAGATACAAGGTCGGTTGAATGGAGGCAAAGTTGCGTATTTTGATGCTTAACAAAATGCCGTTTTAAAAGCCAAGAAATTCCGACTAAGTCCGAAATTAACCGAAAAAAACCGAAATTTTTCAAAACTGTTTTCATTTTTTTCTGACCACATTTGAAGAGATTTTTTGAAATGAATGGAACTTCTTCATTGCCACTTTTTGCCCTTTACAAGATAGCGTTATTAAATTGAAGAACCGACGTTTCGTCAATGAGCAGCCATCATCAACTTTGTTTTTTTAATACGGTCCTGGATTTTTTTATGACGGATTGTGAGGGCTTCTTATGTTCGTCTAAACCAACGATGTACTGCACTTATTAAAAAAGAGGTGGTTGTTTTTGATCCTATTAAAAATGTATTTTTTGTCTCTCTCTAACACATGAGTTCTTATGGAAAAATCCCTTACATAATTTTTTTGAATAATTGCGATACATTGTTGGTTTGGGAACATAAGAGGCCCTTAAAATCCGTCATAAAAAATCCAGGACCGTATTAAAAAAAACAAAGTTGATGATGGCTGCTCATAGACGAAACGTCGGTTCTTCAATTTAATAACGCTATCTTGTAAAGGGCAAAAAGTGGCAATGAAGAAGTTCCATTCATTTCAAAATATCTCTTCAAATCTGGTCAGAAAAAAATGAAAACAATTTTGAAAAATTTCGTTTTTTTTCGGATAATTTCGGACTTAGTCGGAATTTCTTGGCTTTTAAAACGGCATTTTGTTAAGCATCAAAATACGCAACTTTGCCTCCATTTGACCGACCTTGTATCTCTCACGGTTTTTAAGATCCCCATGATAGACATCCTTATCTTGGACACACTGTATATCTCAAAACTGAGTAGAATAAATGAGTTCGACTGAATAACAAAAAAGTTTATGAATAACTTGTACTTTTGCATGCGCGTAATTTCAAAGTTCCTGCAATCGATTAATATTTTCGATGCGTCGCGACGCTTTACTCTTGGTAGGCGTCGAATTTTTTTAACTGTGAAAAATAACTACTCGACCCCATACATTGACTACTTTTTACAGAAATCAATCAAATTTTTGTTTGGCAAACGGGAATCATATGCTATCATCTACATCGAATTTGTGTACAAAGTCACGCTTATGTCAAATTCAATGTGGATGGATGTCATAGCCGATTAGTCACCTGGATAACTTATGCCTTTTGAAAGGTGAGCACCTCGGTGAGCATAATATCTTGTGGTTCAGCTGGTCCTACTAAGACCAAATAAACTGATGAATCAGGATTTTCATTGCTGTTGGGTTGATCTTTGCGTTCGTTCAAGTTCAGAGAACGGATTTCTGGAGTATTTGAAATAAATCGGCTGCCACATTCCAAAACACAGTATCCCTCATTTTAAAAAAAATGCGATTTTCAGCCCAAGTAGATATTAGGTGCGTATGTTATGCTCCACTAGTGCACACGAAACTTCACTTTTCTACCCTGCGGCGTTTGTTATGCTGTTAGTGCAAACAGTGTAGAGTGTTTGTTATCTCAGGGTAGGTTGTTCATTACTGCACTCGCTACCCCGGGTCAAGAAAAGGTGTGACAAGTGTAGCGTAGTGTAGAATAGGGTGGGGAGCTTAATTCGTGTATTTTGTAAACAAACCATGTCTTAACCTAACAAATAATAAAGATAAACAAACAAAAAGTGTTGTAGTGAAGAATCAGTGTGGATCTTACCAAATAAATTGAAATGGCTGATGTAAATAGTGAAAGTGAATGTATTCAGTTATACGATATAGATTCCGACCAAACATATGAAATCTTCAATCTTTTTAACCACTCAATATGCAAAAAGATGGGAAAGTTGTAAGCTATGTATTGATCTATATTCTTTATTCTTATTCAATTTCCTTTTCTGCCTAGTTTTGGAATTCGCAAAACTTCTCATAAGCTCTCAAAAATCAACATTAGCAGCAATCACGATAATGATCCCAAGCCAAGCTGCAGTGGCTTATCTGGTAGAGCATGCTAGCCTAAATCCAATCCAGCTGAATAGAGTATTAACTAAATTGTTGATATCAAGATAATTCGTTGAATAAATCTCTGCCAATGTGGAAATGCCTTCTGAATTCAATAACCGTGTAGGCAGGCACCAAACACTACAGTTTTAAAAAACTGTCTTTTTACAGTTCGCTTCGTTTGCGGTCACATGCATTTAAAATTATTACGGTTAAGCTGTTTTCGGAATCATATCTTGATGATAAGGAATCATCATCGTCAAAAACTTCAGACAATATGATCCCTAATACTTTAACATCACTATTCCAATCATCCATCGTTGTTTTGTTTTCGTTTGTTTATTTTTTTGGTAAGAATATCTGCAGAATCTGCACAGACGCGTTCGTTGAATCTCCTTTACACTGCCAGCCATGACTTACACCAGCAGTCTGCACTACCCTACCCTACACTAAAATTACAAACACACCTGTGTTTATACTGCATCTATCACGCTATAGATTAATGGTTTTTGGAATCAACACGATCGTTAAATTTTGAGCAAAAATTTAGCCGTAGCACAGTATGTGCCAGTGGGTATTGTAAAATTATCAATCTTTATATAAGAAATTTGCGTAAAAAACATGTAGGTAGTCTTTATGGAATGATCTAATCACGTTTGAATAGTTTTTAATTTCACAAAATAAAAAATATTATTTGTAGTTACTGTGCTTATTGCTATGTACTTTCCCTAATTATTGTAACTTATATCTATACCACAGTATCTACATTAAAATATTAAAAAAATATATAAAAAAACTGAAAATGTTCTTTTACTTAAAAAATTATATGCAATTATAGTATTCTAAACCGCCAAAACAATATTCAAAACTTTTTCATGTTTTGAAAGTAAAAAAATTAAAAGTTTTTAATGATTTACTCAAAACTTCAAATATAACAGCTATTATACCTGTGTTTTGAAATGTGTGGAGCCGAAATGCGATTAAATAAATACGTGCAAACAAATTCAGAAAGTGATTTTTGGGTCAATTAAAAAAAAAAATTATATGAACCTATGTCCTAAAAATCCTGACCTTTCAGATACCTACAGGGTGGTAAAGATTTAAGAAAAACATATGCTTTTTTATAATATTCATGAAACTCCTGTAGATATTTTAGTGAAATTTGGTATGCATCAAAAAGACTTCTCTAACGTTCACCTATTTTTTTAAATTTGTCCTAATGTCGTTCGTGCGGGGTTTAAACTAAATATATTTTTTTTAAATATCTGAACGGTTAGTGTGTGACACTTGGATCACACTCACACCGGATGTGACGTACAGTGTGGCAAACGGATCTGTAACGACGGAAAGAATTTGTATAAAAAAAATTCGATATTGCCATATTTAACAACCAGAATGCAAAACCTGTTGCTTCGTGAAACAAAGCTCATTTAAAATCGATTTTTATAATCACAAATATTGACAAGGAAAGTTCAAAGTATATTAACGTACATTTTTTAATCTATTTTCAATTAATAACTAGTTTCTTCAAGATCTAATCTTAGAATGAGTAGATTTTTTTCCAAATATTATTATCGGCATCGGAGAAGCGCCAACACGACTCGAAAATAGTCGAAAGGCGTATCTTATTGGTTGTCTAATGTGATCACACTTTTTTGATGAATGAAACGGACTCGCAATTGGCCGTAGTAAGTAACGTAACTATTTTCAGCGCATCATAACAAACCGGCACAATAGAAAATATTGAGACATTCATTGGCGGTGCTTTAATCTGCAAATTCTGAGCTTTGAGGATAGTTGCGAAAAAGTTATTGTTGTTGATTATTGACATTATTGTTACCTAGTTATTGTTGTTGTTGTTGAATATTGTTATCGCTGTTATTATTTGTTTGAAATAATGAACAAATTTACTCACGGCAAAACACTGCATAGCCAAAACAAGAGAAGTAATAGCGAACGTTTATGGGTATATCTACTTGATATAAATTATATTTTGAAGTATTTTTCCTTGTGTCTATAGGGTTTGTGATGATAATTCGCTTAGTTTCCTTTATACTGGTGTCGGCGAATCGACTGTGAGAAAAACTCGGAAGGAGGATGAAGAAAGGACAAGAAATAATCCGTTAAAAATGTTATGCAGTCCTGGAAAAAAAAGACCGCGTCAATCACTGGTCGAAAAGAATGATGATTTTGATTTCCAAATGATGGTTTTTATTATGTTTTGAATTTTTTAACTGAACCTGATTTTTTTAATATTTTTTTTGGGTAAATCAAGTCACCAAGATAGATTTTTTTGCAAATATTGTGACAATGACAAATTAACCAAATTTCTCCCTAAGTATTCCTTAAACAAAAATATTCTTGAACATCATCCAACACACCACGCCACTGGGTTTTTCATGAATGAAACCAGCCATGTTTTAATACTATTTTGATGCCCCACTGTCACAGATCCTTTTGCCACACTGCAACTGAACTCACCCCTGTTGTATCATTTTGTATATGCATATTACCAAATTTTATCGATAGAAATAGGTATTATCAGTTGAGAAAACGAGTATTTTTTTGCTTAAAAAATCATAAATGTCAAAGTCACGTGACAATCGGGGAAGGTTCATGTCACGTGACCGCGGAACGTGCCATAGCCTGTCGTTCTTGTTAGTCACGGGTCTATGCGCGTTGGAACAAAGCTATTATTGGATACAGATACTGTTTTAGCAGAAAGAATATCAGATGGTGGTATATTTTTTCACGATCTGCTTTGTAAAGAGAAGTTTGAGCACATACATTGAAGGATGTTATTAGTGAGCCTCTAAGAACTGCACTATCAACCCAGTAGACCATTTTGTAATTATTACGTAATATCTAACCGATAATACAGTAATATCAAATCAGACAATTGAGGAGTCGCTGGAAAATGGAGTAAAACTTTTATTTCTTCTCAAAAAGAGGTTTTTTCGTTTTGACAAATTTTTAATGACAACTTCAAAATACAAAAGGTAAAAAATTAAAATATTGGAAACTGTTCAAAATTCCCGGTTCTAACATTCTCCCATCAACTAAAAGAAATTCTCTGGTAGAGATTTTCATAAATTCAATCTATTGGGAGGGTTAATTCTTCTTCCAGATCTCGTTTTTCTCTCACTAAGATCGCCTTCGGGAAATTGATGATTTTTCTTACTCTCAATTATTGAATACTCGTCTCCATCTTCCAATTCTAATGGAAAAATATGTTGAATAGGACGGACCAAATAACCATAGGATGTTTTCAACTTCACAACTCGGATATGTCCATCTTTTCCATATATCACCTCCTCTACTCTTGCTAATGGCCAATCCAATCTTTTTTCATTTTCGTTTTCAATGAGAACAAGCTCTCCAACTTTGATTAGTCTTGTTTTTCTGTTGTTGTTTCTCAAAATCAACTGTCCCATATATTCTTTTCGAAAACGTTTTAATAAATCTGATTTAAGCTTGTTTCTATATTGATTTCTTCTTCTCAAATATGTGGCTTCGATGGAATCCAAATCTATGATACCAGTTTGTTGAATATCTTGCAAAAATATTTTGGGTGTTAAAGGCACAAGATCTGAAGTATCTTCAGATATATAAGTGAGTGGTCTGGAATTCATCATTGCTTCACAGTCACATAAAACCGTCTCCAACTCTTCGTAGCCCAAACATGCCCGTCCTAATACTTTGAATAGAGTTTGTTTGATTATACGAATCAATCTCTCCCACCATCCTCCCCACCATGCAGCAGCTGGAGGATTGAACTTCCAATCTATTCTCTCAATCTCATAAAAATTTCTTAGCTCGATCCAATCCAATGAGTTTAACAAATTCTGACATCCAGTGAAGTTGGTTTGATTGTCGCTATAAATTGTTTTAGGTCTTCCACGTCTTGCAATGAATCTTCTGAATGATCTTACCAAACTGTCTGTCCTTAAAGAGGATACAATCTCCAAATGTACCGCACGATAAATGGCACAAGTGAAAATGGCAACCCATACTTTGACTTTCTGTTTCAAAAATAAAGGTCCAAAAAGGTCGATGCCAGTCACTTCGAAAACTGCAGCATCCTTAACTCGATTCATGGGTAAAGCAACAGATGGTGCATCTAATCGTCTTGAATCATATCTTCTACATTTTCCACATTTTGATAAAGCCGACTTGATGGATCTTCTTCCTCCTATAATCCAATAGTTCTCTCTTAAACTGGCCATAAGAATCTGTACTCCTGCATGACATAATTTCACATGAGTATCAAAAATTAATCTAACCACTACTGGATGTTTATTTGGTAAAAGTATCGGATATCGAAAATTCTCAGTATCATCTCTTTCTGTGATTTTTGTTTTGATTCTAATGATTTGATTCTCATCCATAATCATCATAAATTGACGCATATGAAGATCATTTTTGAAACTTTCCTGTTGAACACCTCTTAACAAAATCATTTCAGCCTCTTGTAATTCTTCAAAGGTAAGATAATCAGCTTTATTTTTTGAATTTCTTGATTTTCGTGCATTACAGATAAATCTTCTGATCCAACCTATCAATTTGACTATCCTGCTGAATTTTGAGAATTTTCTATAAAATTGTGAGAAATCAATTTTTCCTGTTGATAGTAAATTCACAACCGTCTTCCTTTTTTCGTCCATTACCTCTGTTTCATCATGATGGAAATCTTGTGCAGGCCAAAACATACTCCCATCTCGTAACCGTGTTGTGGTACACCCTCGGGAAGGCAAGTCAGCCGGATTGATACTCCCTGGCACATAGTTCCAATCAGATATTTGACTCAATCTTCGTATTTCTTCCACTCGGTTCCATATAAAAGGTTTCCAATTTTCTCTTAGCTTTATCCAAGATAAAACAGCTGTTGAGTCCGTCCAGAAATATGTGGAAATTTCATCATAGCCCAAAGATTTTCTCACAGAAGTAAATAATCTAGTTCCGATTGTAGCAGCTAAAAGTTCTAATCTGGGAATGGAAAGCTTCTTAGTTGGTGACACTCGAGACTTTGCTTGAACTAATTGAATGGACACATCTGATTCTTCTCCCTCATTTCTCAAGTAAATAACAGTGGCGTAAGCATCTTTACTTGCATCACAAAATATGTGAATACTCAATTTATTCGGCTTCTTAGTGAAGAACCATCTGGGAATCTTCAATGAAGATAGGACACTCAAACCTTGTAACCACTGAATAAATTGATCTTTTATATCTTCGGGTACCTCAGTATTCCAATTTATACGAATCATCCATGTTTTCTGTAATAATATTTTTGGACATAAGAGAACGGGTGATATAAAACCAAGGGGATCAAATATCCTATTTGTTACGGACAACATCAACTTCTTAGTGACTTTATTTGTGTCAATATTCTTCAAGTTATCCAGACATATTTGTAAAGTATCTTCAAATCGGTCCCAGTTCAATCCCAATACGGAAGAAAGGCATTTCTCATTGATATTGGCTGTAGTTATTGTAGATTCCCATAATCTCAGATCCAACTTGGCTTCAGCAAAAATTTGAATTGATTGCTGAATAAAGTTTTTCATCTCTTCTTCGGTATCTACACTCGTAATACAATTGTCAACAGAAAGAATTCTTCAGCTTTAAAATAATTTCTTCATCTAAATCCTCTCGCTTTTCATCCAGAACGTTCTGTAAATGTTGCTTAATTACTGCATTCAGTAAAAATGGACTAGATGTTACTCCAAAAACAACCCTGGTATGTCTGTATACTAATAGCTTCCCATCTTTGTCATACCATAAGAACCTCAAAAAATCTCTCTCTGTCTCATGAAGGCTTATCTGCAAGAACGCTTTTCTAATGTCCGATATCACACCAATCTTGTACTTTCGGAAACTTATTAATAATGAAGGTATTAACGTTATTAGATTCATACCTTTCTCCAAACATTGATTTAACGATGGGCTTCCTTTTTCACTTGCTGAAGCATCAAACACAGGTCGTAATTTTGTGGTAGCACTGGACAGCTTTATCACATGTCGATGGGGCAAATAATGTACAGTATCACCCTGGACATTGTTGGGCAGTTGTTCAATTATACCTTCTTCTAACCAATCTTTGAAGATTTGATCGTAATCACTGTAATATCCATCCTTTTTGAGTTTGATCAGTAGGCTATCAAGTCTTTTTTTAGCAATATTCAAATTGCTGGGTAATGGTCGATGTCCTCTAATCCAAGGCATTGTTACTTCATATCTTCCATCTGGTTTTCTAGTAATTGTTTTCAGGAAATTTTCTAGAACCTCACACTGGATATCTTCTTTGGATTTTTGATCTTCTGGATTCTCAATTCCAAGAATGTCCAAACTCCACATATCTGACAATTTTGTTGTACTCAATAATGTTGAAGCTACCATATATGATGACTTATTATCTCTACGTTGTAATGTTGATGTTTTTCCCATCAAGGTCCATCCCAATGAAGTTTTCATAGCAACTAATCCACACTTTAAGATATGTCGAGGTCCACATAAAATTTTTCCCGCAATATCAGCTCCAATTAAGACTTCTATTGGACCTTGATTGATATCATTTACTTTGATATTCAAATTTTTCAACTCTTCCATCCATGGACCATTTTTCACACTTGAGACATTTGTACATGTAACTGGTTGATCTAATGCTTCAAAATGACATTGATAATGGCTTTCCGGATTTTCCACGAAAATTCTGTAACATGTATGATCAATAGCTTCTGAACAAACACCTCCAAACATTCCATGGATTAATTCTTCATTCCTGATAATTTCAAACTTCATATCCAGAGCTAGATCTTTGCTTATGTAGGTTTTCTGAGATCCAGTGTCAATTATAGCTCTAGCTGGACGTGATTTCTCCCTGCCTTTCAAAATTATCACTAAAGTCTGCAGGAACACTTCTTCGCTATAAGAGGCATTGTATAAACCTTCAGAAACTGAAATTGTTTCAATTGGTTTTGAAAGACTATTACTTCGTGGGCACATCAAAGCTACATGATTACCTTCGCAGTGTTGACACTTAAGTTTGGCTGCAACCCTGCATTTTCGTGATATATGTCCAAATCTTAAACATGTATGACAACATCCTTTTTCAGATAAAACTTTTTTCCGTTCAATTAACGTCCATGCTATGGCATCCGGGCATTCACTATTGAAATGTTGTTTGGTACAAAATACACACTTTAATCTGTTGTTGATTAAGCCACTAGTAGTTGGAATGGATGAACGTGAAGATACTTCATTCATTACATCTTTTCTTCGAGATTTCTCACCAAATCCTGTGGATGCTAAAGCGATTCGTTCTTCACTCTCTACTTCTTTCCGTATAAATTTCATAAGATTATCCAATCGTATTTTTGAATTATCATCATCATGAAAATTTGCATTTCTCTGCCATGCTCTCAATATCTCTTCAGGAATACAAGACTCTACCAAAGGTAATAACATTGTGGAACAAGTTTCAGACGTCACATTCAATGTTTCCAATGATCGAAGCTGTGTCTCAATTTTATCATATAAATAGCTTAATTTAGACGGGCTATTTAAATTACTCAGTACCAGCTTCAAAAGTTCACGTACATATACCTCTACTTGTAAATCTTGTCTTCCAAAACGTTGAATCAAACTTTCAATGGCTTTTGGATAATTTTCTGCAATAGGTGGATAGCTTTCAACAATTTGTCGTGCACGGGATTTGGGAATTGTAGCTTGAATTAAAAGTTGTAGTTTATCTTCACTCAGTAGAGTCTTATCTTCATGGATCCTTTTGAACTGACTCCAGAATGATAACCATTCACGAATATCTCCACCAAACTTCCGAAATTGTACTTCAGGATATTTTAGCTTATTATGTGACGAACATGAATGTGAATTTTCCTTAAATTGAGGAGTCTCTGTCACTTTTGACATACTAATCATTTCTTCAACCTCATTTTTGATGGTGTGATATTTACATGAATATTCATCAGCTATGGTCATTTCAGTATCAATATCAATGCCTTCAGGATCATTCTCTAATATATAATTCATATACTCAGTATCCAAATCTTTCAAGGAATTTGACTTCTCTTGAAGTACTGTCAAATTACCTTTAATTAAATGTAGATTTGAATTCTCTGATCTCAAAATCCTCACTGTATCTTCATGGATTCGTTGAAATGCATTTCTAGATACATCCAACTTTCTTATCAAAACCTCCATATCTCAGCTATCGGGAAATCTCCTCTCAATGTCCTATCACAATAATTATCTCGCCGGGGCCTCCAAATGTAATTATTACGTAATATCTAACCGATAATACAGTAATATCAAATCAGACAATTGAGGAGTGGCTGGAAAATGGAGTAAAACTTTTATTTCTTCTCAAAAAGAGGTTTTTTCGTTTTGACAAATTTTTAATGACAACTTCAAAATACAAAAGGTAAAAAATTAAAATATTGGAAACTGTTCAAAATTCCCGGTTCTAACACATTTGTTAAAAGAATTTGACAATTCTTAACGGTTTTTCAAAGGAATTCCAATTATCGATGCATGTGGAAACCCTGCTCAACATAATTATAAATACCTGACTGACACCATTACACTGTTTATAGTCTCAAATTCGCGTTTCATGCCCACAAATACACTCAAAACAACCTCTCCGTTATCAATTTCTCTTCCAAGCAGCCGTTACGTTAACCCTCTTGAGTCCACCGCGGCAGCAAGCTTAACAGTTTAGGTATATGTTTTCCAGCACGAAGAGCACTTGAAATGTCTAACTCACTTATCAAAGTACGACCGATGTCAGCAGCAAGTCGGACTGCGCTAGAAAAAGCCAACCAATTTGACCTAAAACCAGCCATGAAACGACCTCCTACTAACCTGCAAACTGCTAGAAGACTTATTACCTCGCATTTGGGGGCTAAGAGCAAAATCACTAAGGAGCAGAACGAACGGGAGAAAACTGACCTTAAAAAGGCTAAAGGTAAGTCTGAAAATTAAAAGTAAGGACGGTTCAATAAAAAATACGGTCAGCTCACGGATTCCAAAAACGCATATCTTGGCTAACTTCGTGAGCATTATTATATGACAACCACCAACTCCACTTTCTAACCTAACTTCTGTATTGTTGTCGGCTGTGTGTGAAGTTGTGTGTTTTTGGGTGTGTGCCTTTTGATAAATCAAAACTAGTTCTTTTCAGAACTTAACAAGTGTTGTCGCTGTATTTTTGCTCACTTTACAATCCTCAAATGCTTCAAAGTGTGTCCAATTCTGTAAGAAAAAGGGTTTTAAATGTAATGAAGAAGGGGGTGAGCATGTTCAATATTTTTTGTAATAAAATGTATTAATTTACCTACCATTCTATTAATTTTGACTTAGAAACAGGCACGGGGAGAGGTAAAGGGCAAACCACATTCAAAAAACCGTCAAAAAATTCACAGGTTCCACCGAGATAGAGCTTGTAGAGTGAATTCTTGTTTGTGCTAATTGTGTGCGCACGCAAAAGCCCGATTTCCAATGTTTTTGTGGATTTCATATAGTTTTTATCAAAAACTAAATTGAATTATAATCGTATAAATAATGTCAACAAATAATGACATACAGTGACGTTTTTTATTGATCACCCTTTAGCAAGATTATTTCAAAAAGTTTAAAAAATAGAAAATTTTTATGTAAATTTTTTTGATTGTAGATAATTGTTTTTCTTGCATTACAGAACTCAAAAGAAAAGCCCTTCAAGCGGAAAAAGACGCTTGGGAGGGAAACCTTCGGTCCAATCTTGATTGATTTGTTACCATTTTATTGGAAGAGACTTCAAAATTGACATGAAACTGTGCTTTAAGTTTTGATTTTGTGAGATTCTTACTACAGCTTTGATGTTTTTTAAAAGTAAAGTTTCATGTTTGACATGAAAATATACATTTTTGAGAAAACATATCAATTCTTTGAGATATTGTGGAATAGTGAACCTTAGGCGAAGGCGTTCAATAAGTATTGTGATCCGCAGCTATTAATCACATATCGAGATATTCATTGACCGACCAAACGGATCACAGGATTTCTAGTTTCCGGATTCTGATCAGGTGGTGATTAGAACTCACGTGTACTTCGCTCGATACACATAAAGCGGTATGCCGATTTGTCCTCTCAAATTTTACACTTGCTCTGCCATTAACTAAGGCTATAATTTCACGTATTTGACATTTGATATTTATCGTAATTTTGCTGTGTTCATGATGTTTTAGAGTTGATTTGGTGGGTTGTTGTTCACTTCATCGTAACGTCACATATGCGCATCGGCATACCGTGTACTTCGCTAGACGTTAAATAAATATTGTGATTCCATATCGTGATATTTATTGAGACAGGCTTTCTAGATTTCTGTTGCAGAGTGCGGCAAAATAAACAGTGCAATTTTGAAGGGATATTGAAAAGAAATTTGATCGAAATGGCGGCGATTTTCTCTATAATATGGATCACCAGTTCCTCCAAATTGTGAGGACGTTTTCCTTCAGGTAGCCCCACAGAAAAAATCGCAAATGCTCAAATTTGGCTACTCCAGGTCGCTCTGGGTGATGATGAGAGAACGATCGCTTTCAAAAAACGTGCGTACGACGAAGCCGCGACTTTCTCGTTTCCAAACCATTGCTGACCGGAAACAAGTCCTATCGTAACTGCACTGTTTGTTTTGCCGCGCCCTGTACTTTGTGTGGCCTTCGCCTAAGATGTTCGTTCCGATTTCCACAGAATTATGCACACTGTAGAGATTGGAATAAATTCAATTTCTCAATAACTGTTGGGGTTGGGTCAAAGACATGGGAATCTGATGTAGAATTTGAAA
Organism: Orchestes rusci; assembly: GCA_958502075.1. Lineage (NCBI taxonomy): Eukaryota > Metazoa > Arthropoda > Insecta > Coleoptera > Curculionidae > Orchestes > Orchestes rusci. The sequence goes on along the minus strand of OY293303.1, from coordinate 4,353,063 downwards.
ATGAATTGAAAAAAACGGGGTTTCTATTTGAAAAAATGAAGTTCATGGTTGTAACTTATTTTTGGTCCACCCTGTATTCTAGAATTATCATCATAATATTACTCAGAATTTCACGTAGAATTCAAAAATGAAATGAAAAATGGGGATTTCAATTTGAGAAAATGAAGTTGATGGTCGTAACTTATTTTTGGTCCACCCTGTACACATAAAATTATCATCAAAAAGACCGCAGTCAAAAATAAAAATCGACGTGTCCGAGCGTTTTCCTACAAGACAAACCCCTCAATTTCAAATGAATTTATTCCAACCTTTACGGTCGCACTGTATGTACAGGGTGATTCATTTTCAGCGACAGGGTGCCAGTTCTCGTAAACTATTTATCGTAGAGGCTTGCGGCAAAAAATTTTATTACTAAAACGGCCAAGAGGAAAATATTTTCAAGTTTTTGAAATGGTCGCTAGGGGGCGTAACAACCAACACCAAGTAGAAAAATATGATTTTTATGGAATTTTGTCCAATGAAAATATATCGATGAGCTCATTTTCGGATTTACTGACTATTTACCTACACTTTTTGTCTAAAACGTTTTTTTCTATCCATCATAATAAAGTGGTGGGGGAAGTTCAATTGTTTTTTTAAACAAACGGAGATTTCTCCCGTTTCGCTTGACCGATTTAAACGAGCTTGGGCTCACATGAAAGAGCATGATCTGCACTTCAAAAAACTTTTTTGGGTTTGAATTTTTGACCTTCGCCGTCGCCGCTAGATGGCGTTAACTGAAATGGTAGCATGTTTTTGAGTTTTTTCCAAAAAAACAAATGTAATGGTATATCCATTTTCATATATTTTAAAAGGGGATACATTTTCCTATAAAAAAATAAAAAAAAAACAAAAAAAAATCATTAATTTCTTTGTTCTCTTGACCGTTTTTGTGATAAAATTTTTTGCCGCAAGTCTCTACAATGAATAGTTTACGAGAACTGGCACCCTGTCGCTGAAAATGAATCACCCTGTACATACAGGGTGTCAAGGATCAGATGATATTTGCGTGCCACCCTGTATAAGTCAAAGAGAAGTTCTGGATGAAGCTGCTGTAAGTTTATCATTGGTGAAATGTTGCGGTGAAGCAATTTGTTGTGGTTAGTATACAAATTTAGAAATATTTTTCCCATATGGAAAAATAATCGATCATGAATATGTCTTATGGCATACAGGGTGAACAAATTTCAATTTTCACCATCATTTCTTGAAAACGGTAGGATATAAAGAAAAGTTCATACAACGATAAAGTTGTGAATTTTTCTCAATAAAATACCGTTGGAAAATCCAAAAAATTCCGAAGATATCCGCGATTATTTCATAATAAATGTCACATATTCAAGTGGAGAACGAAATTTTTCGTCTATTTAAAAAAAAAGTTGATGGTTTCTCGGAGACGAAACGTCGGATAATAAATTTTATAACGCCATTTTGTAGAGAAAAAAAGTGACTTTGACGATGTAACATTTGTTTTGAAATATTTTTTCTTATAAGCCCAGGAGAATACGAAAACCGTTTTACAAAATTTCGGTTTTTCCCGGATATCTCCGGAAGTATTCGATTTGTTTTGGATTTCCCAACGGCATTCTATTGATTACCAAAATGATGAATCCTACCGTATCCAAGATACTGATGGTGATTATCTTGATGTGTAACACCCTGTATAAATGATAGATTATCTAACATTTTAAGTTTATTTGCATCAAATAACAGATGAGGGTGGATATTTCTAATACGGTATCTCGTACTAAAATATTTGGAAAAGTCTTTCAAAATTAATGCAATTTTTGAGCTTTTGCCATAAAAAATATTCATGTGAGAATGTCATTGATGTACAAAAGTGTTAGTTTGTATTTACTATAGTTTATGTGCGCGACTACATTCCGCACACAGTCTTGTTCGACTGTATGCTGGATGAAGCGTTTGATGCTGTTAACTCCGAATACTGTGCCTTATCTGGTCAGATCTCTTTCTCAAATGTGAGTCGTGATCAAAAAGTATATTTATTGAATGAATTTAGTCATTGTTGCAATATTGTAACTAGTTATATCTATTTTGATAAGAAGCTATTCCTATACACTACTACTACTGTGAGATTAATAAATGAGAAATAATAAGTTCAATGCGGTTTTATTCAATATAAATGAAAATGTATTCAATGCATTCATATAATAGTAGTCTAATTGATGAAGCAAACACTACTTCGATAATAAACAGTGCGATCATGAAAATGTTTATATTTCACAATGATCTCTTGTGGATTGGATAATTCAACATAAATAATTACTTTTCCTTGATGCCAACTCCTAATTTTATGAAAAAAAGTCCATATAAACATGAGCTCGGGTGTGTATTGTTCTCAAGATACAGGGTATTGAACTTTAAAAAAAAAATGAACTGCCTCATAATCAATAATTAATGTTGTGCTAAATGAATTTGTTTCACAATTTTCTTTTTTCTTTAGTTTTTCCGATGTTTCAATAATTATTCTGTTATTCGGGGCGCAGACATGACAAACATATAAAAAATAATAAGAATCCTCCCAGCGATTTTCCAGTTAGTATGATATGGTAAATATCTGACAACATTTCTAGCGTACTTTTTCATTCATTCCCAATAACCACCATTTTTTTTTTTGAAATGTTTAAACTGGAAACGTATTTATTGTTACAACACTTCAAATCCCAAATAGAACCTGCATATCTAATTTGGACAAAATCCTTTGAAAAATAACAAAATAAGACAAACATAACCTCACATTTTTGAAAAAAAAATGATCAAATCCCAAATAGAACTTTTATAATCTAATTTGAAATCCTTTGGAAAATTACAAAATTATGCAAACATAACCTCACTTGGACGTTTTTTGGTGAATTTCTAAAATCAAACCTCAATTCGAAACCTTCATATCTTATTAGAACAAAATCCTTAGGAAAATAACAAAACTTTTCGAACATAACCTCACTATGTCATTTTAAAAAAAATGTTTTCATCAAGTCTCAAATAGAATCCACGATAAATTATCTAATTTGAACAACATCATTTGGAAAATAACAAAATTAGGCAAACATAACCTCACTTGGTCAATTTTTGTTAAATTTCTTGACCAAACCCCAAAATAGAGCCTACATGATTATTTGAACAAAATCTTTTGGCAAATTACAAAACTATGCAAACATAACCTCACTATGTCAAAGAAAGGGAAGTTGTGCTTTCGGGTTCTTAAGGGAAATTTTCCAATTTTTCTTTTCATAACATCACTCCTCATATTTCAAAGAACATTGAGAAAAAAATCACCTAAATTACTTCAGCCGTTCTCAAGTGATGGAGTGACCAAGTAAAACGGGATTGAAATTTATATATTAGATAAGATAAAAGCCTGGATAGATTCAGCATCAGCACTGTTTTAGTTTTATGTTTACGTTCACTGAATGCACCTATTTTAATATTATGGCAAAGTTGCTTTATCAGTCCTGACCTATGATTCTGTTTTAGTTTTAATTTTTATATTGTATGGACGTAGAATAAACTCTGAAAATGAATCTGGACTTTGTAACTCGCATTAACGGGTAGTTATTTTAACAGACGCACACAACATCCCTTTATGGGAAAAAATAGAAAAAAATATCATAATACAGAACAAACTACAAACAATGACATGATAGAAAAAACAGTTATCAATTTATCTAATAGAATTCTCTCAAATGATGAAAACAATGTTTTATCAAAAGGTTTAAATTTTGCTGTTACACCAAAAATTATAAATAAATTAGATATTATATCATCCATAGAAGCAACAACACAAAATTTACCAGAAGAACAACGAGAAGAATTTAGAATCAGATCAAAATTGATTTTAAATAAATCTTATAATATTAAACAAAATATCAATCATGCAGAACGTTTAGCAATAAAAAATTTGAAGTCAGATCATAGTATAAAAATACTTCCTGCAGATAAAGGTAATGCAACAGTAATTTTAGATAACACAACCTATGAAAATAAAATAATGTCTCTAATAAATGATGGAAATTACACAAAACTGACTAAAGATCCAACAGAACGTTTTGAAAGACAAATATATTCGAAACTCAAAAAACATGAAAGATTTTTTTCAGATAATGAAAGATCTAAACTGACACCACATAATAGTAAAGCACCACATTTTTACGGTGTGCCTAAAATACATAAACAGAATATACCATTAAGACCAATAGTCAGTAGTATTAACTCACCAACTCATACATTAGCCAGATTTTTACTAAACATACTCACTCCTTTAGCAGGCAACACACAATCATACATTAAAAATTCACAACATTTCTTAGAGAAATTATCAAACATCAATTATAATCCCAATAATCTTCTTGTAAGTTTTGATGTAGTAAGTCTTTTCACTAATGTACCTGTTGATAAAACATTGATGATCATAAGAGATAAACTTGAAAATGATACACATTTAAAAGAAAGAACAGACTTGGATATTAATGCAATTCTAGAACTTTTAACAATCTGTGTTAAAACAACATATTTTCAATATAATAATGAATTTTATCAACAAGACTTTGGAATGGCAATGGGTTCTCCTTTATCTCCACTTTTAAGCAATATTTTCATGGAACATTTTGAAACAATTCATGTAGAAACATATAGATACAAACCAATGATTTGGTGGAGATATGTAGATGATATTTTTTCTATATATGAGTATGATGAACAAAAACTTGATGATTTTTTAATTCACATTAATGATAAAGAACCCACGATTAAATTTACAATTGAAAAAGAACAAAATAATGAAATTCCCTTTTTAGATATACTAATTAAAAAAGATCTTCGAAATTTCAAAACCAAAATTTATAGAAAACCAACCCACACAAATAGATATCTCAATTTCAATTCCAATCATCCATTGAATATTAAAAAGGGTGTGGTGAAAAGTTTATATGATCAAGCAAAAATAATTTGTGATAATGACGATTTTGAATCCGAAAAAGATTTCATTAGAGATGTTTTGTCAAAAAATAATTATCCCGTAAATTTTATTAAAAAGTGTTTTGATAGTTTTGAACAACCTAGACAAGGAGATAAGAATATACCTATAACTAATTTAATTATTCCATACATACCTGGAATTTCTCATAAACTGAAACGTTTAGGTCAAACATATAATATACGGACCATTTTCAAAACTAATAACACACTTCGCTCTAATTTAACAAATACTCGACCTGATAATATTAATGAGTCCACTAAAAATGTAATTTATAAAATTCCTTGTGAATGTAATAAATTTTATATTGGAGAGACCTCACGACCCTTAAAAAAGAGAATTGAAGAACATAAATCATACATGAAAAAAAGGGAATTTCATAGATCGGGAATTTGTCAACACGCATTTGATAATAACCATAGAATAAATTGGGATAATTCAAAAATCTTAACAAAAGAACCATGTTCTAAAAAACGTAAACTTAAAGAAAGTGCATATATAATGTTAAATTCTAACGAATGTGTAGCAACTTGCTCTGTAAATTTAAGTAATACATGGTTACCTTTATTAAGAAATTGAACATAACCCAAAAAAATGAATTATAAATACTGAACATATATAAAGTTAAACAATCAACACCAAACATTTCAATGTCAGTAAAAGTGACATTTTGTGCCAAAAACACAAAAAAACACAATTTTTTACTGCGAAATCCTGAAAAAACGTAGAATAATTTTTGAATTTGAATTAATTGTTTCTTTTTTAGGTTCCACTGACGACGAAAGCAGATTCGCTTTTGAAACGTTTGATATTGTTAGGTTTTATTGTTTACTGATAGAATTTTTTTCAGGTAATATAGAAGATCCGGTATATTACCACTAGTTTGATTGTTTTTTGATAGGGTGTGGCGAAATACCCAAAAAAATCAGGTAAATCATGGATGCGCCACAAAACTACAGAGCATATCTAATAGAAAAACTCTTCTCTCATAATGTTCCTTTTGTCTTGATATTGAAAATGGCCGCCACTGCTATGCTATAGAGTTCAGAGTCTCTTTAGAGCGGAAACTCGAACGCGCTTATTGAATTGTTTTGTCACGAAAAGGTGACATGTGACATCCCGAATGGAAAGTTGTGTTTTCAGGTTTTTTTCGGGGGATTTTCCAACTTTTCTCGCCATAAAAACAATCCCAAGACCTTGAGGAACAATTAAAAAAAAAATGACTCAAATTGCCCCAGCCGTTCTCAAGTTATGGATCTTCCAGAAGAAATCGTTACTCATTTTTATATATTAAAGATTTAAATGCATGATTAAACTCTTAAAGTAAGGCCCATTCCTCCCAACTCACCCGATATTCTTCACAGAATAATCTCATTTGATAATATGGAAAGTCAATGGAACAATTCAATTGAAGCTTCAGAAGTGGCTATTTTAGGACATATTGTGCAAGATCCCACAGTGAGCACAAGGAAGTTGTCAACCGTGTCTGGTATTAAAAGAAGCAGCATTCAGTAGATTCATCCGTACAAAATACATCTCGTACGTACAAGAACTAAACGAGAACGATTTTGATAGGCGAATACAATTTTGTGAAACTATAACTGAAATGATCAACACTTTCGAACGAATGCTCTTTTTTCCTAAACGGAACTGTGAATCGAATCGACACAACTGGTTACCAAAAATGGGCTGGCATTTTTGGTAACCATATCGTTCTTTTTACCTGGTAATTTAACAGGATGGATGTACCTCGATTTATTAGAAAATACGATCCATCCAGCATTATTGGAGAAACTGGAAAATAACAACGAATACTCGGAACATCGTCTAGCAAGATGCTGCAGGGGTTCGTCAATATTTGGACGAAACGTTTCCAGGACAATGGATTGGAAGACGAGGAGCGACTGAATGGCCTCCCTGTTCCCCGGACTTAAGTCCGTTGGATTTTTTTTTATGGGACCATTTGAAAACTGAAATTTATGCTAGCCAGCCAACATCGTTAGACAACTTGCGGCAAAGAATAATTGATGAATGTCCTCAAATCACTCTAGAAATGTTTCAAAATGTACGGGAGAGGTTTGAACAAAACCAATATTATTGTATGGAAGTCCATACATTTTCAACATTTACTGTACCGATTTTAGCTTGAAGCACTTTATTTTAATAAATACTTCTTAACATGTTGTAACTTTCATTAGTCTCTGTAGCGGCTAGGCAAATAGTAGCGATTTGAAATTTGGGGATAATAATCTAAATAAAAATACCTTCAAAATAAGGTATCACTCTTCCATTCAAAATTTTGGGGGCGCTTGTCACCCTTGCTAAACAAACAAAAAAAGGGTCGAGGGTTTTTTCATGAACCACTTGAGGTCTCCAAAATTAGCTCTGTTTCGTTTTCAAATGGCCACCCTGTATATCTAGTCATGTCAAAAAGTGTGATATAAAATTGTTCGCAGATGACACTATGTTGTACATTAGTGGCAATAGTTTGAAAACAATGTTACATGATCTCAGGGTGATTTGAATAGTTTAAATGAGTGGTTGTGTGATAATAATATGCCAGTTAACACAAAAAAATGTAAATATATCATCTTTGGCACACCTAATATGTTGAGTAAGATCAAAAATGAGAAATTTGATCTAAATATTAATGGACAACTTATAGATAGGGTGAGTGTGATAAAGTACTTGGGTATTATGTTGGATGCAATAAATCTTAATTTTAATAATCATGCTGATTATATAAGTTCTAAAATGGCAAAGAAAAGTTACTTTCTTCAGAGAACTGGTGAACATTCAACTGTTTATGTAAAAGTGTTATTATATAAGACCATCATAGCTCTGCATTTGGATTTTTGTTCAACAATTTTGTATTCATTGTCAAAAGAAAAGATTGAACAACTAGGTACAAAAAATTCAAAATCGATGTAGGCGTACTATCTCTTCTGTGATAAATATACACCAATACAATGTATGCTTGATACTTTAGACTTTATGAATGTAGAACAAACAACTTTATTTAAAACGTATGTATTTATATATATATATATATATTATAAGACCGAATACCTAAGAAATTTTATATATATATAGAGAGAGAACTAGAGGTTAGTGGGGATGCAGTCTAGTAGGTCTAGTAGTCCTAACTATAGCCAGTCGTGCTAACCTTATTCTGCTTATATATAAGATGAAGAATGGAATGGTGCCTGAATACCTATCTAAAGATTTAGTTTTTGTTAGTGATGTTCATAATTATAATACTAGGAATACTGAACACTTTTATGTAACCACACTAAGACTGTCTAGAACAAATAATAGTTTATTTTATAAGGCTCTTGTACTCTTGTACAATATAATCATCTACCACTTAGTGTGAAGGAATCCTCCAGCAGTCTCGATAATTAAAAAAAAAAGCCTAAAAACTCATCTTAGGCGTAACATGTGATAAAATATGTAAATAGTATAGTTTAAAACTTTTGTGTGTATGTGAATATCTATGTAGTGATTAACGATGTTCAGTTCACCATAATATTACTTGATTTATGCACAGCTGTACTTAATTAAGATTATTATTATATTTTACACAGAGTGCCCGGAAAATACGTGTACAACGTTTGATATCAAACTGCTGTTGTAACAGGTCGATTTGAGTCGACTTATCTACAGGGTATCCGGGAAGATGTGGGGGATCTCTCGGATTCAGATTCAGATAGAACATTAAGATGACAAGTTCCAGTAAACTTTTTTCCTAGAGGTCCTGTACGGAGATACGCGGGCCCCGAAAGGATACCACTGTAAATTTTTCTTGAATAACTTTTTATCCACTCAATATAATTTGATGGAAATTTAAGATGATAAACAGTGAACATATCCTCTTAAAATACTGCCCTTAAAACATAATTAGCTTGTTTAGTTTACCAAAGGCGGGCTAGGTTGTACATTTTATTGCTTACATTCTCAACACCCTGTATGATAAAGACTTGAAAAAAATAAATTTAGGTAGCCTGAACCTTAGGCTGCAAGAAAAGTACTCTTGTTCATTATCGATAAAATGAACCCGTTTCGAGAAAAAAAACATATTTTTATTGAAAAAACCATCGAAAATAGCCATAATGCAGTGCTGTCCTTGACAAAAAAAAAATTAAAAATTTAACCCTTTATTTTCTTCGAAATGTTCATCAAAATTAATTTAAAAAAACAATGCAAAATTCGAAAAAACAGGTTCACATTTTTTCGAGGTTTTTTTCAATAAAAATATGTTTTTTTCTCAAAAACGCTTCATTTTATCGATAATGAACAGAAGTAACTTTTTTCTAGCCTAAGTTTCAGACTACAAAATCTATTTTTTTCAAGTCTTTATCATACAGGGTGTTGAAAATGTAAGCATTAAAATCATATACTTATTATTAATAATACGTATATGATTAAAATGTACAACCTAGTCCGCCCCTGGTAAACTGAATAAGCTAATTATGTTTTAAGGGCAGTATTTAAGAGGTGATGTTTACTGTTTATCATAATAAATTTTCATCAAATTATATTTAGTGGTTGAAAAGTTATTCAAGAAAAATTTATTTCCAGTGGCGTCCATTCGGGGCCCATATCTCCGTAGAGAGGGCCTCTAGGAAAAACGTTTACGGGAACTTGTCATCCTATTTTCCAATGTTCTATCTGAACTGAATCTGAATCCAATAACAATAACAATGACGCAAAATTGTTGTTCAAGGTGTTTTCCGATGAGGAAAATCAAAATTAAATCTTTGAAACCATGGATCACACAGGGCAAAGTGTCATCCAATAATATGAAGTCTGAGAGTCATATTTTGAAATGTTTCATTGACAACTTGTTTTTTCGACACTACCAGAAGAATTATAGAATATTAAATCGACGGCTAGTTCGACTGGCTAAGCATAACTACTTTCAAAACCGTAAAAGCGATGACAATGATAAAGCCAAGGAAACCTGGAAAATAGTGAACGAGTTTAGAGGAGGACTGGACAAAGATGCTATCAACAGATTCTACTGTTTCGTCGCGGATCAGTTAACTGGACATTTGTCTTCGTAGATTGATTCAATCACTTATCTGGGTACGACTTCCATAGCCCATTATTGTTATTGTAGTTTTTTTTTTCTTCAAATTTTATTTTTGTGATTTCATTTTAGACTGTTTTACTGTGCTTTAATTGTCTGTTAAACCCTTGGTTTTTTGATAATAAAGCTTATTCAGATTCTGATTCTGATTCTTTTTGCATTTGGAATACCGACATCAGCGAATCAAAACTAATCTTTTTAGGCAGGCAGGTAAAAAACAAGGAGTCTTCAGGTTTATGATGAGATTTTGATCAGAATATTGGAGAGTTTGCCTGTTGCAGCGCTGGATAGAGGGTTTCCGGCGTGTTTGAAGATTGCTGAAGTTATTTCTGGGATGCTTGAGATTGGACATGGTATGCCTCAAGGACCTGTACTAAAAGCCTGTGCTCTCTTTTCTCTACATCAATGATCGGACCAAGCTCATTGATATTCAGGGTATATTCACAGTATTATTTGTGGATGATACGATGATTCTATGAACACATCCTGATAGATTGAATGCATTGATTGCTCGGAATATGCAGAGTTCAGACTGGAGCAGCTTCAAGTTTACGTGTGTCTGTGACGGTCTGAAGGTGGATGATGGAGTTGTTTTGGGAAGTGCAGAATAAATTCCTTGGTATTGTGTTAGATGATGTTATGCAGTTAGAACGGTTGCAAAAGAATTGGGATCTTCAGTAGCCAGGACAGTATATTTCTCCTCGATTGAGAGTCACCTCAGATATAGGTATGGCTAGCTAGCATCGCTTTTTGGAGTTATTGCAATCGTGCTTTATTCACTTCGGTTTTTAGGTTGCAAAAGAGAGCGGTATAAGGTTTTTTCGTAGAGCACATTCTAGTGAACCCTGAAGTAGACCCTTGTTCAGGAAGCACAGTATACTGACCTTCCATGTCTTTTTAGATTACAATCAGTCTGTATGAGTAAGTAAAAGCACAGACCGATCCTTCTACCGGAGCGGAAGGAGCATATATCCGACCCAATTACCCAATGATCTGATAACTAGTTATTAGATCATTGTATCCGACCACACATGCCACAGTATTCCATGATTTATGAGAGTCTGAAGATGTTTAATCATATATGCTACCTGAAATCAAAAGTCTTTCGTAGTCTTAAGATTCAGGTGTCATCGTTGTTACAGAATAAAGCATTCTATAGTTTAAGCGGAATTTTCTTCTGATGTTTTGTGATAGTTGTGTGTTTTGCTATACTATATTTTTTACAATTGACTATAATCTTATATACACACTATATTTTGTCAAAAGATGTGATACGTATTTTTGATTGATTGTGATTGATTGATTCTGCATTCTGAAAAATTATTAAAAATATAAAATTATTGAGGCCAACAACGTGGAAAACTTAACCTCTCTTGTAGATAATCAGTACCCTATACCTACCATAAATATTAATTGCTATATGTTCATGAGTAGATGAATGTATGTTATTATGGAGTATAATATTACAACCTCTATTAACTATTGTAGCGTATTTCTGACCATCCTTTCAAACACTTTGAGTTTTACCTAGATAGGGCTTATAAGTACGCTTCTATTACTAAAACTAAATGCGCCAAATTAAAAAAAAAAAAATCGGTTCACATACAGTGTGACCCATTTGTTTTGGGAACACCCTGATAAAAAGTTTATTTCTTAACCGATTTGGTTCGTTTTTTTTTTTGTAGAGCTCGAAAAATTGTATATTCTTGGCAAAAAGTGACCTTCGCCATTTTGACTTCAAGGCCTACTATGTTAGTTTTTAAGAGCAAAATTTCAGGAAACCATATTAGCGATTTTTTAGAAAAAATCTGTGTGCGCCACTAGATCCAGCATCCTTTAAAACGGGTCTATACAAATTCTCAACCGAAAATATCAAGTTGAAAAAAAATAAAAATTCGCACTTTAACAATCTTTGATTCTATCAAAACAAATAAAAATGACATAAAACTAAAAATTTGTAACTTCTACCAAACCACCATCAACTTCAATGCATTTATCATTTCTTTTGATAGAATCAAAGATTGTTAAAGTGCGAATTTTTAATTTTTTTCAACTTGATATTTTCGGTTGAAAATTTGTATAGACCCGTTTTAAAGGATGCTGAATCCAGTGGCGCACACAGATTTTTTCTAAAAAAATCGCTAATATGGTTTCCTGAAATTTTGCTCTTAAAAACTAACATAGTAGGCCTTGAAGTCAAAATGGCGAAGGTCACTTTTTGCCAAGAATATACAATTTTTCGAGCTCTACAATCCAAAAAAAAAACGAACCAAATCGGTTAAGAAATTAACTTTTTATCAGGGTGTTCCCAAAAAAAATGGGTCACTCTGTATATTCACAGCATTTATTTATAAAAGAACGATTTTTTTTTCAAGTTCAACATCTTAAAAACAATGTACTTCTGGACCCATGTTCATATGGATTTCTTGTTTTTTTTCATAAAATCAGCTCAGGAATGCACCCTTGAGTTTCTTCTTCTTCTTCTTCTTATCAGCCTGTTTTCATCCACTCCTGAATGTAGGCCTCTTCCATATTCTTCCATTCCTGTCTGTTTCTAGCGGTTCTCATCCAGTTTTTCCCGGCGATTTTCTGTACGTCGTCACGCCATCTCTTTTGAGGCCTGCCAATACTTCTTTTGCTCTCTCTTGCGCGCCATGCTGTTATTTTGCATGTCCATCTTTGTATATCCTGTCTTGCAATATGTCCAGCCCATCCCCATTTCAGCTGTGCAATTCGTTTGCTCACATCTGTTAGTCTTGTTCTTCTTCTGATTTCCTCGTTTGGAACCCTATTTCGTAGATTAATTCCTAGCATAGCCCTTTCCATTGATCTTTGGGTGACTTGAAGCTTATTAATAGTTTTACGTGTAAGCGGCATTGTTTCAAGACCATAGGTGAGGACTGGTAGAATGCACGATTCGTAAACTTTTCTTTTGAGATTTATGGGGGTTTCACCGGATTTTAGGATGAATCCAAGTTTACCAAAAGCTGCCCAACTGAGACTTATTCTTCTAGGAATTTCGGCCGATTGATTTCCATTCCCTATTTGTATTCTTTGTCCTAGATATATATATTCCTTCACGTTTTCTATCATTTGATCTTCGATTTCAACTTTCTTGAGTCATTATTTTTGTTTTTGATAGGTTCATTTTGAGTCCCACCACAGATGATGCATGGTGAAGTTCTTGTAGCATACATTGTAGTTCTTCTGGAGAATTGCTGATAATGACAATATCGTCGGCAAATCTCAAGTGGTTTAGTCGTGCTCCATCTATGTTAGTTCCCTTATCTTGCCAGTCTAACCAGTGCTAACGTGAACAATTTTGGAGAGATTGTATATCTCCTTGACGTATGCCTCTTTTTATAGGTATCCGCGAAGTTTTTATGTCTTCATCCAGTGTGACTTGCATGTAGGCGTTTTCATATATGTGCTTGATCAGAGCAGAATATCTTGAGTCAATCCTAGCGTTGTCCAGCGCAAAAGCGCTAAGTCAAATGAAGAATAGTGAAAGTCCTGGCGAAGATCGTATAACCGCCGATATGTTGAAAATAGGGGGACAACAGCTAAGAGAAAGCATAAAGATTTTGTTGAACAAGTGCTTACTTTATGGAAAAATTCCCGAAGCAAGGGAGAACGCAGAAGTCATCTTACTGTACAAGAAGGGGGATAGAAATAGCTTAGGAAACTACCGACCAATTAGCCTACTATGCCACTTGTATAAACTCCTCACAAAGATAATTACCAACAGACTGACATACAAAATGGACGCATACCAACCTCCAGAACAGGCCGGATTCCGCAAAGGCTTCAGTACAATAGACCATCTGCAGACAATACATACTCTTCTCGAAAAAAACCACGGAATATAATAAACCACTACATTTGGCTTTCGTTGATTATGAGAAAGCTTTCGACTCAATCGAATCATGGGCGGTTTTTCTTCTCTTTTGTTTCAAGTATAGTTTATAATATGTTGAATAAGTTAAACATCATAAAAATACCAATGGGGAGCTTGCATCATTTTTTTCTATTGCTGGAGTCGAAAGTAAATGAAAAATAAGGAGACACATTTTTTCTCTTTTTCCTGTTAGTAAAAAATTGACAGAAATATAACATTTTGAAATGTGCTAAAATTATAACGTCATAACATTATTGCACCACTATGCTCAGGGGTCCATAGCGACTGTCCTACCAGGCAAAAGTTCTAACAGGCAAATGTACTAAAAATATCCTACGTCATCGGGTTCTGTTGCCAAATTGTATGTTCTACTTTTCTCAGGCAGCTTTTTCATTTGTCCGAAAAAGGCGGAGCCAGATTGACTTGACACTCTTGATGCATGCAACATGTGATTGCGATCAGCTGTTGATTTGATTGTTTACTTACGAAGAATATATATTTTTTATCTATGTTACTTACTTATTGTTGGCACTTTAAAGTCGGATTTTCAGTTTGTTGCATAGACTAATAGTACCTACTATATGAGGATGTTTCAAGGTAGGTAAATTGTCAAAAATTATAATAGAATGGGTATTATGTTAGTAGTTGATGTTGAATGTATTCCTTCCACCTTCCAATTCTGATATTCACGAGGCGGTTAGTGCGGGCACAAATATCTCAAAAGCATATTATTATAGATTAAAGTAGATGCAAGTGGGTAGGACACTTGAGTTCCATTATGTTTAAGGTATTTTAGATATCAAGTTAACAATCAAAAATGTGATAATATACTGCCAGTTTTTCCGCAAAAAAAATGAGGTTGAGGTATATAGTCAATGATGGACTTCATCCTGTTTAAAACTACCTGATCTGAATGCAAATCACGTACATCGAAAACCATGGGCATTATCCTTTATCTTTTATAACTTTTGATCAAATTTACAGTGACTATAGAAGTAGGTACCTATGGAGGTACCTACTTTTATTACAAAAAAATATTTTATGAACTGTCCACTTCTTGTAAATGGAATAGGTACCTATATAATATTGCTTCGTAGGTTACTTGAGAAAAAATATGTAGAAGTATAGATCACATTGATATTATACAGGATATTATACTTGACTTAGGGCCGTTATTTCAATGTCAACTTTAGTGACAATTTTTATTTTCAAGGAAAAATGATTTTGATTTTGAGTGGTTGATCCACATAACGTATGTAACATATTGAATTTTAAATGCATGTTGACGTAGCCCTAATAAGAATCTGTTTTTTTTTGTACATGTACAGGGTTATTCATTACACTTTGACCCCCACCTACAGCTCATATTATGAGTGGTAGAAAAAACTTTAAATACAAATGGTTTAGTTTTTTTCCCGTAGTATCTTTTGGTAATAGCGGAAATAGAGAATCGAATTTACAAAGTTGAAAACATCGATTGAAATTATATTTTTTTAAATGGAACATCCTGTATATTTCTGGCTAAAGTGTTTGATATTTTTATGATTCTAAATTGATCTAAATATATTTTAATATATGTTGGTTTTGGTCCAGCTGTTTTTGAGCTATTCAAGTTCAAAATCTAATGAAAATTACACCACGTTGATCTGATGGATTCTACCGTATCTCAGCAATACCACTCAGAATAAGAGCTGGTGGGGGTCAAAATATAATGAATAACCCTGTACATATAAAATTTTATTGATGCTTTCTGAATTTCAAATCAGTATAGATCTTGCTTGTGAGTGGATTGTAAATCTTGCTAAGAAAGTTGTATGTTTAACGCCCATTTGCATGGTGTCTGGTGATTATGGTAGAGATAGAGACAGAACTAGGTATCAGAATTGGATTCATATAATATAAGTAGACCATTTTTGTCAAAACTGCTTTTAAAAACTTACTTATTAGGTGAACTCGCTATTCGCCACAAGTCACAACCATACAAATGGGCATATTCTATTCTACAATAATAATTGAATAAAATATAATAATTTATAGGTACAAGTCAGAATAAGAAGGAACGCTAGAATTCCTCTCCAATCTACGTCATTGGAAAGACGGAAAAAGGCAAGGACGAATACTGAATAATAATACTGAATAAACCTAATAAATATATTCCTGAGTTTTATTCATTAATCGTCAAAATATCAAAATAGGTTATGTCTAGAATATAGACTGTAAAAGGAAAAGTCTACTGGGTCTGAGTCTGAGTCTGAGTCTACTGGGACTGGGAAAGCCTGATTTAACATGAAAAAATTAATAACAGTATCATTAAATGAATGTAGATCTAATATTCCATACCTAATAGTATCTCATCAATGCCAATCAAAAATCCTGAATATTTATGTTCATCAATCAATTGAAATGATAATTACCTACCTTCTATTATATTTATTAATAGTGATTTTTATTATACAGGATATAACAGAGTAAGTGTTACAACGTAAAACTGTAGATTCGTTATAAAAAAAAAAAGATTTTTCCTAAACGAAAATTTTCCGCGGGCTTTCTTTTTCGATATACAGAGTGTCTCATATTTACGCCACTTATTTTTTTTTCAATAAAATGATACTAACTAGTAAGCTTCGACACTGTATCAAATCTGATAAAAATATTCCAAGTGGTTTAGAAGTAATTAAAGTACAAACTTTTTTTTCATAACTTTGACACCCTGTATATCCAAACGAAAGCCGTTAATAACGAATCTACAGTTTCACGTTGTAACACTTACTCTGTTACACCCTGTATATGTATATGCATCTCGTCAAAAAATTATTGAAATGTTTTAACTCTGACGTATTGAAAATGATATGGGTAAGTATAGAAAATTAATTTAACTTTTTCCAAGTATCATGAAAATACTACTCATCTAGAATGATACGAACACAAATAAATTATTTTGATTTTGAAAAATCTGTTGTGAAAGTAAAAAAAAAAATTATTTACAGAAACTGTATTTCTTGAGCTTTATCTTCACCCTAATTTATATTAGGACTAGCTCAAACTAACCACCAATATACAGGGTGTTTAATTAATATTACGAAAAAAATCAGTATGACTTTCCCAGTCTAAAAATAAGAAGAAAACTTCCTATTGACACGTATCCGGAAATGCTTCATTACAGAGTGTTAAAGTTTTAATTTTTGTTTTTTCCTAATAATATTTGAAGCAATGTCGATATTTTGATAAAAATTGGTGTTCAGGGGTTTTTTGTCTGATCTTAGTATGGCTCTAACTTGTAGAGGGCGCTACCTAGAATTATTTTTCCAATTATTAAGAGCCATAACCTTTTTGACAAAACAGATTTATTTGTATTTTCTACGCAGAAAAAGTAAACTTGTTAAGAGTGGCTACAGGCAACCATTCTCGAGATATTCGGATTTGAAATAATAAATACATATCTGATTTTGAAATAATGGCGGAGGTGAAGTTATAAATTATTTCGTATGAATGCTACATATCTTTAGTGAAAAGATAAAATTCAACTGATGAGTGATGTAAACAACAATTTTTATTAAAATATTATAAAAAATGGAGAAAATGAAAAGAATCAACAACCTGTAGCGTAACGGAGCATATCCGGACACATGTTTATGGAAAGTTTTCTTCTTATTTTCAACAAGGGAGACTCATCCTGATTTTTTTGTCAAAAAAATGCAAGACCTTGCTTGACGATAATCCCAAAATCACGTGTATTTTTTATTTCAAATCCAAATATCTCGAGAATGGTTACACTTAGCGACTTTTAACAAGTATACTTTTTCTGCGTAAAAATGATGAAGAAATCTGATTTTTTACTTAAAAATATAATACAGGCACGTCCAAAAAAGTTGCGGCTGCTAATAATAGGAAAAATAAGTGTATACAAGTTAGAGCCATACTAAGATCAAATTCAAATTTTGCATGACAAGAAACCCCCCAACACCAATTTTCATCAAAAGATCGACATTGGTGCAAATACTATCCAGGGTTAGGATAAAGTACCAGAACGGTCGATTATCTCAAAATGTACAGGGGCTGGCAAAAAGTGTGTCTTTTACAAAAGTTGTAGGGCTTTTAAAAGTCTACATATCAGTGATAAATTGGAATATACGGGGTCGGGCATAAAGTTGTGATAGACCAAAGTTGCATTTTTTTAAATGGAACCCCCTGTATATTGATAGATATTTCAATTCTCCTTTTATTTTTGAGCAAAATTTGTTATAAACGTAATGTTCCTAAATTCAGCCGTTTTCGAGTTATCGCGTTTTATAAATGACATTTTTACATCTTTGACATGCTATAAAACTCAAACGGTATAAGATAAAAAAAATAGATTTTTAAAAACTAAAAGTTTGGCAGGCTTCATGTATCAGGACAGCAGATGGGTGGAGGTCAACGCACTGAGTCCCCGTTATCGTACAGCGCATACCTGCTGGGAGGTTACCTTCCACTTTCAGGTGGGAGGAAGGGCGTAGGGCACTGCAATCTGCCAAAACCAGGGCAGCGAATCCGACGACTAGCGGGGAAATTCTCAGGGTATATTGGTGAAACGAAATGGAGATTCATAAAGATTGCAATTCAATTAAACATCAATGACACCGGGACCTAAGATTATCCCTCCGGGATACAATATCGATGAAAATCCCGGAATTATCGCGATACACTCAACTAACGGAATTCTCACGAGCAGGTGGCTGTGACGTCATATGTGAAGGAATTCAAAATAATAACCATAAGAAACTTCGTTCCCCAACAAAAACCATATTTTCATAACAGACCATAACCACAGAAGAATCCAGTTGGTTTCTTTTGTGCCATAACAACCTACGACCATACACGCTTCGTGTATGGTCGAAGATAACAACCATAAAAAGCTTCGATCAGCATATTATTATGGTAACCATAGAAACTGCGTAATTAGCAATTTCCACAATTATAGTTAGCACGCGTTGTTTGAAAAAAAAACACAAAGGTAATACAAATTCACGAACGACATTTTTTGGAGACAAAGAAGTGTTGGGGTAGATTATTGAATACACTTCTACTTAATTAACTCTTACCTTTGTAAAAAATGTCATATTGAAATATACATCAAGTTAAATGTTGAAAACGTACTATAAAATTAATATCTGCGACTCTGAATATTAACTGAAAGAAGCCAAAAACTTTCTTTTGTCAATGGTATAAGAGCATCGACTATAAAAAAAAAGAGTATAAGTCGTAACGGTTAGTATTGTAACTTGAAAAACGCCTTCGCCATCGCAACATGAATAATTATCTGTCAGTTCATAAACTTTCCTTTGTACTTTTCCTATATTATTTCTACGTTTGAGTTCCGGAAGCACGAAAAATATCGTATATTATACCTTACAACTAAAGTACTTTTGATCCCTCAGGAAAAGTATGCCCATTTCCACGGTTGGGCCTTCAACTTGTTTTTCTGGATCTAAAGTGCTAGTCAATTCCCACGGCATATACTATACTATACAATTTTGTACTTCCGGGACTAAAGTGACCACTCCAATCACTTATTACCAAAACTAAAGTATCACTTTTTATCATCATGCCAAAGATCTAAACATTTAAACACACAATAGATCTTTGATCATGCTTTTTATCCATCGGGAAATATTGGTGGCTATGATTTAACGTTAACGTTGACTTGACGTATCTGTTAGGATTTTTTACTTATGGGAAATTTATTATTCCATTTGTTAATAATACAAATTTAACAGCGTAATTACAGTTTATTCAAAGCTTTTTTGCGGTTACGTCACACAGTATTTGACGTTTGCCATTATGTCGTCGTAGAGTCATCGCAAAAGTTTCTGACCAGAATCCCTCTCTCTTTTTAATTGATCAATTATTAGCTTCAAAATTATTATAACCTGCATTGTGAAATTTATAGATTGTCGTCTAAATTCGAAAATTTCAAAATAACGGTCGCGTTCATAAGACGGTACAGTTGTGGAACTGGCCGCTCTTTCTTATAATAAAGCGCTTATTTGGTAGCAGGTTCCCATAGGAACATATTGAATCTAACAACGACGTCGAATATAAATTAGGTCGTTGGAATCTAATGACAGACGTTCATAAGACTCAACAGTTACCAATTGAGCGCTCCCGGAGCGTAGTGGTCTGTTCCGTCTTATGAACGCAACTAATGAATATTATTGTCAAAACGTGACATTTGTCAACATTTATGGCGAACGACTTTGACGTCCAGTTAATTCAAGACATACGTGAAATTTTTGTAAATGTTTGAGAGACAGACGGGGAAGTATGACGTAACCGCTGAATAGCATTGACCAAACTATAGGTGTTTCTTTTGTTTTCCCTATAGGATTCTTTATGCAGCGTAACCCACGCCCGATACACCTAAACACACACGGCATGTCGAAAACCTCGAGAATGAAATGCGAAGTGACACAGTTTCGATAGTTACCATAATAATATGCGGATCGTAGCTTTTCATGGTTATTCTCATAAGGAGTTGTTTTTGTTTCGAAACGTAGCTTTGTATCGTTATTATATTAATTTATTCCTTCGCACATTTGAACTGAACTTTTCCGGGCGGGTGCCAAATTTTCAAGAATACCATTTTCATCATCGGCATCGTACAGTCTACAGCTTTGAGCTTAGATCATATATTTATATGATATGGGCGTCCACAGTGGTGCTATTTTTATTTAGACTCACGACTCACTGAAGTACAGTCTAGAACACAGAACACATATACAAAGTTTGTAAGACAAACTGACGTATGAAATTTTACGGAACAATGCGCCATGGAATGAAGTGGATGCGAATCGAACTATCAGACTTGGATAATGTATTATTGAAGATTTCTGTGATATATTATACAGTTTCCTTTACATAAAAGCACTGACATTGACTTTGACGTTGAAAATGTCTTTATTTAATGAATAAAGACAAAAACTTGGAAAAGATGTAGTTTTTTCGGTTTTTCTTGAATGTCCAGAAAGATGTAGTTTTTTTGGTTTTTCTAGAATACACTGGGCGAAATTCCATTTGTTCTTCTGGTAGAATTTTTTTTGCCATCGTGACTTTCCTTATTTTGTGGAGGATGCATTTCTCCGGAACTTTTCCGATGGCGGCTGGAACATTGATGAGCCTCTAGTATTCCGGGTTGTATTCTGCGTTCTTATAGGTTTTTTGATGAGGAATACCAGGGCATTTTTTCACTTAGAGAGGAATCAAAGCATGAAAGACAACATGAAGATAAAGGGTGACGTTCAAATGACTTTATCTGTCATCATGACAAGCTAATAAGCTGTCATGTGGCATACAGTGACTATATGTGGCATTCCACATACCGCCATCTTTTCGAGATCTAACAAACTTCAGGCACATTAGCGCCTCTCCGTGGATGCGAGTCAAAGCTTTCACTTAGGCCCCGCCCTCCATTTACGTTTTTGTTCTAAACTTTGTATATGTGCTCTGTGGTCTAGAACGATGTGACGCCCTGATGCGAACTTCATCAGGTTTTTCTGGTTGAACCGCTGAAAAAATTATTGTAACTGGTTGAGTGTAGTTTTGTTTTCGACTTTTTCTTCGTTAGCCTTTCTGTTGTTGACTATCACATGTGTTTATTGAAGTCTAAACGAAAGAAACTAATGTCTGCAAACTGTTATTGTTAAGTAGCTGGCTACACTCCCCAGTGTGGCAGCAACATCTACTCTAATTTTTTCAAACTTTTCTCCGAAATAACAGTATTCAAAACATTTTGTTGAAACAAAATCTCTATTGCGGTAAACATAAACATCATTGTGATGGGTATATACAGGGTGTTTCCTAAAGATTGGTAAAAAATTCGTTGTGTGATTCCTGGGGTATTTTCATGAAAAAAAGTTCCTATAAACATTTGCCGAAAAATGCTTCCTAAGGGAGCTACGCCCCTTTAAATAGGGCACCCGAAGACGGTTTTTCCTCAATATTTCCGAAACCTTACATACAAAAATCATGAAATTTGGTACATCATACAAACTTTTGATGCTGAATGAGAATTTGAGCTCAGAATTTCAAAATTTTAATCAGGGGCGTACCATACTGGCGGGGTTAAAGGTTAAAAGAATCCAATTTTCTTTTAACCTTTAACCCCGCCAGTATGGTACGCCCCTGATTAAAATTTTGAAATTCTGAGCTCAAATTCTCATTCAGCATTAAAAGTTTGTATGATGTACCAAATTTCATGATTTTTGTATGTAAGGTTTCGGAAATATTGAGGAAAAACCGTCTTCGGGGTGCCCTATTTAAAGGGGCGTAGCTCCCTTAGGAAGCATTTTTCGGCAAATGTTTATGGGAACTTTTTTTCATGAAAATACCCCAGGAATCACACAACGAATTTTTTACCAATCTTTAGGAAACACCCTGTATACACAATGTCAAAAAAGTTTTGTTGCAACCCCTCGTGCAAACCTAAATTCAATATTCTTACTAGGTAGGTACCTTCATAATTGAAGAAGTATTAGGTCTGTCGTGGAACAATCACAAACCAGTCAGCGTTTATCGATTGGTCAATGTCAGTCATAGTCAGAAATAGTTTGCAAAATGCAAAAGCTGATTGGCTCTGACTGGTTTGTGATCGTTCTACGAACAGACCTATTCTAGAGTAGACCGGGGATGTTTGATAGGTGAATGCTGATATCGAAAGCCCTGCCCTGCATGCGAACATTTTTGAAGACACATTCACCATGATAATAATATGAGAATAGCCTCTTGCCTTTGATTTAGTTCAGGGCCCCTATTTTCGATTCTCACTTCGCCTGAATCGAGTGCCCGTGTTGTACAAAACCAATGTAGTTCACCGGTGATCTATCATATCACACATTCGAAAATATTTATTTTGTGATGCCAAGCACTCCTCATGCTGCTATAAGCACATTGAAGCTGTAGTTTAAAACAAAAATTAGGGACAAGATTAATTTGTTAGACTGACCGTTTGTCAACGCTGAGTGTAGAATTTGCAAATTCGGAAATATGCCTGCCTTTGTTGTGTTTGCACGTGTATATTGAATACATAACTGGATTATTTGCATCAATTGGTATGCTGGTTCCGGCTTTAAAACTAAATATGGAATCCAGGTACGGATCAAACTCTTAGCGACTAATACATAGAAAATAGTATAATATGTATTCATTACAAAATATATTATTGCTTTCATAAAACTACAACCAATACAATCAGCTTGAAGCGGTGTGAAAAATTGTTTCCTCCTTTATACTCTTTACAAACAGATACTATTAAAAATAATGTACACAATTTTATCATATTATTATTCGTCATCTAGAAACAATTTATATCTATAAAAGATCAATAAATAAATCCTACATTTTATTGAATATAATGGGTAAGTTGGATTATAATTACTATACGTTTTCATGTAGAACTCAGTTCGGATTGAAAACCGTTTTGGTATTGAAACTTAAATCTCAAAGCTATTGTTTTCAATTCAGATTTGAACACAAAAATTTCTTTTCAAATTTTATGATTAAGGAGTTTGAGATATTCTTTGCTCAGGAAATCCTCTACTGACTGTGAATAGAACGTAAACAGACAAAACTGACAGAAAAAGTTGACAAAAATGTCACACTGGAATCGATTTGAATACTGCATAAAAACGTTATTGGTAAATCTTCATGAAATTGAATCTTTGTATATGAGTCTAAGAAGATATATTTTCAAATCAACACAACTCACAGGTCAGCATACAATTTATAAAACACATCGTATAACAATTTATTTATTTAAAGATAATTGGACCATAACATTTTAACAATACCTCCTTTTTATGTAATTTCAATTCTCACTTTTTGTGTTGAAAAGAATTATCCTATATTAGGGGCGTTCGAGTTTACGCTCCAAACAGTCCAAACACTCCGAGCACGAAAACTGTCCATTTAAGCGTGCACAATTTTTCGTGCTCGGAGTGTTTAGAGCGTAAACTCGAACTCACCAATTATTCCGCGAATGAACTTCTATCACAATTATTAATTACGTTTAATCTTTAATCCGTCACTTGGATTGGCAACACTTTTCAATATTTTTTGCGATGATTCAAACATACAGAGGGTGTCAATTTGAAAACGAACGCTAGCATTTAATTGTGCCCAGACCAATGAGAGTATGAAAATTTCACGAGACACGTCATCACGTCAATTTAAATATCAAGGAAAACAACTTTTGAGGTACCTGTTGTTTTTCTGGATTCAACCCACCCTCTTAAATTTCAAGTATCAGGACCTACTTAGGTATTTCGTTGCATCACTTTTTTGCAAAATGGAAGTTCCTAACCTCACAATTGCTTTCCAACGAACAGAGTTCATTATTCCTTGAACTGATTATTTCGTCAAATTTCCATACTCATAATATCATGCAGTTCATGGAATAATTATATAATTATGTTCGTTTAAAAACAATTGTGAGGTTATGTACTTCAATTTGGAAAAAAAGTGATGTAACCATAAAGATATACCTAAAATTATTATAGGTATATGGATGTAACTTATTAAGAATAACATGAAAATTTCAAAATTCCCGAAATAAGTGGGGGTTGCTATTTGTAAATTTCAGAGGGTGGGCGTGAGAGGGTTCGAGTGTTTGAATCCAGAAAACTCAACAGATACCTCAAAAGTTGTCTCCCTTGATATCTAGATTGACGTGTTCGCCAAATTTTCATACAATCATTGGTCTGGGCACAATTAAATAATAATTAAATCAATATAAATTATTGTATTTTGTATTTTTTGTATTGTATTATAGATAAATCTACGGCCTCTATAATTGATATCGCAATCAATTAATAATATCATCCTATAGAACATATCGACACCTCATTGGCCAAATGACGTAAAAGCCACAAAAAGTAAATTTTTCAGGAGGACGAAAAAACCTTACTCCAAATAATCAGCATTCATATTTTTCAGGTTTTATATCTTTATGCATTGTTGTGGGTTACGTCCCTTGAACTACTCATGCGAAAACTCATGTATTTTTCATTTAGGGATCCAATTCTGGGATTAACCCACTTTCAGCAATTTTGTGGGTTACGACTTTTGGCCTATGAGGTGTCGATATGATGACGTCACACGTACGATCTATCATTTATCTCTGTCTATCTGGCGAGTGAGAGAGGATTGCTTTAACACCCTTATTTCCTTCTTCGATTATGTGGCAAAATTCGCGTTCTCTTTTTTATTTTCTTTTTTTTTTTGCTGATCGACCTTTAAATATTGGGTAAAAAACGTATATAGATTTTCAAGTCATTTGAAAATGTACCTACCTATGAAATTTTTCATTCATTTTCAACTTTGTATTTGGTGAGCCTTTATTCTTTATTATATTATTATTCAAGAATAATTGACTAATTTATTGTCTTTTATAGCATAAACTGTATGTAGCAAAAAGGCCTGCTCGGCTTTAAAAATATAATATGATCTTTATTTCTGAAAAAGGTGTAGGTATAGTATATCTAGGACACGTTAGTTATAAAACCTTTTTTACTTAAATTTGGTTCAGGAATGCGTCTTGGGAATTACGGCACATCAAGTAACACACACGCCTTAAACTGATGAAAAAAATAAGTGGAAGGCAACAAGGAACAAGCATTGTTGAAAAGTTATATGCCTATTTTTGATTTCAAAAATAAATTTAAGGTGCTACTATACCTACAAGTTTATAATTACATACTTCTTTCAATCCACCAGTTTGATTCCTAAATCACCTGTAGGTATGCCTAAAACCATACCTGCCGCATATAAAACCAAAACGAGTAGTCCAAAGTCCAACAGTCCAATCTTTCACAGATTCACACTCTTATTTCTCTTCTACAAACATTATGAATATGAAATGTACATTTCATTAACATTAGTTATGCTAATTCAATGATGGAATCATACATATGCTGTGACTTGCTGTGGAGACATATAAGACATCGAGAATGACATCAACTTTTAAATATATTAGATACCTACGAACAGAAAACAGCCATCTATCCATACCAAGAAATCACAAAACATAAATAAAAGAAAAAAAACCTAAGAACCTGCTGGTGTGAAATGAATGTGTCAAATGGTTATCTGCATAGATGAAAAATATATAGTTATCTGGAAAGTGCATGGCAACATGAATCGCGCCAATGCCTGAGAAAAACCAATGCACAATTTGACAACAGACCGCGAGTAACGCGATGACGTAGGATATGTTTCGTACAAATAGCACAAACGCATTTTCGTACAAATGCCACCACGCGCAATTGACACATACCGGATTTCAGAACGCAAGAGAAAAATGCAAACAACCGGCAACATGAGTAGAACATTTGCTCGTTAGTACATTTGCCGGTTAGGACAAGTGCCGGACTCCCATGCTCAGTATATCTAAACTGCTGGACACTCGAACTTATACAATACATGCACATTTTTGGGTAAAATTCAAAGTCCAATATCTTCAACGAGAAAAAAAATATTTTAATGCGGTTTGCGGATTTTTGAAGCTATTTTTGTCTGGATTGAGATGCATGGAATGGATATTTTGTAGAAACTTAGACACATGATGTACAGGGTTATTCATGAAGTCATGCAAAAATCAAAATTTTTGTGAGTATACCATTTCAGTAAGCATTGAATTCAGGCAATACAATATGATTTGTAACTATGGTAATGTTAATATCTCCAGACGTTTTTGTCAGTTTTTGAATGCAAGCTCGTTGTGATTAGATACGCTTACAAACATCAGGGAGGGAGACCAAATGTTTCAAATGCTGCAACTCTGCAATGAATTGATGGGTTTCTACGGTTTTTGCAGAGCTGGAGACCATATAAAAGAGAAATTGAAATGAAAATGAACACTTTTTTTTAACGATAATGCACCTACACTCATGGTCATATAAACAGCACAGGCTTAGAATTTGATAAAACCTGCTTGATCCATCAGTTATCAAAGAAGTATTGGTGCATTTTGTCAGTATACGGAAACTGTTGATTTTAAAAATTAGGCCCTGTCACCACGTCTAAAAGATGTCAATAAAAAAACTGTTTTTGTATTACTTTTGAAGAAAATTGCTAGCACCATTCGAAAGTGCGGCAAAATTTGTGAAATTTTACAATTACTGAACCCACCAGCTTTGAAATTTTAAACATGGCAAAAATTACAAATCTTTCATGATCTTTTCAAAATATTGCCAAGTTTGAAATTTCATAGCTACACTATCCTTTGATGAATTATTGTGGAATGTTTGATTGGTGCTAGCCATTTTTATCAAAAGTGACACAAAAAAAGAGTCATTTTCAACATATCTTTATGTAGGTAATAATAAATGTGATAAAAAGGCCTTTAAAAATTTTTTTCAAGAAATCGCCTGGACCCGTGAACTGACAAATGGATTCAAGTTGTTAAATACAGCAATACTTTTCTGATAACTGTTGATGTATAATATTTTTAACAAATTCTAGGCTAGCGCTATTAATCCGACCATGAGAAATAGTACCTTAACGATTAAAAAAAAAGTGTATTCCAATTTTCTTTTTAATCAGTAAAAATAAGATTCCCAACACTGCAAAAATCGTAGAAATCAGTCAATGCATTGCAAAGTTATAGGCACTTAAATTCAAAAACTGACAACTGATGTCTGGAGATATTAACATTGCTAATCGTCTGTCACATGACAGAACATCTCATATGTCAAGATGTGGACTATTCGAACTTACCAATAGTAACAAACCATATTAGGCGGATTTTGGCGTTAACCAGGTTACGATCTATCGTTACCA
Organism: Orchestes rusci; assembly: GCA_958502075.1. Taxonomy (NCBI): domain Eukaryota; kingdom Metazoa; phylum Arthropoda; class Insecta; order Coleoptera; family Curculionidae; genus Orchestes; species Orchestes rusci. The sequence continues at coordinate 4,325,229 of OY293303.1, read as the reverse complement.
GGTTTGATAAGTGATTAGTTACTATATCGATACCAGTTCGGGATCAAACGCCAAAACGTTCTGGTTACTAAAACCACTAAAAGTAACATTTATGGTATAACGTAACTACTTAATTAAGTACCTCCCAAGAGATTTGCCTCTACTGCGAAGGAATGTAAGGTTAGGAAATTCCGCCTATTGTATCGCCTGAATTCAATGCTCACTTTGCATACTCCCAAAAATTTTAATCTTTCGCATGACTTCATGAATCACCCTGTATATCATGATTTTTTTGTTTCTACAAAAGATTCATCCCATGCATCTGAATCCGGACGAAACTGGCTTCAAAAATCCGCAAACCGCATTGAAATATCTCTATTCTCGGTGAAGATATTAAACTTTGAATTTAACCAAAAAATGTGCATTTATAAGTTCGAGTGTCCAGCAGTTTATTATAAACAGAACTTGAACCCCTAATTACTTCTGCAAAAATCATATTTGAAGGAAATAAAAAAATACATACCGACTTTTCTGCGATTTTATACAGTTTGCAATGAAATATTTCGATATAATTTTTGTATGCAAGTTCCCCATTCAATAAAACAGTTATATTGAGGATTTTTTTTTTGAACGATTGACTAATCGTACCCTGGAGATTATTGATGCTACCTCCCGAAACTATTTTAACTCGATGGAGGTACTCCAGAATATTAAAATAGCTCTTAATAAAACCAAGCGCCGCCACTGTACATTTGATGGAAAATGTATGATCCCTTCGCCACTGGTTGATGTCTAAACTAGGTAAACGTCAGAAGTCGGGAATGTCAGGATCCAGTCTACATTAAGCCATTCTTATATTAGTCTATGATTCTTATTCCTTGTTTTTAGTTTTGGTTTTGATGTTTGAAGAATTCTTCCAGTCCAGCATCCGAATCCACAAATATGCATTTTTTCATGTAATTAACAGAAACCACCATGTCGGATGGCCCAAATAGCCTCGATCTAACATGGGATAATTTCCATAACTGGCTGCATTGCATTTGTGTTGTTACTTTCGATTTAGAAGTGGGACAGGCTTTAGAGGTTGGTATATATAATCTGATTAAATGTATTAAACTTCAATCACTCGCAGATAAAGTACCCAAAAACAGCGCATTTAACCGACCAAGAAATATCCAATGTGTGTTATTCGGCGTTCCCTGACTCGAATTCGGGATGCATGGGAGACACGAAGTTCACTATCAGGTTACCATGCAAGAATATGAGGAAAACTCGTGCTGAACATGTCAATTATAACGAAAAGTGTCCCCCTTCGTTGAAGATTGACGAGGGCTACATGTGGGGGTTCGTCTATTTCAGACAAGTCAAGGATATTAATTTGCCAAGGGGGTATTTTCAAAAGGTAAGCTATGTGGTTGCTATGGCAACCGAGTTGTTTTTGCCATATATCTATTAATAACTATATGAGAAACAATGGACAATTTGTATACATTTTCAAATGACTTGAAATTTTCTATACGTATTCTAGACAATATTAGAAAGCCATCAGCGATTTTTTTTTCAAAATACCCAAAAATATACTAAATAAATGAAAAGGAAGACGCGAATTTCAATGCATGATCGCAAAAGAGGTGGGGCCATATTACCCTCCCGAGAGCGAGAGAGAGTTATCTCAGTCAATACGCCAGACAAAGATAGATAATGTATTCTGTGACGTAGTAGATGTTGATTGGCGCTCTTTAATAGGTGATTACTACATACAAAGAGGGCGTAGGTTGATTTTTCAAACATCAATGGCATCAGTACTCACTAATCCTTATATTTTTCATATTTCAAAAAAATGTGCAAAGTGTCCATTTCACCTGCTTGATACCAGAATAAGATAGAAGATCCCTCTGTACTGTATATTTTTCGCATAAGTCTATCCTTTTCTATCTCCTGGGGCCCAGCTGTTGATGCGCCTGCGTTTGAAATACTATTTTTCTATTGGCCGCCTACATGTTTGTTGTAACTTTTTAACCATAGGTGGATTTTGGCGTTAACCAGGTTACGATTTGTTGTTACCAGGCTTGGTAAGCAATTGGTAAATGTATCGATACCAACTCGGGATCGAACCCCAGAACGTTCTGGTTAGTAAAAGTATTATTTATGGCATAACGTTACTACTTAATTAGGTTCCTCCCAAGAGATTTGCCCCTACTGTGAAGAAAAGTTAGGTTAGGAAATTCGTTACCTGGAACGCCAAAATCCGTCTATTGGTTAGTATATCGATACTAGCTCGAGATCAAACGCCAAAACGTTCTGGTTACTAAAAGTAACATTTGTGGTATGATGTAGGTCGAGGGGCAAACCACTGACCAAAATTTTGTACACCCACTTCCTCAACATCCTCATACATCCTCATACTCCCTCATACTTCCTTTATACATCCTCGTACATCCTCATACATCCTCCATACTTCATCATACATCCTAAGTACTTCCATCGATATTCTCATACATCCAAATTATGTTTAGATACCTATGTTCACAGGATGTTTCCTAATTGCGTACAATAAATTCAAGGGCGTATTCCTGAGCTATTTTCATGAAAAAAAGGTCATATAAACATGGGTCCGAAAGTGCATTGTTTCTAAGATCCAGGGTCTTAAAGAACTTTTCAAAAAAATCAGTTTTTACAGATGTTACAAATATCTTTGAACCGATTTTTTTTAAATTTGGCAGATTTATTTTTAGTTATAAAAGCCCGAGTAAAAGCCTGAGTACTTTAGCTTAAGCTACGTAAAAATTATAAAGATCAGTTCAGTCTCGAGGACTCGAGGGGTATCTTATCGAATATTTCTGTTAAATAAATGTACAGGGTTTTTCACTATAATTTGCCACCTCTTTAGAAACTTTATTTACAGAGATACAAAACAATTGTTTAAATAAAAGTTTCATGATTTTTCCTGAAGATTTTGTAGAGAAAGAACATATTATCACTATTGAAAATCAGTAAAATGTGGAAAAGTTTTATTTTTTAACGGAATGCCCTGTATTTTATTACAGATCAAGATCTCATTTTCCTCTTTTCAAAAAAACAACGTGTCCAAAATAAGCAGGTCCAGTACATGATGGTGGCCCGAAGACGAAACGTCGGATCTAAATTTTAATAACGCGATCTTAAAAAGGGGAAAAAGTGGTAATGAGAAAGTGTCATTTATTTCCAAGAATCTTTTGTAATAAACTCAGCAGAAAAAAATAATTTTTCGAAAATTCGTTTTTTTCCGGATTTTTCCCGGATATCTCCGGAACTACTAGGAGCTCTTTAGATTTCACAGCGGCATATTATCGAGCACCAAAAGCCGCTACATTCTTCTTATTTAACAGACTTTCTATCTCTCATGGTCAAGGAGATGCCTGTACTTGCCCTCCTTATGTTGTTGATTTTTATGGAATTTTGTCCAATGAAAATATATCGATGAGCTCATTTTCGGATTTACTGACTATTTACCTACACTTTTTGTCTAAAACGTTTTTTTCTATCTATCATAATAAAGTGGTGGGGGAAGTTCGATTGTTTTATTAAACAAACGGAGATTTCTCCCGTATCGCTTGACCGATTTGGCTTGGGCTCATATGAAAGAGCATGATCTGCACTTCAAAAAACTTTTTTGGTTTTGAATTTTTGACCTTCGCCGTCGCGGGTAGATGGCGTTAACTGAAATGGTAGCATGTTTTTGAGTTTTTTCCAAAAAAATCAAATGTAAAAAAATTAATGTTTTTTTTTTGTTTTTTTTTTTTTTAAATTTATAGGAAAATGTGTCCCGTTTTAAAATATATGAAAATGGATATACCATTACGTTTGATTTTTTCGGAAAAAACTCAAAAGTCTGCTACCATTTCAGTTAACGCCATCTAGCGGCGACGGCGAATGTTACAAATCAAAAAGCAAATGAGCATTTTATAGCGCAGACTATTCTCTTTCATATGAGCCCAAGTTCGTTTAAATCGGTCAAGCGAAACGGGAGAAATCTCCGTTTGTTTAATAAAACAATTGAACTTCCCCCACCACTCTATTATGATAGATAGAAAAAAAACGTTTTAGACGAAAAGTGTAGGTAAATAGTCAGTAAATCCGAAAATGAGCTCATCGATATATTTTCATTGGACAAAATTCCATAAAAATCATATTTTGCTACTTGGTGTTGGTTGTTACGCCCCCTAGCGACCATTTCAGAAACTTGAAAATATTTTCCAGGTTTTTCTCTTGTCCGTTTTATTAATAACATTTTTTGCCGCAAGCCTCTACGATGTATAGTTTCCGAGATCCAGTACCTCGCATTCTTGGTTGGCCACCCTGTATATAGTTTGCCTATTTTTGGACTAGGCGTTTTTGAGTTATGACTTTGAATAATATAGTATAAAGTTACAATGCGGGCAAATAATGCTATAATTCATCGCAACCATTATGAAAAACCATGGAAAACCAAGGCAAACAGATTAAAATTTGATGACAGTAAAGTTCTTGATATGAGTAACAATTGCTATCCCGATTGCTATTTTCTTTGGTGATCCATAGCAATTATTGCGATAAAATATCTTATTATTCCCCGCATTGCAAGTTATAGAAAGTGAAATAATTCATGAACAGCTAGTTCCAACATAGGCAAACTATATATTTTTGAAAAGAGGAAAATGAGGAGATCATGGTAAAATGTAGGGTATTCCATTTAAAAAAGAAACATTTTTACACTTTTTGTAAATGAACATGTGTCCGCAAACATTTCGTTAAAATAATAATGCACACAACTTCAAAAGTCTTAGACCCGCATGTTCTTTCACCATTTCTGTAGATATTGAAAATCTGGTCACATAAATAAGTACTCTATTCTTTTTCCCAGTCTAGGTGCTCAGATTTTCTTTTGTTGAAAAGTAATTGCGCCTTTATGTCTTCTGAAAGAAAAAAAATGCCACACTCTTGAAGGTTTTTCAAAGTGGTTTAAGAAGAAAATAGATAACTTCATTTGAAAGAGAGGCAAAAATTATAGCGTATATATGCGGTGTTGAAGTTGCTAAAAACGATACATTTGTCAAGCTTTTAGACTCGCTTTTAGACAAATGTGCCAATTTTAGGCAGTTTTTGACATCTTTCAAATTGCATATCTATTATATCAAAAGTTCAATCGTAGTGTAATTTTCAGGGTCGGTATAATTTTTGCCCCTCTTCAGTTGAAAATAATTTTATTTGTTATCGTTCCGCAGAATTTGTATTGCAATTATGCCCAAAACGTGCTGTGTTTGTGGGGCTTCTTTATCGACGGTTGAATTGTATAGATCTCATCGCAAATAAGTTGAAATAACATAACATAAACATTGTCAGATGAAATACTTTTTACTGGCTGGATTCCAACCAATGAAGTTTGAGTTTCAACCATGATTGTCAGTTCTGGAGTGATTTCGTTTATGAAGGTATTATCTACATATGGAAATTTAATCAAATTTAATTTGATTCTTGATAAAAATGATATGAAATCCACAAAAACATTGGATTCGCACAGAATTAGCCCAAACAAGAATTTACTTTACAAGCGTTATCTCGCTATCGTATGTGTGGCTTTCCCTTTACCTCTCCCTGTGCCTGTTTTAAACTCAAAATCAATACAATGCTAGTTAAATTAATATATTTTATTATATATTTGTTGAACATGCCCACCACCTTCTTCAATACATTTTTAAACCCTTTTTATCACAGAATTGGACACATTTTGAAGCATTTGAGGATTGTTAAGTGAGCAAAAATACAGCGACAACACTTTTTAATTTCTGAATAGAACTAATTTTGATTTATTACAAAACACAAAACTTCTCAAAAAGTTGACAACAATACAAAAGTTAGGTTAGAAAGTGGATTTGGTGGTTTTCATGTCATAATGTTTGCGATGTTATCCAAGACATAGGTTTTTTTTTTAAATCCAATTAATAGGTGAGCTGACCGTTTTTTTAGTGAACTTTGTTCTATAAACTCTTTCCTGCATTGTTTGTGTGGATCTTCGAGGGGAATTTTATAGTTATCTTTGAGAGTGCCTTTTCAATTTTCTTGTCGTATGTACAACTTCTATTATAACCGTCGACATGTCCTTATCCGCAGTCAGAGTTCTCATGTCTTTTCACTCCTAGGATAGTCTGATATTAGGAGTACTTTCTTGGATTTATTCGTACTTGCAGAAGTACTGTTTGTTGTTTGCTTACCCATGTCCATGTAGTATGTGTAGGGTAGTTTTTTGAACTTGTATCTCTCAAAGGCTCACGTTTGAAATTCTCATTTCCAGAGCGTGGTAATCCTGTCCTACCTGCCCTTCAACAATTTATTCAACGAAATCTGCGACTATCTAGCACCCGAATATTTTGAACATGGCGAAAAATGTCTTGAAGCCGTTTGCTTGAACATCGAAAGATGGCCTCCTCCTGTGCCAGGCCTCAATATAGGCTTACCAATTTTGGGCCATGTGTTTCAGGTAAGAATCATTTACAATTTGTTCATTTTAAAACTTACCACCCCCGATACACAAAGAATTTATTGAGTTCAATCTAGCAAAACTTTGAAATGTGGCGTGGGTTGTGAGTTTCAAAAAGTATACTCAGTGACATAATTCAATGTTAACATGTTCTAATTTTCTTCTAAGAAGTTATTTTCGTGATAATTTATTTTTCAAATGACATTAGAGCATGGCAACATTAAAACTCATGGAAGATAAGTCAGTGTTGCGATTTACAAGGTTTGTTCCTACAGGAAAAGTTCCGTTAAGTTAGCAACCGTTCACTAATAACTATTACTATTTGGATAGGCTTACCAAATGCTTTCTGACCTGTCTATAGTCTATGTAGGAACTCGTCCTGTGAGTCAATGGCGCAGAATGTTAAGGACTAATTTTGACATGTATTGTGTAGGAACAAACCTTTCATCCAGTTTGTAGTATAATGGCAATGGAATTGAGTTTCGGATATGTTTGCAGACGTGTATCCCCTTAAACTCCAACAGAGGATATGAAATTGGAGAAAACAAAGTGCTTACTCCAGTTGAAGGGCTTAATTATTTCGAACTATTCAGGCCGGTGCTTTCACATATACATCTCTTGTGGGAGTTGGTTATTACGTCAGAACCTATAGTGGTAATGGCGGGCTCCCCCACAAATTGCTCATCGATGGTTCTGGCTTTGACTAGGTTAATTCAACCTTTGCAGTTCTGCGGGGACTATAGGCCGTATTTCACGATACATGATAGTGAATTCAAGCAATATAAGCAATCTACTAATCCGCGCTTTCCTCCTCCTGCAATATTAGGTGTTACAAATCCGTTTTTTGCCAAAACTTTCCAACATTGGCCTCATACCATTATTTTGAATGATGATGGTGGTAAGTTTTTAAGTTTGTTTGTAACCCAGTTTATATGATTATGTTAAGGCCACAATTCCAAGTACAAATTGAAGAAACCAGCTTTGACGAAGGTGGTGGAGAATACTTCGGGTATTTATACGTCGTATAAGCCGTTTTTGCAAAAAGACAAAAACATCATCAAAAAGTTGATGAGTGGTATGAGTTCGAATAGGCCAGGCGAAGCGCAGAGTGCGATGTTGAGGAAACATCTTGTGGAGCTGACTCATAGCTTTATGTATCCTTTGGAGAGATACATTGCCAGTTTGATGCCTTTGCAAAAAGATATTTCTGCATTTAAGGTGAGTTTGAATGTTTCCAGTATAAAACTGTATAGTATTGATCCATGGTACTAGAATGTATGGATATGTATGGAAGCTAGCTTAGGATGTACTTTAATTTGAGGGCTATTACAGGGTATTTTATCATTTCAATATACAATACAATACTTTCCGTGTAATTTACTTGCATCCAGGCTATAATAATTTACGCAAAGTGAAATCACTAAATGGTAAGTAAATTCAAGTTAAAAATGTTTTTTCCATGTCACTGTGCTTTTGACTGTTAAGTGAATATTAGTTTAAGATCAATTTCTACAATATTTATCAACTATCTTAAGTTTTCTTAAGTTCGAGGTTTCTTTGATATTTTTTTCTTTGCATTCTCATTTTAAAATTCATTTTGCATTTGAAAATTTTTTGCTCAATTGTTTGAATTTGAAAATTAATTTTCACTTATAATCTCCCTAGAGCTCGAATTATTTCCACAAATTTTGTCGAGTTGCGAATTTATAGAAAATTTTCTTGAAAAATTCGCAACGAGAACAGATTTCCGGATTTTTAATTCGAGCTCGCGGGAGATTCGCCAAGAAAATTTCATGCCAAAACTATTTGAGAAGATTTAATAGTAGCGGCTGGATGTAACTCTCATGCACCAGTTGGGTTGGGATTGTTAGGGAGAGTGGGGACGGCAACACTGTAATCATATGGGAGCTACATCCAGATGCAAAGCCAGGGAGATTTCCACTTATTAATCTTTCAGTCACGTGATTATGAGCAGGGTGATTTCCGATAAAATTAGTTCGTTGCCATAGCAACATAATAAAATGCAAGCCTATGATTGGTTAGAATTGACTGGTATGAAATTTTCAGTGAAGTACCATTGTTGAATATAATATACAGGGTTTTTCACTCAAATCTCCGCACGTCAATATCTCGGAAACGAATACGAATATTTTGATTTCTGTAAAAAGTGGTCAATGTATGGGGTCGAGTAGTTATTTTTCACAGTTGAAAAAATTCGACGCCTACCAAGAGTAAAGCGTCGCGACGCATCGAAAATATTAATCGATTGCAGGGACTTTGAAATCACGCGCATGCTAAAGTTCATGTTATTTATAAACTTTTTTGTTATTCAGTCGAACTCATTTATTCTACTCAGTTTTGAGATATACAGTGTGTCCAAGATAAGGTTGTCTATCATGGGAATCTTGGAAACCGTGAGAGATACAAGGTCGGTTAAATGGAGGCAAAGTTGCGTATTTTGATGCTTAACAAAATGCCGTTTTGAAAGCCAAGAAATTCCGACTAAGTCCGAAATTATCCGAAAAAAACCGAAATTTTTCAAAATTGTTTTCATTTTTTTCTGACCACATTTGAAGAGATATTTTGAAATTAATGGATCTTCTTCATGGCCACTTTTTGTCCTTTACAAGATAGCGTTATTAAATTTATGATCCGACGTTTCGTCTATGAGCAGCCATCATCAACTTTGTTTTTTTAAATACGGTCCTGGATTTTTTATTACTGAATTTAAGAGCCTCTTATGTTCCTAAATCAACGAGGTATCGCACTGATTAAAAAAGAGGTGGTTGTTTTTAATCCTATTAAAAATGTATTTTTGTCTCTCTCTAACACATGAGTTCTTATGGAAAAATCCATCAACATAATTTTTTTGAATAATTGCGATACATTGTTGGTTTAGGAACATAAGAGGCCCTCAAAATCCGTAATAAAAAATTCAGGACCGTATTTAAAAAAACAAAGTTGATAATGGCTGCTCATAGACGAAACGCCGGTTCTTCAATTTAATAACGCTATCTTGTAAAGGGCAAAAGTGGCAATGAAGAAGTTCCATTCATTTCAAAATATCTCTTCAAATGTGGTCAGAAAAAAATAAAAACAAAACGGTTTTTTTCGGATAATTTCGGACTTAGTCGGAATTTCTTGGCTTTTAAAACGGCATTTTGTTAAGCATCAAAATACGCAACTTTGCCTCCATTTAACCGACCTTGTATCTCTCACGGTTTTCAAAATCCCCATGATAGACATCCTTATCTTGGACACACTGTATATTTCAAAACTGAGTAGAATAAATGAGTTCGACTGAATAACAAAAAAGTTTATAAATAACATGTACTTTAGCATGCGCGTAATTTCAAAGTCCCTGCAATCGATTAATATTTCCGATGCGTCGCGACGCTTTACTCTTGGTAGGCGTCGAATTTTTTTAACTGTGAAAAATAACTACTCGACCCCATACATTGACTACTTTTTACAGAAATCAAATATTCCTATTCGTTTCCGAGATATTGACGTGCGGAGTTTTAAGTGAAAAGCCCTGTATAGAGTGACAATTTAAAAATGGGCTAAAAGTTAAAAAAAATCCTTGGAAGTGCTTCTTTGATAGGTAGGGGGAACTCCCTCTTTATAGTAGCTGAAAGTATCATAATCGACCGCGGTATTCTCCTCGGAAAGGTCCAAGGTCCAATATAATCCATTTCTAATTAATCACGGGCGTTGCTTTTAATAAGGTGAATTCTGTCTCATCAACAATTGGGAAATGTCCATGTACGTTGAGATGTGTATTAATGACTAGCCTCGTGGTGAGCCTAGTGAGGGTTGAAATCATAAATTTCTTTTGGTGGTTGGATGCTCTAATGAGCTCTTTCTGATTTTGGTTATGTGCGTCTTAATATACTTCGTCATTCATTCCAAAGACGGCGATCAAAAATTTACCAAATAATCCTCCTCCACTCCGATGATGAACGTCATACATGAATCCATCTGGAGTGATTTTCCAGTGCTGAACAAGAGACTTGCACTTAACGTCCTTTGAAAGCTTTTTGAACTGGTTGCACATGTTACTGAACTGGCTAACAACATTAATTCCTTCAACATTTCCGTTCTGGTTTTATTCCTGGGATGTGATATTACGATCGTAAAGACTCTTCGGCCGTTTAGTGGGATTTTGATGATGGAGTCATGGTTGGTCTTCTTTCTTCCGACTGGTGTTCGAATTTCGTCTGTGGGCAAGGAAATTAATTCACAAATGGGTATTTTTTGAATCAACCCTTTTGCTTTTTTTTGCTTAAATGCTCCGTCTTGTCCCTGATGAGTTTCCACTATTCTTGCTAGAGACCATTTGTTTGGATTTATGTTGTCATCTTAGATTCTCATATTGTCGGTTTGATTCGCCTGTTAATATCTTTGCTGTTACTTGGCGAGGTTTTCTGTGCACTCCAAATATGATTCTTCAAATTTTGCACCAGTGTCCATCGTTGGGTTGAGGTGAAGTTCTCAGTAGTTTTCAGGTCAGCTGGCGCTAGTGATTCTCTTTTTTTGTTCTTAAGGATGTCCGCCATAAAGTTGGGTACATAATAGGGGATTTTTTTTTGTTATTTGTATTTTCGATAAACTTTCTTCGGGGATAGTTTGTGCTTTTCCGACAACCACCCTGTAACAATAGTTTTCAAAAAGTTGTGAAAAATCTTTCAAAGTAGGTCCCTTTCAACAAGAAATCCAATTAAATTGAATAATAAAGGCTTTCTTATACGAAAAATTTACAATTTAATAGGATTAAATGTATAAGTATAATATATAAATACAGTGTGTGCCCGGATCGACGCACGAATAGGTGGTAAAGACAAAAAATGTTGAATTCTGGGGTTCAGTCCTGCTTGGATGCAAACTAATTTGTGTCATAAATTAAGTTTCAAAAAATCAAGTATGTCTTGGAAATTAACTCAAAAGCTTTTTCTATCACCAGTAAAGAGCTTCTTCTATAAGAGATACGACAAAATGTTATAGAAAAAAATTGTTCAGAATGAAAAACGCAAAATTTCAAAACCTCACCTTCTTTGATATTTTGAAGAAATTAGAAAAGTTTATCAACAAATTCTTTGTAATGAGAGAAATAGCTTTTAGGTTAATTTCCAAGACATGCTTGATTTTTCGAAACCAAAATTATGACACAAATTAGTTTCCATCCAAGCAGGGCTGAACCCCAGTGGGGTCGTTGCACTATATCAAAATCAAAGCTGATTTTGTGTAGAATATATAACTGTGGGTTTCTTAATAAAATGGGTTACATGAATTGGCCAAAATAATGCACAACATTTAAACTAGGCCTCTTTGAAATAAATAAGTCCATCAACCTGGGCCCATCGTCGCATTGACGTCACAGATCAATCCGCTTGACACTGAAATGCACGCGCGCTGCTTGATACAAATGCGGCGTTGCGAGATGTACTATTGATGGTATTTTAACAAGAATTACTAGCTCAATATGATGAACGAAAGATAATCGATACATTTAGGTTAACTTTAAAATGGATGGTAAATAATGTGATTTAATACAAAAATTAACCAGGAAATTATACGACACCACCCAGACTGGGTTTTTATGATACCTTTGACCGTATCATAAAACCCTCAAGATATTTATTTTTCTCAGACCCAAATCAATGCAGACGCATAGAATAGTTATTTATCAGACGTAGGGATAAATTCAAAGACACAATTCTTTGAATTTATCCCTACGTCTGATAAATAAGTACCAGGAGCGTTGCATACTAAACAAAAACTGCAAATATTGGTACCTGCAAATTAAAGCTGGTAGGCAATATTATTTATTGGCCCATTCTTTTTTGACGATATTGAATCGTATATAAGCAAAGTTGATCCAAACCACGAACGTGAATTCGAAATTGAGAAATCCCTAGAATAAAACACGCTTTACACTCGACCCCAAGCAAAAAGCATCTCGGCAACGTTGCGTTCTCTACAGTTATCGACCCACGGGAAGAGCTGCGCCGGATCCAAGAAGCGACGCCATATTTTGCCGTACACGCGTCATCATTTAAAAGGCTTCAAAGGACTGTTGACAAACTTCGACGCTAGTTTATGCCCTTAAAAATCGATAAAAAAAAAAAAAAAATACGGGTCTAATATTTTTGATTATATTTTCAGAATATGCAATAAAAAAAGTACGTGCAACGACCCCATTAGATTTCAATTCATTTTTTTTTGTCTTTTTCACCTATTCATGCGTCGATCCTGGGACACACTGTATATAAATATAAATAAATAGATGGAGGTGCCTTCTGCAAATCTTAATTAAATAGGAGCCTACAAACGTCATTTTTGACATACAGTGCAGAATCTTGTGAGACTCCTATTGTAATTATGACCATTTTTGATTCTTTTTCTTCGTGTTTGATTTGGAAAAAGACAGATTTGATGAAACTTGTGATGTATGTTGGTATTTGTCCTTTTTCATCTTGATTATCAATGCTTTCGAAAAAATATGGCCGCTGCCATACTTTTGATATATCGAAAAGTATGGCACCGGTTTTCATTTTCTTCCAAAGCTTCTCACTAAATTTATGATTCTGGTTTTCTCCAGGTAATGGCTAAGTTCCTCTTGAATAATTGTATCTGCTATTCTGCTCAAGTTGAAAGTGATATTTTTCAGGCTTTTTGATGATCACTACATTTAAAATCCAAGGTGTTGGATAATGTTGTAGGTTTATAATGGTTTGTCTTATTACTCTGATATTTTGTTGTGGGGTGAATTTTTCATTTTTATTTTGGTAATTTTGCCAGGTCTTATTGTTTATTTTATGATTTGTTGTCTTGTTTTAGTCTTGATTTTTGGTATTTTCTCTCTTTCGTGAATTATTTTGTAAAGGGATGAATTTCTACTCTATGCACTTCCTTTCTTTTTTTGCTCAGTACAGGGTCTTCTCGTATATTTTTGCACCCCATCTAGAGTGTTTATTTGAAAAGATATTCAAATAAAGTAAATACAATAGTTTCATGTTTTTTTATGAACTTTGAAAATTTGCGGGCTGAATTGTCATAAAATGTTAGTAACTGTCAAATATTGACATGTTGATGATTTTTTCAAAGGGAACAACCTTTATATTGTTACATTTTTGGATCCTACGTGAAATTTTAGACAGATTTGATATATCATGTTCTATAACTAGGTATAAGCGTTTTTGAAATATTTGAGTTTTTATGTCAAAAATAACTATTAAAATTTAAAAAAATCGTGAAAGAAAGTTTTCATTGGATTTCTTGTTGAAAGGGACATTCTTTCAAATATTTTTCAAAATATTTTGATTACTACGTATACAGCGTGCCCCAAAAATAAGATCAAAATAAAAATCAAGAAAACTTCTAAAAATCAGTTTTTTCTAATGGAAACCCCAAATGTATCTTATTAAGCATTGAAAATAAAGGTTCTTAAATTATTATTTTAATTTTAATTTTTGAAGTGGACAATCTTATACAAAGGCATCTTTATTTTCAATGCAATATTTCAAAAATGCTTATACTTAGGTATATTACATGATATATCAAATCTGTCTAGAATTTAACGTAGAATCCAAAAATGTGATAATATAAAGGCTGTCCCGAAATTGGACGTTAATATTTTAACCACGTATTCTACACCCCAAAATAGAAATAAAACTTCATATAAACTAGTATCCACAGACTCTTCGTTTTCAAGATACAGGGTGTTAAAGGTGAAGACCTGATGACGGTTTTTCAAGAATATTTTCGAAACCTGTAAAGATAATTGGATAAAATTTTGTGCAATTACCAACCTTCTTACGCTCTACCATAGATAAAAAATATATACAGTGTGTCCACTCTGAAGTGTCCCCTGTAACATTTTTGTTTATTTACCGATTTTAAAATATTTTTTTTTGTTTGATAGGTCTCGACAAACCCTTTTTGGGCATGTGACAAATTGATTCCAGGGGCGTAATTGTGAGGGTTCAAAGGGTGTCAAATGTACAAATTTCAACTCCCTAATTTACGAGGTACCCGAATAAAATGGTCCTAAGTTTAAAAATCGTTAATTGAATCCCATTGTCGCCCACCCTGTATCAGGTATCGATGATTTTTTGTTTAAAACACACATTCTGGGATTTTATTAACATCTTCACTGTGAATTAGAACGTACAGGAAGACTCAATGAGCAGTACAACTATTAAATTAACAGAAAAAAATAACCAAAACAGTAACATTTTTAGGGGTGGGACACTTCAGAGTGGACACACTGTATACGGGAATAGATTGGAAACTGTCAGCCTTACGTCTGAACATTGCGATTCGCGCCACCTGGTGAGTTAAGGAAATAACACAGACCGAAAATAATGTGGCGGGTCATTTAAAATCTGCGATTTCAATAATTTCAGTTTAAATACACTTTACGACAAACATTTAATAAAGCTTTCATCCTGTCTCTGGTATCTAAAAAGTAATAGTGCATTTAAAACGTGTATCGATTTATCAGTTTACGTATTTTGACCACTTTTTTCAAAAAATGGTTCGATGCAGTTTTGTCAAGTTTGAAAAAGGATTAATAATACATTTTTTTGTGTGATTTTCAAAAAAATAGCCAGAAAGAGGGGCAAAGATTGTGTACTTTCTAAAAATTTTATAATTGAACAAAGGATAGTCAAGCTATAAAGTTTTGAACGAAAACTTGGCTAAAATTACCCATTTATGATGATTTCTTCAAAAATAAAAGGCAATGGTAGGCTGAAAATTTTAGTGAAATTTCCTAGAAGTCTAAATTTTTGTCTCTTATATAATAGTTATATCAAAAATTACACCATGAAAAGATTTATTTTTGACTTGATAAACAATGTTTTGAAGAAACTGGTAAATTGAGGAATTACCTGATGTAGTATGAAAGCTTTATTAAATGTTGGGCGGTTTCTCTACTTTTGTCAGATACTAAGTATAAATGTTGAGGATAATTTTGCGCCTTTTTGAGCTGGCATTTCGGCATTTCAATCAACAACTCAATAATGGCATCCGTTATAACATTTCTCAACAGGTGCTGGGATATATGGCTGAGATGAATCGATAAACCCTGCGCTGTCACGAAGCTTAGTTGCGCTCCCTGGAGAGTTAAGGAAGAACAATTTACAGTGAACCGTCATTCTGATTGCTTGGGGAAAATGTGCTCTAATTTTTTTGGTTATTGATTTTTAGTAGTTTTTCCAGCACAATTTCAAAATCTAGAGTTTTTCACATCGATAAGGTACTCCTCTCCTACCTCGCTGGGATGGGAAAAATCATATTACGAACAAAATTGCATATACCGCAACTCTCAGCGAAAGCACGGGTTCACCAGTGATAGCCTAGTCAGCTGCACACGACATTTTTTACTAAAATCAGTGTGTAAGAAGATTTTTAAATGCGTTTTTCTCGAAAATGGTGCGTATTAGCGAGTTACAACAAGAGTACCTCATTTATGTAGAAAACTCCAAATTTTCAAAATTTGTAGACAAAACTACTAATCATCAACAACCAAAAAATTTGAGGTCTATTTTTCTCAAACCCGTCTCTGTATATCCCACTCATAAAGGGTAAACAATAGTGAGTTTCTGTTCATTAGATAGAGTGTAAAGTCAAGTAACTATACCAAATTTTATTCAATTATCTTAACAAGTTTCGAAAATATATACAAAAAATTTCGGAACACCCTGTATAGGGTGTTCCATTTATATTATCATCAACCTGTCAACATTTGACAGTTACCGACATTTGTTGACATTTTAGCCTACAAATTCTCAAAGTGCATAAGAAAACATGAAACTTATGTATTCACCTTATTTTAATATCTTTTCAAATAAACTCTCCAGATGAGGTGCAAAAATATACGGTACTAGAAATAGTAGATTCTGTTCTTCTTTTACACAGAAAAAAAACAGCAAAACGATCAGTGATAATATTAAGTGAAATAGTGTATAAAATAAAATATGCTTCGTGAAAATAATATCCATGTTTGTTCATTATAGTGCATACAGATAAATTGGAATCTTAGCCACATCATTGGGATCTTGATTTTGCAGAGAGAATCGAATCAAAGAAAAGTTGCACATTTACATTCTATTCTAGGCTACGCCCATTCCCAGCCCTTTCAACCCTCAAAACTTCTTCAGCACTCTGGAATCAGGAGGACCTCAATTGACTCTAAACAAAACCAACATCAAAGGAGACTGGACGGGGCTATACAGAAAATTTTTCAGGTCTAGAAACTTCAACGCGTGGTACAACGTCCGTTATAGGGAGTTGTCCCAAAAGTTGCAGGCGCTACATACTGAGGCTCTGTCCATTGCTGTAAGTATTATCAATTGAGAATTTTGACGTTACGTGTGCGCTAAGCAGGATTTAAAAAATTGGGTACAAGACCGACCAGAAGTGGAAGTAGTAGACATGGTGTTGCGAATCAAGAACAAAATTGGAGAATGCGAAAAAAACATTCCAGTTAGCGACTTGGTGAAACAACAATTGAATCAACGAATGCAAGATGTGGTTACGTCCCTTCCAGATGATTTGAAGAATATTTTGAAAGTTTCATGATATTTGTTCAAAGGGGCTGGCGGTTAGCCCTTGAAATGTATAGATTATTAAAAGGAATATTATGAATAAATCAGTAGTCTCATCAACTTGATGCAATTCTTCTTCAGGGCTTGTTGAACTAGATGTATACTCATTGTGAACTATGTAGATTCTCGGTTGTCAAAACATTATCGAATGCTGCTTTCGATGTTGAAGTTGTTGATTTTTATCGGAGATTACTTTTATGTATTTGTTGAATGTTGTATATTTTACATTAACCTATCGTCCAGTGATGATCAAATTTTTATATGAACTCACTTTATATTTTATAGACAATAAACTTTTATTTTTTAGATCGTTGTTTTTTTGACCTTACAAGCCTAAACTTAGCTGCAGTCCAATTATGAAGAAACAGAAAACGTGATTATCTATTTTTACTGTGTCCTCTTATTTTTTGAGAAAAAACCTTGTTTTTCTACGAGCGTGCGCAAAGTAGCCACTTCGCACACTCATTTGCGTGTGCAAAGTAAATTTTTCCCGCACTCAAATGTCAACTCAAATAACTACCTACCAATTTGTTGTTTTAAACTTCGTTTCCATACCAACCAAACTGTAGATAATGCACTTTGTAATGCACAAAATAATGTTCTTGTTACTTTTCCCTTTTCAGTCAAAATCAAAATGAAACACACAATTCTTTTTTTGCGTTAAAAACGCATTCGCCAGTAACGTAAACAAACATTGATAATGACGACTTTCAATCGGCATTTGTGAGTTGTTCGTGCTTGATTTCGGTGCAAACTACTGTGTTTATCGGAAATCTTCGAAATATTTGAGCTGAATACTGGCATAAAAAAAACCTCATCATGTAAACAAACAAACGGTCAATCAAATTTATAATAAAAGTATAAACGATTAAACGAAGACTGACTGACGCAGCTGTCTAGAGTGTCATGTCAAATCAAAACAGTGTTGCCAATAGCAGGGAATAAGGCGACAAAAGAGGAAATTTTATGAACAGTGATCGGACATGCCCTTGCATTTCAAATATAAAATAAATCAATTATGATTTTGATTATACCCATATTATCCAATTTCCAGCTGCCGCCACAAACTGTTCTTTCAATATAAATATATTGTTAAGCATTAATAATCATTATTCTCAAGTTCTATGTTTTTAAGTGCGTTCAAATAATATATTATCTAAAGTTTTTCGTGTCTAATCTGTGAACGCTCGTAGAAAAAATATTGTTCCTAAAACGTTCGCAAAGTGTCTTTCCCACCCTTAAAGCATATCCGAACTCCGCTTCGCGTCGTTCGTCTAACTGCTTTTGCGTGCGGGAAAGCATCGCTTTGCGAACTTGTTAGGAAAATAACTATTTTCTTCAATCTTCAGAAAAACGGACATTATTCGACTGAGTATCGGCCGCAAAGTTACACTTTTCCTCCGGCGGAGAAAAAGTGACCACACCCACTATCTATGACAACGAAATACGTTTTCACGGAGCTCTGTTGAGTTTGAATTTTGAGTGCACTGCGTTAAAAAAAAAACACTAATTCAGAACCAAAATTTTCATTATTTGATAAAACTCACTCAATAATTGCTCACAATCAGCTATGATTTAAAAGAAATCATAATTTATAATTAAAATAATGACGTTGACAGTGAACAGTTTTCACCGTGACAGTGTTGCCTATTGAGGATTCAAGCTAAGCGATACGCTCTGGTGGAGAATTTCATAAGTATATTATATTATTATTCCTTATGCTTTGACATTGTTGACATTGTGGTTTTCGCAATAATTTCCGGTGGCGTACACCATTTTCTACAAATCAATGATTAAGTTAGGTTGGTTTTCCTCAGCTTGTACGTTGCTGATCTTGACTGAATGACGTCACTATGATACTATTCGAACGTGAGCATGGCGCCGCCGCCCAAAACTATATTTATGGCAACTTTAAAACATATTATATTATGTTTTGCATAAATTTGTCGACATTTGAGGAAAAAATATCATATTTTATTTGGAGGACAAGTGACTTTTCATGAAAAGTATCACTTTTCCTCCATATGAAATAATATACTGTTTTTGTCATAAGAAAAAAAAAAGAATGAAAGACATTACCATACTGCTTGAAATTATTATATTTGAAATAATGGTATTTCGGTATTTAAATTGTTTTTTGAAAATATGTCGAAAATTACTTGTCCAAAGTAAAAAGTGTTATTTATCATTGAAATCAGAATAAAAAAGGCTATTTAACGCTCTATCAATATACAGGGTGTACCAAAAAATCCGGACTGGTGGTATCTTTGACAAAACGGTCTTTTGTTTTTTTTTTCCATTGACTTAAAATTTGTTCAGGTACCTCACAATTTGTTGTTTGGTTCGTGTTTCCATCTTTCAAAATAGAAAAGTTACATCCAATTAAAATGGTATCAAGATAAAATGACCCTGACGGGTTCAAGAAAAATATGCCCCACATTTTTTTATTGTTGATTTTAAGTAGTTTGGCCCTCGAATTCTGAAAAATTTGGGGCATATTTTTCTTGAAGCCGTCGCTCTGTATATCCCACTCATGAAGATTAGGGAATACCAAGTTTTCATTCATTTGATAGATTGTAAAAAGTTAAGCAACTGTACCAAATTTTATTCAATTATCTTGACAGGTTTCGGAAATATCTACAGAAGACCATCATCAGGTGTTCACTTTTAACACCCTGTATTTTTTCTTTTATAAAAAACAATGAACATTGAGACACTTGTCAAAATTACCTTGATAACGTCGTTTTCGATGCCTCCTATGTTTATTTTCAAAATTTTCCATTCGAAACCACATTGCATGGATTACTTTTGAAAGCGGTCACTCCTATACACTTTTACAAAGTATACTTTTTTACGTTAAAATGACGGAAAAATAAATTGTTCATTAAAAAAAAATGTTCGAGTCCGTACAAAAAAGTTAATGAGTGTAAGGTATGTAAGTGGCGCCATCTCCAAGTAAGAGCAATTCCGTGCTCAGATTTGAACTTTTCATGTCAAACGGGGGCTGTATATACCAAATTTCATCAATATAACTTGATTATTTCAAAAGTTATTTGAAAAAAACAAAATTTAATTTGACACCCTGTATCTCTGTTGATATCTACTTTCGGGATAGACGAATACTTCTGTGTGAGGTATCTACTGTTACCGCATATCCCATTCTTTCTGGGACACGCCGCGGTATTAAAACGATTCTAATAATGTTCAAAAATAATAATGAATAGTCCTGCCTATATCGGATTATTATTCTCATTTTTGGACGATTGTGTTCCAATTGAATTATGTTCTTTTGTTTTTGACTTGAGAGATATAGAGCTGATGAAGTGTTTAAAATGACCATAGACGTATAACCAACGTCCATGAAAATGACCAATAAATATCACCATAATTCATTTGCTAGGAATCAAATAACGGTTAAACAAAGAACAAATATAAACTAGTTTTCATTGAATAGCGCATCATTTGAAAGCTTCAAGTAGTAGTTCTTAATTAAATTGGCGCCAGTTTTCCTCTCATTTCATTCGTTTCGACCATAGATATATTTCGACCCGCTTATTGACTTCTATCCAAATTCGGACTAGGAAAAGAAACTACACTGACGGTCCCCTATGTCTTATAAACCCGTGCAATATCAGAGAGCTACCCCATCCACTCCCTAATCACTAGATAATATATAGGTGTGTCTGTTTTTTCGGTGTAGGGTAGGGTAGTGCAGACTGCTGGTGTAAGAATAAAGTTTTTAGAGTTTTTGAAGATGCGATGATGATTCCTTATCTTCAAGTTATGATTCTGAAGACAGCAAAAAGAGCGAACTGTTTAAAGACAGTTTTTTGAAACTGTAGTGCTTGGGTGCCTGCCGGATATTGAATTCAAAAGGCAATCCCACATTGGCAGATATTTATTCAACGAATTATCTTGATATCAACAATTTAGTTGAAACTCTATCGACAGTTGGGTTGGATTTAGACTAGCATGTACCAGATGGGCCACTGCAGCTTGGCTTGGGATCATTATCGTGATTGCTGCTAATAGCCTAGTTTATACCGACAACTTGGTCCGCGGACCAAGTACCAAATTCGGACTATATTCGAACCAAATATTTGGTTCGAATGGTGTAAACAGTAGCGGACTAAGCTGGTCCGCTCTTGGTTCGGTACTCGCCAGCAAGTGTACCGAACTAAATTTGGTTCGATCTGGATCAAAATTTTGAGGTTATATTGATTGTTATTATTGTGAATTGTGTTGGTTCTGAGTTTCTAAGGCAATCTGAGCGTACTTACTCATGTTTTTTTTGGTTACGAATTGTGTTGATGAATAATTTCGACTTGTTTTTGACATTTGACGAATTGCGGGCGTACACATTTAGTTCACGCGTTGCAAGACGGTGTAAACGAGCAGGAAGCAAGAATTGGTCCTACCGTACTATCCCCACCAGCTTGGTCCTATCGGACTGAACTAAACAAGTTATCGATGTAAACTAGGCTACTATCGTGATTGCTGCTAATAGCCTAGTTTATACCGACAACTTGGTCCGCGGACCAAGTACCAAATTCGGACTATATCCAAACCAAATATTTGGTTCCAATGGTGTAAACAGTTGCGGACTAAGCTGATCCGCTCTTGGTTCGGTACTCGCCAGCAAGTGTACCGAACTAAATTTGGTTCGATCTGGATCAAAATTTTGAGGTTATATTGATTGTTATTATTGTGAATTGTGTTGCTTCTGAGTTTCTAAGGCAATCTGAGCGTACTTACCCATGTTTTTTTTGGTTACGAATTGTGTTGATGAATAATTTCGACTTGTTTTTGACATTTGACGAATTGCGGGCGTACACATTTAGTTCACGCGTTGCAAGACGGTGTAGACGGGCAGGAAGCAAGCATTGGTCCTACCGTACTATCCCCACCAGCTTGGTCCTATCGGACCGAACTAAACGAGTTATCGATGTAAACTAGGCTAATGTTGATTTTTGAGAGTTTATGAGAAGTGTTGCGAATGCCAAAACTAAGCAGGAAAGGAAATTGAATAAGAATAAAAAATATAAATTAATACAGAGCTTACTAGTTTCGCATCTTTTTGCATTTTGATTTTGAGTGGATAAAAAGATTTCACATGTTTGATCGTAGTCTATATCGTATAACTGTATATACATTCACTTTTACTATTTTCAGCACCTATTTTAATTTATTTGGTAAGATCTACACTGATTCTCCACTACAAATTATTCCTTTTGTTTGTTTATCTTTATTATTCGTTAGGTTAAGCAAGCTCCCCACCCTATTCTACACTACGCTACACTTGTCACACCTCTTCTTGACCTGGGGTAGCGAGTAATGGGCAACCTACCCTGATATAACGAACACTCTACACTGTTTGCACTAACTGCCTAACAAATGCCGCAGGGTAGAAAAGTGTAGTTTCGTGTGCACTAGTGAAGCATAACAGACACACCTTATGTGGTTATGTGATATTCCCAGTTTTCCCATCAAACTCACATAACAACCATAACATAAATAATGCAAAGTTCGAAAAGAAATTCATGCTCAACATCGAAAAATGTCAAATACAACGGAAAACTCAAAGAAATCCTCTCGTCCTCGTCTTCCAGATGCAAGTCCAATGAGCCTAAATTTGCAGATATCAAAGATTTCTCTAATGTTCCTGTGATCAAACAGATTGACTATGGCAGGCTTTTACCCAAATATTTTTCCAGTAAGTTAATTCCGTATTACTTTAGGGTATTATGAGTAATATTAGTGATTGGGATAATCAATATAATGGTAGAATATTTTCATAAATATGTACAATCTTCATTCGCGTGTGTCTTAGTTTATTTTCTATCCATTTAATTTTGATTTATGGTTCAGAATGTTATTTTTAATATTGGGCAATTCCCTTGATCTTGAATTCAATAAAACTTACCTTGAATTGGACTTTGACCAATACTTTTTTCTCAAGAATAATACAAAGTCATATCGTAAAGTATTACTAAATCGTTTGGGTATTAAAAAAAACTAAGTCAATACCTATTTGAGGGAGAACCAGTTGGCTCAAATACTTGCTATGTGCTGCAGTGCCATCTAGTGGAAAGTTAAAACATATAGGGGTGTTGAAACAAAACAATGTGCAGTGGAGTTTGAAATGTTGAAAATGACAATTTAACAAAAGTTTGTATGTACGTATGTGTTATGAAGATTGATGCGCCGCAGCGCCACATACTGGATATCGCGAAACTTATACCATTTCTCATGGCCATCGATTTAAGAGTGAGAGAATGGGCTGCAGTGACATCTAAAGGGAAATCAAACAAACATAACAGAATAATAAAAATAGTGATAATACTTCTTTATTTCAAATCCTACTACAATCCTACAATCACAATTATTAAAGTGATGACGTCGAAGACAGAGAAAACTACATATCGGACATTATACAGGGTGGACCAGAAGTAATGGGTCATATGGTAACAGTAGATTCCTCACACAAAAATATTGCGATAGACCTCAACTTGTTTGTGTAATTATTCATATTATGATTCTGATAAGAACCGTTTTGTTCAACTTTTATATTCAAAATTATATATTTTACACTTTAATCTCGCGTCACGACACTTTTAACTCACATCACCACATTTTTATCTCAATTCACGACACTTTCATCTCTCGTCACTACATTTTTATCTCGCGTCACGACACTTTTGTTTCACATCACGACACTTTTGTCTCGCGTCATGACACGTTTGTATCGCATCACGACACGTTTGTCTCGCCTCTCAACACTTTCAAGTCACATCACACTTTTACCTCAATTAAAGAAACTTTTATCTCGCGTCACGACCTTTTTGTCTCGCGTCACGACACTTTTATCACGCTTCACGACACTTAACTCACATCACACTTATCTCAATTCACGACACTTTTATCTTGCGTCACGACACTTTCATCACGCTTCACGTTACTTTAAACTCACATGACACTTGTCTCGCGTCATTTAAAACAATTCTTTGGTCCTACCTTTTTGTTTAGTTAGTTTTTTTTGTTTTTTTTTTAAGATTCAAGTGTAAAATATATAATTTTGAATATATAGTTAAACAAAACGGTTCTTATCAGAATCATAATATGAATAATTACACATACAAGATGAGGTCTATCGCAATATTTTTGTGTGAGGAATCTACTGTTACCGTATGACCGTTTACTTCTGGTCCACCCTGTATTCAATTTATACTAATATCATATACTCTAAATGAAACTAGTCAGCACAACAATAATATTCATCAGTTCTGTCAGCAAGCAAGTCTTGCACAATTTTTTCCAGAAGAACACCCTATCAATAAGCTCATGATCAAGCTTAAAAAGTTTGCTTTTAAAGGAAGACATGGAAATTTCCGCTAGATATGGAGACTAGATCCTATAGGGAGTCCGTCCTTCCAAATCTCCACTTCTATTTTCAGCTCCTAACACCTCCTGTGTATGGAAGAAGTCTTTAAATATAGACGAAACGTCGCGTAGAGAACTGTAGTTTCTATTCTCCTATTGTCCTGATATCCAAGAACCGTCAACCATATACGTATACTAAGGATAAGAATCATCAGCAAAAACACAATATAATAATAACATTTTCAAATTCACTTCAATAGATGTTGAAAGTGTCCGCCATTTACAAAATGAACTTTTTCGAAAATGAAGTTTCACTTTCAACTCTTAAATCTTATTTACATTCATTTTATCACCTGCTGCTCTATGGCGGATAAGTTATGTCCCCTCCCGCGAGGTAAGGGACAAAATTTCACCACGTGTTTTTAGGTAATTTCGAGTCGAGAATGTCCTATGGACATGGGTCCGCAAATTATTTGTTAGAAGCTACGTTGAGTTTTTTTTCTTGATTTTTTTTACATTTTTTTCAAATAATATTTGTATGTTGTTGTTTAGATCACACACTACTAGAACTTTATATTTTTACTGTAAATATGTAGCAATCATACGAAATATTCTATAGCTTCTAGCAGGTTACCTCCGCCATATTTTCAAAAACGCATGTATTCATTTTTTCAAATACGAATATGCTTGCCCGTAGCGACTTTCAAGAGGTATGTTTTTCTGCGTAGGAAATACAAATAAATTTGTTTTGATGCTCAAAAATGTGATTCAGGTACGTCCAAAAAAAGTTGTGGCTGTATATAAAAAGAAAAATAAATGTAGGTGGCGCTCTCTATAAGTTAAAGCCATTCTTAGATCAAATTCGAATTTAACATGCCAAGAAATCAAATCAAATTCTTTATTGGTGCTTATATACAACACAGCATTCACACAAGTCAGTGCATAATATAACAGTACAGTTATTCTTCAAATTAATCACAATAACTAAAACTAGAAACAGGTAAAGCTAAAAAATATATATAAGGACTATGTTTTTTCAAGGTCACAATTTAAAAACTCTCAGACACCAATTTTTATCAAAATATCCAGATTGGTTCAAATATTATTCAGAGAAAACGAAATAAAAATAGAATTTCAACACACTGTAGCTCTACGGTGTGTTTCAGAACTGAGTACGAAGATTATAAAGGGATATTCACTAGCCCAAAATAAAGTTTTTTTTTGTCCTAACTTGCTTCTTTTTCGTGATACAGTCTGTCAATTTTTTTCGAAAAAATCAGTTTTTTATCAATTACCCAAAAACCTTTCAGCTGATTTTGACAACATTTGGTACTAATATTTGCTGTCATGAGGATATTTTTTTTGTGTAATCAAAACACCATTTTTCATTCCAGTGGCGTCCCAGTGGGTCCAGTCTATATTTTTAGATAAAGTTATGGTACGCCACTGCTTTTTTGAAGATTTTATGATTTTTTTAGATCAAGCAATTAAAGATGTTGCATTTTTGTCTCTTTTATCTTTTCTGTAACTAGCTTCGTTTCCTAGATAAAAATCAAAAACCGTTTCCCTGCAACTACCCGGACACGGTGCTCTCATTAAAAAAAAAATAATTTTTTATTAATTACTCAAAAACCTTCCAGCTGATTTTGACAAAATTTGGCACGATTACTTGCCTTCATGAGGGTCATTCCATTATTGTTCCAATTTTCATTTCGTACACCTTCCTGATCTTGAACACCTCACAGCCTTCATGTCGAATAGCACTTCTTCACCATGTTTTAACTTTCCGATCTCCCATCCCCTGATAGTTTGGCCTTCTCATCCGTCTTATCTTCTTAATCATGTTAGTACATAAATCTTTATTTTTATATGAATATGCATGTGTATGTTCTTTATCTTATTCACCCTAGAACTAGTTTAGTTGTCAGCACTGGTCAGATTTGTAGTTTATGGGTCAATGTTCAGTTCGACAATGTCTTGTCCTCCCCAAGACGAAGTTTGTCTGTTCTTTATGCGCCAAGGCAAATAAGATTCATCGGCTTATCAATGTAGTACTGTCGTAAGTTTGGACTCTCTTCCATCAGTATCTTGTATATTAAAACTAGAATTCTCCCTGACAATACATTACTTTTTTGTTACCCAAAATGGACAATCCTGAGCTTGATGATGGTGATGATGATGTCTGCCAAAATTTGCCTTCTTGCATCCCACAAATAATTGAAGTGAATCTATTAAAAGAAAGACGCTTTCCCTTTCATTTCCTGGAGTGTTGTTGTCTTCCCCAAAGTATTTCATCCTAGTACTACCTAACGGAAGGATGTGGACTGCGGTCTCTTTATCTTCAAGGCACCTGTGGACTTTCTTGTTCAGATTTCAGAGATCTTTATTAGTGTCTTTGCATGTAACATTGTAACATGCATAGTCTTTTGCAGGATCTCTTTGCATTTTAGGACTGATACCTTGAGTTTATTTGTATATATTCGTCACCGCACAACCTGTTCTATACACTATAGATGGGATGAAATAATCAACTAAAAAATATCCTCACTTACCTGAACCTCTCGTCGGATAATATTACATATTGTAGCACCCAACTCACAATGTCCCGTAAGCATATCAGTTTTCTTGGGTTGCTTCAAAGGAGGGAGCCTAAAGAGGTAGTTCGATCGTGCGTGTCTCCCCTATTTTTTATAGAGCCTCTACTGATTGTTATTCTATTCTGAAATTAATGGTCTTTAACAGTCCCGTTACCCTTGATGCCACTATGTCCCTCAATCCCCCTTGTTCAGTGAAAAAGATAATGTTTTTGTATGGCTCCTCACAATATTTCACCACACAATGGCTTTGAATACAAATCTGATCACGGACAATTCTGGGACACAAATCCCAGAGCTTACCAACCGTACTTCTGCATTGCCAAAATCCTCTTATGATCTTTGTAGATTCTTCCCTCAAATGCTTGTCCCAGTTTAGACTTCTGTTTAGGATAGGATTACTCTCAAGTATTTGACATCTTTACCGAGTTGCACACCACAGAGGAGAGATGGTCGCAACTTGGCCAACTTTTTTGCGGTTTCTATTGAGTTTACTGAGTGTTCCTGAAATTTCCAGTCAGCAGAACAGTGATATCATCTGCATAACCAGTTGTGTGGAATCCCTGTTCATTGAGACTTTATAGGATCATTGAGTACCATGTTCAAGCGGAGTCTACGGGGCAACCTTTGCTCATCAATGCCTTCAGCGTAATTTCGTCGTTTTTTATCTGTCTGCATGTTACAGAGTCCTCATCAGGAGCGTTACTGCCGAAGTTCCTCCAGGCTGTCCTTTTCTTTGCTTTTAGTTTCTTTCCAAGTATTTTATTGTAAGCTGACATAGAATGCTTGCTCTGCATTACTTATGCGAGGAAAATTAAGTTCATCTAGAATCTCTTGACATTCAATTTTGAAACGTTAGTTGACTTTGGTTGATCTTTTGATCATGAAGATTGATGACGGTACCTACGAACAGGTCATCCAGGCGTAAGGGAATATTTTTCTCTGGGTTTCCTGCTTAAATTGTGTCTTCAATCATCTGACTCATTCTCCATCACTTGGTTCATTTTCATTGAAGTCATCCAACATCTGAGCTGAGAAAAAATTGTTCTATTTTCAGTCATCACAAAAAGTTCCGACGATAAAGTCACAATGGAGGATCTGGACCAACTACAACAAGACTTGGAAAGGCTTCTATCCACAAATGCCTTAAGAGCCCGCTTCTTTTTTGGCGAAACGTCCCCAAGTAGCCAAAGAGAAGAAAGAGTTAATGACAAGGTAATGAAATTTCCAGCCAGTCCATCCATCGTTAATCAGCCAATTGCAGTCATCGTTGAAAAGAAAACGGCCAGATGACAAGTCCAAGAATATCGACCACAAACACTTCAATGCAATAAAACGGGAACCCTTCAAAGCGCACATAGAAAAACCCTATTCGGAAATTTATAAAGTTACTGTCCCTAGAAACGATAATTCCGACAAATTTTGGGCTACTTTGGAACCTTATTGTGCTACGATAACCAACGACGATGCTGCATTTTTAAAGGCGCTTATTGAAGAATTTTCCGCGGACATTGACTTGAAAATACCCGACTTATCTCAACATTACTCCAACTCGTGGAGCGATGAGTTTAGCCACAACGAGCCGTCGCTCAAAAAGGACGCAAAGAAAAATGGATCGTTTGATATTTTCGGGGGAAAGCATGTGCAAAGGTGTTTGGCTGCGTTGATACATGAAAAGTCCGTCAAACTTCATATACCGGAAGGTATCAAGAATCAAAAATGTATGGGATAACGCTGTCTGTTTCTTATAACCAACGATTACTTACAGCGGGTGACATATCGAAAACGAAGCAGAATTTAGGTCAAAAAATTGGAACTTGTTTTGAGGAACGGTTGATTAAAGAGCTGATAGAACAAGGGATTTTGGATCATGAAGATGTTAATAAGGTGAGTGTGTGCTCCGACATTGTTAATAATTCTGGAAGATCTGCTCAGCTATCAATCTTCTACCATGTTTATTAGTATTATACCTAGAAGCAGTGTGTGAAAACAATGTCAAATTAAAAATAGCCTCAAACCCGCATGATGTGTCCAGAAAAATCACTTAACCCTTTTCGGAACAGACAATTTGGAATACTTAAATAACCTCTTTGGTTGTTTCCGATCGCATCGGTTGATCGGGCTCATTAGAGAAAGCACGAACCTCTTTCACTCCCTAAAATAAGTATTATACATAACTGTATGTAATAGATTCTCAATTGCCAGTGAGCAATTTACGATGACAAATTTATTTTCTCTAGAATGAGCCAGAAGATGAAATCCTATCAGAAATCAAAAAATGCCAAGAAGAACTGCTAACTATAAATAAGTACAATTTAGAAGAACTGAA
The DNA here is from genome assembly GCA_958502075.1 of Orchestes rusci. Lineage (NCBI taxonomy): Eukaryota > Metazoa > Arthropoda > Insecta > Coleoptera > Curculionidae > Orchestes > Orchestes rusci. The sequence continues at coordinate 4,295,838 of OY293303.1, read as the reverse complement.
AAAAGTTCACAGCGCAGTTCTCACTGACATAGCCGCCAATAAAATGAGGGAAGAGTCAGAGAAACGAGATAGAGAGGTTTTGGAACTATACAATAGCATAATGGCTACTAGGCGGAGCTAGAAGTGATGTTGGCTGCCGTTTCATTAAACCAGGGTAGCCTTGAATAAAATGAGGATCATAAGCGGCTTACGATTTGACATTGAGCATGCGCATTCTTTTCATCATTTGCCAAGGTTGAATATACTATTAGTTTATAAGAGTTATTTTTTAAATGGGTATTTTTGAAAACAATGCTTTTCAGTTTTTAAAGAAAATTTATTTATGTGCTTTCATGTGTAAATAAGCGTAAATTGAAATTGTAATTGAATAGATTTAATAGTAGATAAGTATTTAATGGAACAATAGGAACAATATAGTTTTAAATTTTTCTGGAAGGTGAAATCAAATCAAATTAGATTTCAATTAAGTTATTAAAAATGGAATTGGACTATTACGGTTTTATTTCACATTTTAATTAAAAAATGCTCTAGCTGACCAATTTCAATTAAACTTACTATTATTATTATTATTTTTAAGAGAAAACAAATAGTTGTATTGGTCTTTTGTGAAGTGAAACTTCTTCAGGCGAGCTGAAAGTAATATTTCAAGCCCCACTTGGTGCAGAGATCAAATCACTCGTTCACATCATATTCACTACACTGATTCGAGGATAGACCTCCAGTTTTTTCAACAGAAACTTCATCATTGAGTTAAATTTAAAGGTAGTGACTACAGTAGATAAATTGGATTGCGAGGTGGTTTTTAATTTATTGGTTTCGAAGTGTAGGTGGATATTTGTTGTGCCTTTTTGTACTTGAATTTAAATTACTTGTCAACTACAAGGTGTTTGAATTGTTTAAGGTTGAGAAGTTTCACTTCAGACATGTGCACATGCAGAGCTGTCGGTAATTGAATTACGATAATTGAAAAATGTAATTTAATTACTTTTTGGTAATTGAATTACTTTTCAAAAAGAGTGATTGTAATTGTTTTTTCAATTACTGAGATAAAGTAATTGTAATTAGTAATTGGTTTCAATATATCGCAGATCGCAATTACCTTCAGAGTGCTTCAATTACTTTGAAAAGTAATTGAATTACTTGGAGAATAATTGAACTACTTTCGTATCTGTTAGTGGATACGCTTTTTTGCTCGATACGTTCGGCGTGGCGTTCTCCGTGGAAGTCTTGAATCTTGAATCTAATGAACTGATGTGAGTGTGGCGGTAGTTTAATAGTCGGCCATTGTTTTTTGGTCACGTGACTGCCAGTTTGATAAAGAATACAGGTTTGACTTTTACGATTCATGTTGTGTGGTCGGCTTAAACAAATAAAATCAACTTCGAGTACATGCGTCAGAAACAGTTGATTTTCTTCTTTAAAATGAGCTACAGAACAGTCAAATCGGTTAAGGAATTTCGAAGTTATAGGCAATTTAGTAACATCAAGTTTGACGGCCTGTGGTTGTCTTATTTGACAACTTGTGGAGAAGCGTCGGGGGGCAGTTTTGTAGAGAATATCGTCAAAAGTCGGTTTCCATATTCTGTTTTGGTATCTCACAGGGAAAAAAATCGAAATGTCGATTTTCTGTTTTCACAGTACCGTTACGCCCCCTTGCTGCGATCCTAGAAGCTTGAAATATATTTCCAGCATTTTCTCTTGGGCACATTACTCTACAGATTTTTTTTCCTGAGTCTCTATGATGAATAGTCTACGAGAACTCCATGGCACCCTGTCGCTGAAAATGAAACACCTTGTACATACTTATTAAATAACCCAAATATAATTTTCCTAGGATTTGGGTAATTCAATTACTTTTCAGGTAATTCAACCACTAAAAAAGTAATTCGATAACTTTCAAAACTAACCAAACTAACCCAAACTAACCCAAAAAAAATATATTTGAGTAATTTGCTTCTTTTGTCTCGTATTATACTAGGAAAAAGCCAACTTGAAATACAGACATTATTTTACGGTTTTCCGATATTAAACGCAACGGTTGGTACAGAACCGTAATAAATGCCAAGAGTTACATTCATGTGAGTATTGTCACAGTTTATAGAATATACAGTTGATTCACTCCCTGTCGGCTTCTTTGAAAATCGTGTCTCTAAAGCGATTTGCCGAAATTCCTAAAATCATAAACAAAATCCGGCCGAAAACCGACCCAGAACAGGTTTGAAGAGGGAGACAAGTTAGAGAAAGGCGATCGATTTCCAAACAGTGTACGAAACTCAAACGACGTATCTCAGCCGGAATTTTCGATCGGAAACACCTGGTATGGTGTTGGAACCAGAGCGGGACTGGGAATGCGGCAAGCCGGAGCCACTTTTGATGACGAGTGAACCTTCTTATCTTTAATTAATATTCGGTGGTATTGTCCTCCTAATACCGGTTTCATGCCGTATAGGAATCATCTGTCAAGCAGTACCAACCTTTCCATTTGACACTGTTCCGCGCCTGCTCAGTCGTCAAAAGTATAAAATAATTCGGGTCCATGTCAGAACCAGTCATTTTACCTAATAGCTTTTCAAGAATATAGATTACTTTTGTATAGTAACGCGCGACGTCAATTTTAACCAAAAACAAACTAACCTCTTAAAATGATATTGATCTGTCATTTGAAATACTATTCTCATCCCTTCAAAATGCTGATGATTTTGGCCTTGATATCTTTATATTAGGCGATAACGATTGTATTAGAGATGTCTTGACATTTATGTATGTATATAAGTCTTTTTATTTATTGTATTTAAATAATTGTGCATAATTTTGGGTATAATAGTATTAGAGTTGAAATACTAACTAAAGAAGCCATCATCAACGGATTATGGTGTCTTAACTGTGTATTGAAGTAAGGTACTATTAATTTTGACTTCAGCGCCTACGGCTATGACCACCCATTCGTGCGCTGGAAGGCAGGCTTACGATAAAAAGGGTTTGTGCGATTTTTTAAAGCCGGCTTCTTTGGTTAATATTTCAGCTTTAGTGATAATTTTATTGTGAATAGTTTTAAAACATTAAATTTTTATTGTTAAAAATAGCTGGTTTCTTTGTTCAAATTGCTCATTTGGTTGAAAAACTTAAAAAAAAGAAAATTAAAAAAAAAACAAAAACCCGGAAACTTATGAAAAAGCGGTACAAGATCAAAAAATTGGTTTAAAATGTCAAATTTAATTCTTCTCTTCAATATTTCAAGACCAGGGTTAATGGTGATTTTGGGAAGTAACCCGAATAATAAAAAGAGACGGGTAAGAATCACTATTTCTGAAAGCGCCTTAAATCTCTTTTATTATTTTCAATAGGGGCACTGGAATACGTCATCAAAAAACAGGATCTACTCCGAACAGTTCCACTTCTAGCCGGTCAAATGTCAATGTTATATATCGCAGATAGTAGCCTAGTTTACACCGACAACTTGGTCCGCGGACTAAGTACTAAATTCGAACTATATCAGAACCAAATATTTGGTTCGAATGGTGTAAACAGTTGCGGACTAAGCTGGTCCGCTCTTGGTTCGGTACTCGCCAGCAAGTGTACCGAACTAAATTTGGTTCGATCTGGATCAAAGTTATAAGGTTATGTTGATTGTTATTATTGTGAATTGTGTTGGTTCTGAGTTTCTAAAGCAATCTGAGCGTACTTACTCATGTTTTTTTTTTGGTTACGAATTGTGTTGATGAATAATTTCGACTTGTTTTTGACATTTGAAGAATTGCGGGCGTACACATTTAGTTCACGCGTTGCAAGACGGTGTAAACGGGCAGGAAGCAAGCATTGGTCCTACCATACTATCCCCACCAGCTTGGTCCTATCGGACCGAACTAAACGAGTTATCGATGTAAACTAGGCTAGTAATAACACGACTGTTCCTAATCAGTAACAGCGCAATGTTGTCACAACGAGTGTATAAGCCGAGAAAAACCAAACAAAACCCGTCGATATTTCCTGCCGAGCCATTTGACGATCCTACTACGTAAAACACTGAGAGAAATTGATTGGTGGTAATAGACGGTGGGCAAATGTGATCTGTCTACTCGGCAACACTGAGAAAAAGTTGGTATTAGAGATAAATTCGATATTTTGATGGTCGATTTTCAAGTAGTTCATTTTAAGGATATTTTTAATATCATTCAGGAGAATATTTTCATTTCTTTATTTTGTTTTTATTTTACAAATCGGTCACTTTCACTTTGAAGTTAAATTGAATGTAAACCAGAATCGCATTTAATTGGAAACAAGATGAGTTCAATTCAAATTAAACAACTGATACTACTAGTTTCACTTGACGTGATGAGAGAGGCCCTATTCTCTATTCAGCCCATAACTACATAAGGTTTGTACGGTATATTCCCCTCATTTTCAATTCGCCTGAATCGAATTTTTGAATATTCCTATGAAACTATCTCTATAAGACATAGTATAGGGTTAACGGAATATATCAAAAATGTAATGTCTGTTTATAAATGAGCCTCAGGCAATGAGCTGAAAAACAACTGGACAAGCTTACTGACTAAGAGACGGGCAACAGTTTGCTGGTAGGCGTTTAGAGTTGAACACATTAGAGAAGTCCACATCACGTGACGTAGCCTGCGTGGCGATAAAACAAGGTCATTGTCACCATAGGCGGAGACATATAGATAGAATAATTCCTTTCTTCACTATTTTTTCAGTTTTCCTATACCATAGAGAAATTCCCTGTGACTAAACTATAATTTATAGAGCCGACTCTTATAAACCCTTCGACCATAAACATATACAATTTCATGGTATAGTATAAACCCGACGACGAGATGCCGCTGAATCATCCGGTTGCTAGGATACGACAGACGCTTTCCACTGCGCATCCAAACGCTGAGCCACGTGATGTGGCCTTCTCTAATGTGTTGAACTCTACATTCCAACAAACATTTGGGTCATGCGCATACAAAAACGGAACTTTTACTGCCGCTTCTTTATTAGTTTGGTTTTTCTCGAGTATAATTAAGCTCATTGCAGTAGTGTTGGTAATCTGGGGTAATGAGAAAAAAAAACACAATGCTTAAGTCCAACATAAGTCAGTGGTGACTAATCTGTCAAAATTTGCCTAGCTGCTGTCACCGCTAAGTTGTGTTGGACATGAAGCAATACTATTATATGGAAAGAGGAATGATGAATGATTACAGATTTATGCTTGAGAAACAAAGAAAAGTTCACGAGCAAAAGTTCTTTAAAATGATAAATTTCCCTATTCTGCAAATTAGAACTTTTTAATAATTAAAAAAAAACAAACAAACGCTATTCTGCAAACGTCGTATGGAAGATAGGAAGAGGGTTTTGAAATTTTGCATTCTCACTCAGTTTTCCATTCTGAACAATTTTCTTCCATAACATTTTGTCGTATCTCCTAGAAAGCACTTTACAAGTCAGAAAATAGCTTCTAGCAGGTTTATCTCCAATATTTGATACGATATGGATAGACCTATAACTCATTGGTAAACTTCTGGGTAGTTATGAAAACCTGGATATTTTCAGAAATTGAGAAATTCTTATAAATTAAGGAATCGAATGAAAAACTTTCTTGGGCATATTCTTCACTTGGAAAGCTGGCATTTGGTCAAGGGACATGAAAAGACAGTTGTTCCAGAATAAATGGACAGAGTGAATTTTGGAGTTGAGGAGTTTGTGTAGGAACGATAGTGATTGTAAATCACGACGAAAAATCAGAGGCAACTTCTCAAACCTGCTGAGTATGTGAACATGCTTAAGACCTTGTTAAGGGTGTATACCATCTTCCTTGAACATGAGGTACTACAAGAAAACGTCTTTGGATGGACTCCACAGAAATATGACAGTGGTAAATAGAAAACCAAATGGTTGAGCAATATTCCAGCCTAGATCTCACAGAGGAGTACTACAACAGTTGGAGGGTGGTTATGCTGGAGAGATGTTTGCAGTTCCGCAAAATAAAACCCAACTGTTGTCAGTCTGTACTGATTTTTTTTACCAAAACACAAATAGATTTGGATGTATTTATCATTTCTTGTACTAGAGGTGATTATGCTTCAAAAAAAGAATCTTATTTTTGGCATATGCGTATAGGTAAAAATTCATTTTTGTTAAATTATTCGACGCACTATGCGAAAAAGTTAATGAGGATGTCAAGGTTTGTGTATTTTCGTTAATTTTGATTTTCCATTGGTTCAATAAGGACCGATGAAGAAAGAATCAGATATTTCCACGTCATAAGGTGAGTTCGAGTATTCGCTCTGAACGCTCCGAGCGCGAAATTGTCCATTTAAGCGCGTACAATTTTTGGCGCTCCAACTGTTCAGAGCGAATACTTGAACTCACCTACAGTTGCATCTCTTGAAATAACATCAGTTATTTCATCCCTTATGGTTAACTTCATTTTAAATGACATTTACTCCATCCGTTATTAAGAGAGATTTTGCTCCACAACGATTTCAATTTATTCGTTATCTTGCGTCGACGCAACAGGCAAAACTTTCTTGTTAATTGTTTTTATTTCGCTAGTATTTATTTCTATATCTATAATCAATTGTTATTTGAAAAATCAGACAATTGTACGTAAACAATACCAATACATATTTTCTATAATTATGCATAATCTACTGGCGCATATTTTTTTCATTTGGGACGAATACGAATATGCAAAATTGGGCGGTGGGCTCAACTTTCGACAAACCCTCGTAAAGGTCGGTCAAATATGTCCTTTTGAAGACCATGAAAACACGCCTTTAATAAGTAGCAGTTGTCATGTGTCATCATTGAACTCCATACTATGTACCTGGAAAGGCCCCGGCCGTTGTCGACAAAGCGTCAAAGTATGCCATTTTTTGTTAGACAGAGATGGCCAGTGTTACGGATACCTATATATCCTTGTCGAACTCATTACCGGGTATTAAGGTTATGGTTAAGGGGCAAACAAAATTGTTTTGTGAGAATTCAGTGGCGTTCTGTCTTTAAACAATCATGAAAAAAACTGTTTTTTTGTTATTACATATTTTAAAAGAACAAATTATGTTTTATTATAGATTCCTCGATAGATCATAATATATTAGTATTGTTATAGTTATTGATAAACAACTATTTCTAGATTATTATTATTTGAAATTGGATTTATATGCATACTTCATATTGTATATTGTTTGAATTATATAACTTCAAGACATAATGACATTATAACTCATAACAAAGCTTTATATAAATGATTCAATGTGCCTATGTGTTTTATTGGAGTACACTTAGCTACAATTCCAAAAGGTAGGTCTGTGTCACCACAAAACATTTTTGTGCATGAATTTATTTGGATCCATGAACGAAACCGATCTGTTTGTTATACCTTTTTTCGAAATTATAACGGTCTTCAAGTACCATTGTTATAACGTTCATGGAAACATCCCAAAAATGGACCTGATTCGTAATAGTATATTAGATAGTCAAAGTGCTTTCATTCACGTAGACGTAAACGTGTTGATTGATATCTGGGCAAGCGCACTTCGTTTTTTCTCACTTTTGCGTTCACGCACATACGTAACCTTGCGTGTCTTCACGTATTGCACGTTATCCCTTATACGTAAGCCAAGTATTGCCGATCGAGTCTCCGATCTTGGATAATCTGCCAACGAATAAATTTCGGACATTACACGTCATATATTTATTTGGCCTCGAAATTCAATAACCAAATTGTCACAAACACCACTTTTTTTCTACTTTAACAGGTCGGAAAACTATATGTAAACACAACAAATTAGGTAAAGGCAACTCGCTACGTTTCACGTACGTCACATGCCACACTTCAACTAGCTTTTGGATCATTACGTAACGTTAACTTTATGCGTTAACGTATTACGTTAACGTCTACGTCTTGGCTCAACTTCAACTGTCTATTGGAACAAGAACGTTAATGTGTTAACGTAACTGCGATTTTGTTATGTCGGTGGACATTACGACCAGGGTGCCTATTCTGGGACCGATAGAACGGTCATATCGAGAGAAAGAGAGAGACAGTAAACGGAGAATTATATGGAGGTGATCGTTTATCTCTCTTGTATGACCGTTCAATCGGTCCCAGAATCGGTACCCAGGAGGTTCCGTAGTTGCGCCGAAACAAATCCTTTTTTACAACGTAACAATGTAACGAGTCACAAAAATATATCGAGATTGCGATGGTATTCTGCCTAGTGGGATTATGAAACAAAATGTAGGGTAAAAAATGGCTACAGTTTTTTTTCCTCACAAATTATAACTCATATAGTGAAGGTGATAAGTAGTTTTTTTTTCTTTTCTAAGATATGATTTCCTAGTCAAAATTTGATGACGAAAGTTGTTTCCATCGCAATGAATATTAAGTCTTTGTTATTCTGAATCTATTCCAAAGTTATAAATGGTGGTTATATTTATTGTACCTACCTTTAAATTAATAATTATTCTATTTATTTAATTTATTTGTTATTTAATTATTTTATTCATGCCACAATTTGGAAGAGAATTAAAATCACCCATCGTGAGTTTTGTCCACTGAACTACTATTTTTCTGCGAGGAAAGTCCCAAGTAACAAATATACTCGATTTATTCAGTCTAGAGTCTGGGTATATTCATTTTTTAATCCTGATCAAAATAAATCTTGCACGTGAATCGTGATTGTTTTATCAATTTCCTATAATTCAATATATATTTTCCTCTAATATGTCTAATAAATATACCTATACAGCAAATGCCAAACAACTTTCGATTCACGTCATAATTGCCACCAAGCGAGTTTCAATGTGATTTCCAGGTGACCAAATCTGGCCACCAGCAAACTTCATAACAACGAGCCTGGTGACAACGATGACGTAGATCGAGAGTTGTTTGGCATTTACTATAATTCATGTATTATTGTCATTTCTGTCCCTATAGGCCAATGAGCTAGAAAGAAAAAGAAATCCGTAACTATCGCTATTTCTATCTCTACTTGCTTCACTCTTGATAATAAGCGCGTCCGTTCCAGGTACGTAGTTTGGAGTTCAATGTGTGTCATGCAATCGCGACAAGCGACAACGACAACGACAACACCGCCACCGCAGCTGACAATAGTGACAGTGACAATCGGTCTACGCATAACTGCCTCCAAAAAAAGAAAGAACAGTGAGATGCTAAAAATTTTCAATTACCACTGATGAGATAAATCGAGAACTAATCGTAATATGAAATTGGAGGAATAATCAATTGATCACGTCGAAAAGTCCAGAAATTTCCCCTTAGACTGTAAAACCGAAAACAAAGAGCTGGTATCGAATTGATAAGCAAAAAATGGCAGCCTTACCAAGAAGAATAATCAAGGAAACTCAACGTTTAATGCAAGAACCAGTACCGGGAATAAGTGCCGTTCCAGACGAGAGTAACGCACGTTATTTCCACGTTAACGTTGCCGGTCCTGAGGACTCGCCATTCGAAGGTGGACTTTTTAAGCTAGAATTATTCCTTCCAGAAGATTACCCTATGTCGGCACCAAAAGTGAGGTTTATAACCAAAATATACCACCCTAACATAGACAGATTAGGTAGAATTTGTCTGGATATTTTGAAAGACAAATGGTCGCCTGCTCTGCAGATACGTACAGTTTTATTATCCATTCAAGCCTTATTGAGTGCCCCTAATCCAGACGATCCTTTAGCAAACGATGTTGCCGAACTATGGAAAGTTAACGAGTCAGAAGCGATAAGAAATGCCAGAGAATGGACCCGTAGATACGCTATGGACAATTAATACATTGCTTGTTGATTGAGCAGCGTAAATATTATAAACTTTTTTATTTTTATAGCAGACTGCATAGACTGGCTTGCTTACGTTTTAGTCAATTTAATTGTTATTCTATTAGTCTAATTATTGTTTAATTATGTGACCCATCTACTTATAGTATATTAGTGTAATTTTTTCGATTATTAAATCAAAATGTTGATCAATACGCGCTTAATTATACGTATTTATTTATTGTATCCCGCTGCCAGTCTATACAGTTTGACACATATTCAACGTTTTATGGATTGGTGATAAATTAAAGTGTAAAATCCTTATTACAAGTAGTCCTCATTAGACTAACTCAACGTCTCGGAACTGCGATACTGCCATCTTCAGTGTCTTATAGTCAAAGAATTCTCACCAAAATTGTGTTTATTGGTTTGACTCAAATGAGAAAAATAAATTAATTCTTCATCAAAAAGAATTTAAGATCTTATCAATAAATGATTGCGTAAAAAGCTAACCATTAAAAAAATGTTCCTATCGTCTTTATTTTTATTAACTAAACCGCACCATATGGAAAACTTTTTCATTATTAGTGTAACGAAAAAAGATGATAATTTTGATAAAAAAACTAATGTAAAACAAAATCTCCTTTATTATACAGGGTGTCCTAAAGGAATGGAACATAAGGTGACTAACTTAAATTTGACTGTATAATTTGGGGTATTTTGTTTTAAATAAATAAAAGAGATGAGATAGGACTTGATAGAAGAAGCAAATTTCTCAAATAACATTTTCTCGAAAACAGCTGACATTCTTAGAAAAAAAGGTAGTAGATCTCAAATAATAATGCTAATGCAAAATCATCATTCAAATGTAAAGCCTAAAGAAAAAAATATAAATTTGAGATTTTGCACACCCTGTATATTATTATTTACCTACCTGTAAAAGGCATAAGCATGTGCACAGGAATTGGCATAACTCACAAACTAACTTATGATTTAAAAATAAAAATAAAGAAAATAGTGTTCTATTAAAACTTAGCATTTGAATAATTGAACTTTGTCCTTTTTCCCCCTGTATACATAACATTCCTCTTTAAATATCAGACAGGAGAAACCAAAAAATATTTTAGATGGGACTGATTCAGAATTCGATGTTATGTATTAAAGGGTATCTTTTGAAAAATTCAATGTTCTGTTAATGAGGATTTTTTATTGCTGAATTCGAAAGTCCATGGAAAATAAGATTATGTTAGTCGAAAATTGACGGAGATATAACGCTTTGAAGTGTGCTAAAATTGCAATGTTATGACGTCATAACATTGTAACACCATGCTCAGTATATCTATATATACAAAACTTTAAACTTGAATAGCTATTGGAAAAATCATTTTTCGAAACAAAAAAAATCGATTTTTCTGCGATTTTCTTCAGTTTGCAATTAAAAAAAGTCGATTCAATTACCACGTATTTTTTTTATCTTTACACAACTAGATGATTTAAGATCATTAAAATTTGTTGGTATACTTTTGAGTCTTCAAAAATTTGTAGCAAGGGAAAGAGGAAGATCTTGCAGCAAATTTTGAAATGAAAACCCTAACTTGGAGCGTCGAAGTGAAGTTTTCGAGAAATGAAATACAAGGCATTATCTCAGAAACTTTTGTAGAGGGCGCCACATTCGAATCTATACTTTGATTTGAATGGTCCCAACTTTTTTGTGCTTCACTGTATGTGACTTTTGAGTGCATTTTTTCATTCTTTTGACATAGAAAAGGCATACTAGTTTTGTTTCAAGAAAAACGCTGGAATAGCTTGTATGTGATCAATATGAAATTTGTAATTTATTTTCAACCTTAAACATGCTTTGGAATCTTGCGCTATAAGTTTGGAGAGATTTATTTCTGACAGTTATTGGTAATTTTGTACATTTTCATTATTTTTGTCGTTGACCACCATCAGCGTGACAACAATTTTTCAAAAAATTACCAACTTTCAAAACTAATTCTTCTCAAACTTGTTTCTACGTCAACTATAGCGCATGTTTCCAAAGCATGCTATGTTTGAGATTGAAAATAAATTTAGTTCATTTCTTATTCTTTACATGAAAGCAGAGTTATTTTAGCGTTTTTCTCGAAAACGGTCAGATTTATCGAGACAAAAGTAGTATCCTTTTTTTATGTCAAAACGCTAGAGAATAAAAATATTTTGACAAAAGTCGCATACTATTACTGTGTAGCACAAAAAAGTTGTCATAGGAAAAGGTAGTATTCACCATTTCCGGTTACCCTGTATAATAAATAAAATGAAAATAACCTCAACAAAAACATTAATTCGTGAAATTAAATGAGTTTTATGTCTCTAATCGAAGAACACCGTATGATCAACGCAGGCGAACCATTGTACGGTTTCAGGAAATTAACTTTAAATCATCACCATCCGTATGGTATGGTATTCTTAAAGTCAATTGAACCTGCGAAAAACCCGGTTCAATAGACCAATCATGCTTTGTATTGTCTATTGTATCGCGCAGGCGCGAGGTTTTATGGCTTTTTCAATTGATTTTAATACTATGTTACGTTTAGAACTGGAACAATATTCAACAACATGCAGTATAATTCGAATTACATCTTGCTCTTATTTAGCGGCATATTAAAACGAAAAGAACCATGCCGAAAAGTCACTTGTTATAAAGGCTTAAGTGTTGCAATAATGTAGTTTTTGTATTCCTGTTCGAACTAGAGCACTGTAACAATTTATTGAAATTGTATGCGTGGAAGTTGAAATGAAATTGTTGCGGTCATATCAACTGTTTAGGTTCTGTTGAGTGTCCTTTTTGTTTGTACACATTCAGGTTTGATAGACACCAGTTTATGATGTAAATGTAACGTTTTACTGTGTGTTTGGAAATGCATTTTTGTGTTGGCTCTAGTATTCAGGCTTAGTCAGTAAATTAAGGGTGGAAATTAGTTTTTTGTAAATAAAGTTATGTAAGGCTTTTTACAAATAAATTCCTTTCAAATAATTTATGAATTTTGATTCACTTTAGATTAAGAAATATAAGGTTTTCAATAAGAGATTGACATTTTTAAACCTTTAAAGAAAAATATTCAGGTATACAGGGTGTCCCACATCAACTGGTCACTACTTATACAGCAAATAGAGTAACCATAAATAAGAAGTTTAAGATGGGGAACCCAAAGCCGGAAGTGCCTCGTTTCCTAGATACAGGGTGTTTTGTTATTCAAGAAAACAAAAATTACTCGCCACTGTTTTTTTAACATAATTTTGTTTTTTTTTTTCAAAAAACTCAATTTCCAATGAAAAAATACCTTTACCAAAACTGAAAATGTTCGGTTATCAACTCTTAGAAGGACATTAGTATGGTTTTTATTTTTTTACTCGAAAACGGTGCGTCGGGGCGATAAAAGTCACGAGGGCTCATTTGTTGGAAATTGAACGAAGTTTAAGAAAAAAGTATTATTGTTCTGAAAAAGGTATGTTATACTATTTTTTTTCAAAATAGTGCACACATGTTCTCCAACTCCGGCCCTGGACAAAGTATTTTTTTTTTTAATGCTCAGAAACCTCCAATACCATTCAGTATTTGAACCCTGAAAATTTTATCAAAATCGGTTGAGCGATTTTCAAAATAAATTCAGATATTCTTTTTTTTGAAAAATGTGTACACCCTGTATCTAGGAAACGGGGCACTTCCGGCTATAAACTTGGGTCTTAAAATGCTTGGTTTTTAAGATACAGGCTGTTAAGATATATTTTATTTTAGTTTTCCAAATACGGTTAGGGATATTGAACTGAATTTTGCCACAGGATATTATGGAATAGGAACACACTGTTTTTTATTTTTATTTTATTTATTTTTTTTTAGACCCAAGTTTATATGACCTTTTCGACTTAAAATTTATCCAGGAATTCCCCCTTAAAATTATGACATACCATTAAGTAACACTGTATAAGCAAAAATTACTGAAAATGCACCTATAAATGCATATTATTTTTTACGTATTGTTGAGAAAAGATAAAGCTATAAAAATATTAAAGCGAGTACGTTGAACTAATTGAAATATCAACCTTCAAAATCCCGATCAAACTGCTTCAAAATATATTAGATTAAAAATAATTATTATTTTCAAAGAAAGAAAGAAAAATGATGAACTTACCCCTTACCCAATGCACTAATAACCGATACTTGGACTTTTGAATGAATTCACTCCTAATTTAACCAATCAACGACGCAAATTCAAGTAAAATGAAAAAATTAATCGCTCCAGGCTAAGGAGATATTTATACATTCCTTTTTGTCGGAATAAAAGAACAGTATGTGCTGTATTATGCTCTTTTTCTATTTCCAGTTTAAAAATTTGACTTTTCCTGCTAGATTGTAAAAATTTCAAGAAACCAAAATACAAAAAAAGGACAAACGACTACAACAAAATCTCAAGTAAAATAATGACAAAAAAAAAGAAGAGGAGCGAAAATGCAATGAAAAACAAGAAAAGTAAACTATACCAAAAATTCTAATTTTACAACTGACACGAAGAAAGAAAAAATGGGAAGAAACAACGTAAAGAGGTAAGTGACGACATCAAGAAAAACTTAAATGAAAAAAATAACAAACAAGAGAAGAACGAAGGCAGAAACAGCATAAGAAAAAAAGCGAAGATGCCAAAAACACAGCAAAAAAAACCAAATCAAACAGGATGATAAAGATTAACGTTGTCACATAAAAATAAGAAGAGAACAAATAATGACTTCTCGAAAAAGTTAAGATCACAAGAAGGACAAAAAGCGTTAAAAAAGGAAGCAGAAAATCCCATACAGTGTGTCATTGATATGGGGCTAAATTGCGCCTAAACCGTTGAAGATATCGGGATGAACAAAATAGATTTGAATTAGGGATCAGTGTAGTTTGTGAAATGTTTCTCAATATACAGGGTTTATCATTTTCTGCAGAGCAGGCTTCAATATAGTTCTTTTGAATAGTTAACCCCTGTATATCAGATATTTGAAATCACATCTTTTCTGGCATCCTAAATCCGTTTAGTTTTTGCAATTCGTTATAACCGTTCAAAAGCTCCACTTTTTCTAAAAAAAATGCTATTGAGAGCATTGAATGAAGATACCACACAGCACTTGGTTTTTGAGATATCAAGTTGAGATTTTGCCTGTGTTAAGGCAACTGCCGTCGATTTGCATTCTGGTGACACTTACTGCAAAGCACCATAAACTCAATTTTTTAAATAGCACCCCCTGTATTTTGTAACTTAGTCGCGTTCAGCTTGTCATTTTACGCATTTTTCACCCTACAAGTTTTTTTGAAAAGTTGAGAGTTTGGGAGATAATTTTGTTTTTCTGAAAAACTCAACAAACACTCTGAACGTGCCATGAAAATCAATTTTTTGACATATCAACGTCAAAGTCATCATCATTTTGAACAGTTTTTATGATTTGCAGTTGAATGTTCTCGCTATTTATTTGTTATACCTTGATATAAATAATTGTTTAGTCCCTTGTTCCGTCAATTTAAGTTTCTTTGATTTTTAGCAGTTTTCAGAGGCATACAAATGTGAAACGTGCTCTGCAGAAATGGTACACCTTGTATAATGAAAAACATTTTTACAAACCGCACTGGGGCATCCCTTATTCAAATCCATTTTGTTTATTTAGAGATATTAAACGGTTTAAGCGTAATTTAGCTCACCCATATCCATGACTCACCCTGTATAAGATGAAGGCAGAAAGGGAAAATTTAACGACTTAGCCATGGTAACCAGGTTTGATTTTTAAATGGGACCATATGGTTTTTTGGAATCAGCTCATTCATCTGCATGCAACGATATGAAAATGTGAGATTGCATAAAAAAGAATTCAAAATAAAGTTTAAAAACAATTTTCGAATTCTTTTTTCTTTTACAACCCCACACCATTTTACGCTAAGTTCGAAAAGTCCACATCTTGACATATGAGATGTTCGGTCAGGTGACAAAGGATTTCATTTGCAAATCGTCTATCACATGACCGAACATCTCATATGTCAAGATGTGGACTATTCGAACTTAGCTTTAGTATCGTTATACTCAGAAGAATAAGCTTTCATTTCCAAACAAATATACAGGATGGCCCAACAAAGAGGTCCCACCCTTATTTATGACTTTCCTGGTATATTTTGGGAAAAACGCTCGGGCACGTCAATTTTTATTTTTAGGGAGACGTCTTTTCGTGTATGACTATATAATACAGGGTGTTCCAAAAATAAGATATCGCATTACACTTGACATTTTTAAATGGAAACCCTCATTTTTTTTTGTATTTTTGGATTCTCCATGAAGTGTTTAGTAACATACAGTTTATACCTATCTTCAACCGTTTTAAAGTTATTTGAATTTTTCTTAAAAAAAAAATAAAACTTGACGGGGGAGACGTACTTGGACATGTTGGAAAATACAATACAGCCACGAATAACCGAAATAATAGAAAATGAGGTTAATTATAATGGAAATTTCCTACCAGTAAATTCTAACCAATCATAGGCTTGCATTTAAACATGTTGCTATGGCAACGACCTAATTTTATCGGAAATCGCCCTACTCATAATCACGTGACTGAAAGATTAATAAGTGGAAATCTCCCTGGCTTTGCATTTGAATGTAGCTCCCATATGATTACAGTGTTGCCGTCCCCACTCTCCCTAACAATCCCACACTGTGGTTGGTGCATGGGAGCTACATCCAGCCGCTACTATTAAATCTTCTCAAATAGTTTTGGCATGAAATTTTCTTGCCGAATCTCCCGCGAGCTCGAATTAAAAATCCAGAAATTTGGAAATAATTCGAGCTCTAGGGAAATTATAAGTGATTTTTTTTTTTAATTTCCAACAAGATGGTGCACCACCGCACTTTGTAGCTCCAGTACGACAGTTTTTGGACACCTATTTTCCAAATCAGTGGATTGGACGGCGCGGCCCCATCGAGTGGCCACCAAGGTCTCCGGACTTGAGTCCTTTAGATTACTTTCTTTGGGGACATTTAAAAAGTAATGTTTTTAGTACGAAGCCAGACTCCATCCAAGATCTTCGGGAGCGGATCACGGCGGAATGCAGACAAATAACTCCAGAAATGTGTGAAAATGTTAGGAATAGGAATTTGAGCAAAATCTTTATCATTGCATGGAGGTAAACGGACACCACTTTCAACATTTATTACTACATAGACTTTTTGACACATTTTAGCTAGGTAATTAATTTTTGTTAAAATTTTTTAAATAAACGGTTGAAGATAGGTATAAACTGTATTATACAAAAGTTACTAAAAACTTCATGGAGAATCCAAAAATAGAAAAAAAATTGGGGGTTTCCATTTAAAAATGTTAAGTGTAATGCGATATCTTATTTTTGGAACACCCTGTATTATACAGTCATACACGAAAAGACGTCCCCCTAAAAATTAAAATTGACGTGTCCGAGCGTTTTTCCCAAAATATACCAGGAAAGTCATAAATAAGGGTGGGACTTTTTCGTTGGGCCACCCTGTATGAAGATTTGTTTGTGTGTTTCCATACATATTGGGCGCTCTGTATAACAATAGGAAGTGAGATAAATTCAAATGTAGACATTTATTTATTCTTGATGTTTCACTTGACCTTACAGTTTGAGAGAACTCTTTTATCTCATTCTTGTTTTCATTTTCCTTTATTTAGTTTCTGTTCAATTTTCAAGTTCAACCAGCGAAAATAAAACAAATGACGTATATCACAAAAATTATAATACCAAAATAACAAATTTGTACTAAAAAAATACAAATAGTCTAAGTTGGTTTATGTAATTTTGGACTCCAATGACCATTTAACTCGAACTCCACTTTCCAGTTGTTCACCAACACTAAGGGGTATCACCATTGGGTTATTGTTATTTGACCTGAAACATTAATTGTGGTTAATACTCCACAAATCTTCAAAATATTTTTTTTTTTGTGAAAATCGATCAGAACTGCAGGGTTCTCAGCAAAATAGTCAGAGAGTGTGATTATCATCATCAAACACAATTTAGCGAAGTTTTAGCCTTTAATGAATATCTCACCTTAATTTCAACTGGATCAACGATAACAGTTTGTTCTTGGACGACCTGAAACATTTAATGTTGTTAACAACCCAAAAATCTTCAAACTGTCAAGATTTCTTGTAAAAGACAATCAGAACTGCAGGGTTCTCATCAAAATTCAGAGAGTGTGATTTTCATCATTTTTACAGATGTATCCTTTTGCACTAGCGCTAGATATCTTACCTCAATAACTTCCGGATTTCATATCTCAACCAATGGTTGTTTGACCTGAAAGAATCAGTAGGTTTAATACTCAATAAATGTTCCCAATGTTGATGTTTTTGTTGCAATCAATCAGAACTGCAGGGTTCTCATCAAAATTCAGAGAGTGTGATTGTCATCATGAAAATCGACAAATTTTTATTAAATAATTGAACTTTCTAAAATCTCACCTCAATATTCCTCGGATCTAAAAATATGATTCCAAATTGTTCTTCGACCTGAAACATCAAATAGGGTTGAAACTCCAAAACTCTATACTTCAAAGCTTTTTGGTGACAAAATCAATCAGAACTGCAGGGTTCTCATCAAAATTCAGAGAGTGTGATTGTCATCATAATTAATAAGAAAATTCCAACCGGACTGAGGAACGATCCTCGTCTTGCGCACTAAAGAAATTCCGTTCCAACTGCTTATGAATGATTCCTTGCACCGTCTCGTTACGCGTTCCAACCTAACTTGGAACCGTTCCGGAATCGATTCCTGAACGATTATCTCAATACCTGACCAAAAGTGGGCATTGATTGGGATGACATGCGCACTCTAGCCTAGCACCGCCATGTTAGTTTATTTATGTATGTTTTGGCTCTGTATTTACTATGGAGTAGTACTAAATGTGTTTTTTTGTTGATAGTGCAGACAAGATTTTTGTTTTTTCTATTTTTGAGTGAAAATATTTCATTATAATGAGTGATGAAGAAGGTTCAAAAACCGATTCCTCAAATCGGAACCTGAATCCTTTCCAACTGCTGCGATTCTGGGATCGTGATGGTAATGATGAAAATCTAGATCATGCGCAATAATTCAATTCTAACAATTCTAATAAACGTTCCGGAACGGTATCAATTGTGTAGGTTGGAACAAACCAGGTTTGAATTCTCACGTTCCACTACACAAAATTTGGATTGAATAGAGAACAACAACAATACAGGCTGTCCGGTAAGTATATGGCATAATTTCGAGAGAGTACAGGCCCAGTTAGTCTTGGAACTTTTTTTTCTAAAGTGCCTCCTAACAAAGATACAGAGCCCTAAAGGGGTACCCATCGATTTAATTTTTGAGCTCTAATTTTTGAACCGGCTTGTATAATTAGATAAAATTTTAGTACGTTGTGTAGGCCATAAAGACTCATAAAACCATAGTGAAGTCAATATTTGAAATTGTAGGGGGAACCAGGAACGGACTGGCCACCAATTTTTTTGAAGCCAATTTTAGACAGCTGTCGTTTTACAGTGCTCTTCTTTTGTTCCGATAAAACTAACCGTTTTCGAAAAAAATAGATTTTTGTTCTGAGAGTTAATGCAATAATACACTCAAATACTACGGCGAGACACTAGTTGAAAGTATTTTTTGTATTGAGAAATTTCTCGACACTCTCGGATTGATTGCCTATACTAGAATTAGTTAAAAATTGGAAAAAAAAAACAAAAAAAAAATAAAAAAATTCAAAAAAAATCAAGTAATTTTTTTTGAATTTGAGAAATAGTACAGTCAATAAATCTGAGATTGTCAAAAAAAATCTATAACAACAACCGGTGTCTCGCCGTAGTATTATCGCAATAACCTCTAAAGCAAAAACCCATTTTTCACGAAAACGGGTAGTTTTATCGGAACAAAAGAAGAGCACCTTTTCTGATGAGAAAAGGTCAGAGTATTTGAAAAAGTAGTTTTCAGCACTGTAAAATGACACAAATTGGGCCCAAAAGGTTTGGTGGCCAGTCCGTTTCTGGTTTCCCCTACAATTTCAAATATTGACTTTACCATGGTTTTATGAGTCTTTATGGCCTACACAACATACTAAAATTTCATCAAATTATACAAGACGGTTCGAAAGTTACAGCAGATACATTAAATCGATGGGTACCCCTTTAGGGCTTTGTATTTCCGTTAGGAGGCGCTCTAGAGAAAAAAGTTTGTTTACGCTCCCGAGATTATGCCATATACTAACCGGACGCCCTGTATAACGGAAAAGTCTACAGAAAAATTAGCAAATCATCGAAACAAACAATTAAGAAATTATCAAATTAAATGTTTAACAAAATTGTACAAATTACTAAAGATATGGTTATTTTCATAAATAATAAACGTCGGTTGACAAATCAAATTTTGAATTCGTTTTTAGAGATTGGCGGAATGGACTGGAATAATAAAAACAACAAAAAACGGCTTCTTGTCAAAAATCATCAATAGAAAGTTTAAACAAGAGTTATGCCTGGTTTATACAACACATTCATAAGCATAAGCATAACTTAAGTCATCAGCACAACAGTTGAACGTATGTTATGAACAAACTTCCACAAACATAACGACAAGCATGAGGATGAGAAAGTTGATAATTTTCATCTTTATGTCTAAAGTTATGCAAAAATCAGAACAGCGCAGGCGTCATTTCTGGCAATCTACGGTAGTAGTCAATGGCCCTGTCTTCATAAAGGTACGTATTATTAAGATTTTTTAGCGCCTGCTTCTCGATATTGTTCATGTTTTGTTTTGGTTTCTGAACTGTATAATGTTTAGTGCATTAGTCAGTGGCGTAACTACCCCCGCCAGCCCCGCAATGCGCAATGCCCGCAGCCACAATATTCATTTGTCAAGGTAGCCGCTGAAAATCGGTTTTCTCAATTAAGTTTCAAAGTATTATTTGATGAACATTCTATATGATGGTCACCACTAAGGGACGGACTAGGTTGTACATTTTATTTATCAAAAGACTTGAAAAATTAAATTAATTAATTTGGATAGCTTGAACATTGAACTAAAGAAAATGTAGGTAAAATGAATAGTTCTGGAGAAAAATGATGTCTTCATTAAAAAAAAAAAAAAAAAAAAAGATTTAAATAGTTTCGTTAAGGACGCCACCTTAACGATTTTTATGAACATTAAGTATTTTTTTGAATAAATCATGGATTTCTTCAACATGTGAGTAAACCAACAAGAATTACCAATACCAGTGAAACATTAATAGACTTTATAATATCGAATGATAAACACCTCAATCATGAAGTTCACCTGTCGCCAAAAATTAGTGATCATAACATAATATCTATCAGTATTAAAAATATTTGTGAATCAAACGGTAGTGTGACAATTTCAAAACGAAGTATGAGGAACTATGATGCCAGCATGTTGCAAGATGGTGTGATCAATTTTCCATGGAATCCGAACAGTACTGATGTTGACGAATTGGCAAACTCTTTTACAGATAGTATTACATGTATCCTGAACAGCATGTGCCCAATTACCTCCTTCCAGATTCAACAGAAGCATTTACACAAAAAATGGATAACAGATGAAATAAGGAAAATGATGCTAGAAAGGGACGGTCTCTATATGAGAGCGACACTTGACAAAGATGAGACCACATGGAACAATTACAAAAAGGTCAGAAACTCAATTGTCAAGAAAATTAAAGATGAAAAAGATAAATACTTCCGGGAGAAAATAGACAAATATAGAACAAATTCGAATGAGCTTTGGAAACATCTGAAATCCTTGCTCCCAAGTAAAAGAAAGTCACTTCCCACAGAAATAAAATTTCCACTTCAAACGACCCAAAATCAGTTATGTATTGCGAATGAGTTCAACAAATATTTCATAACAAGCATTGACGAAATAGTTGCCACTATAAAATGTTCTGTCAGCATAGAGACAATCGTGGGAAACTTGAGACCTTCAGACTCTATCCTATGTGAATTTAATAAATTGTCCATGGGAAAACTCAAAACTTTTGTGAAGGGAATGAAGATGGTTGGGGGAGGAGTGAGTGGTATCTCCACAAAAATCTTCAAGGATGTATTTTGTGTGACAGGAAATCGCATTTTGGATATCATAAACACATCGTTAGAATATGGCAAGTTCCCGGAAGATTGGAAGTGTTCCATGGTGACTCCAGTACCAAAAATACCTAACACAGTCAACTGTAGTGAGTTCAGACCAATAAATTCAGTGCCAGGGTACGAAAAGCTCCTCGAAGTAGCTGTCAAAGAACAACTTCAAGAATATTGTGAAGTGAACGGCATCCTTGTCTCGAACCAATCTGGATTTCGGCAGCATCACTCCTGCGAATCAGTTTTAATTAATATTTGTGACAATTTTCGTAGACACATAGATGACGACAATTATGTTATGGCGGTGTTTCTGGACTTCAGACGGGCTTTCGAAACGATAAATAGGAATTTGCTCTTGAAAAAATTGTATCACATAGGTTTAAGAGATAAGGTGCTGCAGTGGTTTGAGTCTTACTTGACAGATAGATCACAGATTGTTAAATATAATGATTCTTTGTCTGCGCCAATGAAAGTTGTACACGGGGTGCCACAAGGGACAGTTTTGGGACCCTTATTGTTTCTAATTTATATCAATGACATTGTGAATGTAATTAAGGGTACTAGACTAGAGTTATTCGCTGATGATACGATGGTTTATGTGGTAGGAAAGGACTTGAGACAGTTGCAGGACTCTATGAATAGTGATCTTTCTCTTATCTGTGATTGGTTGAACAATAATAGCCTAAGTGTCAATATCCAGAAATGTAAAGTGTGTGTGTTCGGTAAAAAAGTAAGACTGTCAAGTGTTGACGTTAGTAATATCGATGTGCATATAAATAATGTCAGATTGCAACATGTGACGCAAATAAAATACTTAGGTGTTATTCTGGATGCTAATTTAGATCTTAAAGCACATGCGGATTACATCATAGGTAAATATGCGAAAAAAGTCGGGTTTATTTCGAGAGTAGGGAAATATTTATCAATGTATACAAAACTTCTATTGTATAATAGTATCGCAGCTCCCCATTTACAATTTTGTAGTACATTATTCTATAATTTGCCACAGTATTTGATGAATGATTTCCAGGTTATACAAAATAGAGCCATGCGCACAATTATTGGATGTAATAGGTACACGCCAATAAAATCCATGTTGAATATTCTTGGCATGTTGTCAATAAGGCAAAAAGTTGTATTTAACGTATTTGTTCTGGTGTTCAAGATAAAACATTGTTTAGTACCATCATACATCTGTGATAAGATCAATACATTTAAAAACGTTCATAACTATGATACTAGAAATAAAACTGATTTCATGTTAAAAACAAAACCCACAGCTAGTCAACTACTGTATAATTCTGTCTTGTGTAAAGGACTGTTTGAGTTTAATTGTTTGCCATCTGACATAAAAAACTGTGATAATCTCCATACGTTCAAGAGACTGCTTCGTGTTCACGTACTGAATACCTTTTAAGATGTCCTTATATTAAATCTATATTATGTTTGTCGACACTATCTGTTATACACATACTTTTATATTATTGTTTACACTATTTTATTACAACTTATTTATTTTTGATTGTGATTTTAAATATGTAATTACTTTTAATCTGTTTTTTGTATAGCTTTTATGCTAAATAAACATTATTATTATTATATTATATTATTATTATTATTATTAATTTCGTCAAGGGCACTACTTTTTCCTGGATTGTTTCGAGGTTTTTTTAATAAAAGCATTTTTTTTAAACGGTTCATTTTATCGATAATGAACAAGAGTACCTTTCTTTCTAGGCCAACTTTCAAGCTGAATTTTTTTTTCAAGTCTTGATGATACAGGTTGAAAAATAGATCAATCAAATGTACGCCCTTGATAAACTAAATAGGGTAAATTTCATTTGAGGATACTGTAATAAGAGGTCCTTGGTATAGTGTCTGTCACAGAAAAATGGACAATTTGCACATTTTTTGGAAAAATGATATAAGGATTAGTGAGTACTGATTGATGTTTAAAAAATCAACCTACGACACCTATTGATGTAATAATCACCGATTTAAGAGTGCCAATCAACATCCATGCACTACGTCACTGATTGTATCTATCTATTTATAATTTCAAGACTGCTTGTCACAAATACTTGTATTTTAGACAATAAAGCGATTTTTGATTTGATATCTCCGTCTGGCGTATTGACTGGGATGACTCTCTCTCTCTCTCGGAAGGGTAATCTGGCCCCGCCCCGTTTTCGATCATACAATGGAATTTGCGTTTTCTTTTTTATTTATTTACTATATTTTTTGGTATTTTAGAAAAAATTGTTCGCTGATAACTTTCTACTTAATATTGTCTAGAATACGTATACAGGATGTCCCTGAAAGGTGCGGACCAAACTCTACCATATACCCCTGAGGTCAAAATAAGTCGATTCACCTTAATTTACCTTAGTCCAAAATTGCACCGTTTTCGAGATACAGGGTGGTCAAGTTTAAAATTAAAAATCGTATTTTTACATTATTTTGGACACTTTCACAAATTACTTTGAAAATTAGCATACGGGGGTTTTGTGGTATAAGAAATTCGATTATTTGCTCCTACACGCTGTATCTCGGAAACGGAGCAATTTCGGATAGAGGTAAGTTTTTTGAAAACATCTTATTTTGACTTCACTCATTTTTTTAATAATTTTTGAGGCGTTCGCGTATATTGACTACTTTACGCGAACCGACAACTTTACGCGAACATCTCAAAAAATTATTTACAAAATTACCATGTGTTACTGAAGTCAAAATAAGATGTTTTGAAAAAACTTACCTATATCCGAAATTGCACCGTTTCCGAGATACAGCGTGTAGGAGCAAATATTAGAAATTTTTCGATGTGGCATGGAACTCTTTAAATGGAAATATCTCGAAAACGGCTTACTTGAGCGAACTTTGACAAGAGTACCTTTCTCACTTTAAATTGTGTGGAAAATCCTCTTCTTTAATTGAAGATGAAAAAAACACTGGGAAAATAGTTATGATCATTTTAAACCACAAAATTTGCAGTGTGGGGCGCCCTCTACCGGCCACAGTAAAACGGACTTCATAATCAAATATCTCCAAAATAATGTAAAAAATCGATCTTTAATTTTAAACTTGACCACCCTGTATCTCGGAAACGTTGCAATTTTGGACGAGGTAAATTGCGGTGAATCAACTTATTTTGACCTCAGAAGTATATAGTAGAGTTTTGTCCCCACCTTTCAGGGACACCCTGTATAAAATTTCAAGTCATTTGAAAATGTATGCAAATTGTCCATTGTGATGGATTATATCGAATACTTTGAAAGTTAATTAAGAAAACCGATTTTCAGCGGCACCCTTTAGGGGGTCATATCGCCGCAGGAAGGTCCTCTAGGGAGAAAAAGTAAAGAACTCACTATCATATTTTTTTCAAGTTTTATCTGAATCCAAGAGATTTCCCACATTTTCCCGTACACCCTGCCAGCCTGACAGATTTTTACAATTTTGTTTTGTTTTGATTGACAAGCAAATTTTCAACGCTTATGCTTATGAAGTTGTATAAACCACCTTAAAATTACGCCTATACCTATTTTTACGACTGTGCTTATGACTAAATCTATGCTTATGCTTATGAATTTGTTGTATAAACCAGGCTTTAATGATTCAAAATCAACTTACATCGAGCACATTGTCTTTTCATCATAATGCTCTCGTGGATGGAAAAATCTGGAATAAATAATAAATCGATCTTATCACGAACAATATAAAATGAGAAAACTCATGATTAATTAGCGTGTATCAGAACTGCAGGATTCTCATCAGCAAATCAGAGAGTGTGATTATCATTATGAACTTTTGCAAGATATTCTATATTATGAAACTTAATGATAAAAACTTACATTTCATGCGACACCCACCACACACATTTCACCGATAAATATGTTTAAACAGCACGTTGACCACGTTGAACTTATCCATTGTATTTGAGTTGATAATTTTGAATTTAAATTTGGAACATGTGCAGAGTGCACCGTGCGACTATCCATCCAAAAATGAAAAGAAAAAAAGAAGCTACCTGACAATCTTGACATGTGTCATTTTTGTACGGCGTTCGGCGTTGCCAAGTTCTGATTTCATCCTAGAAGTAATCATACGTATACAGCGTGGTCCATATTTTACCTGCCTTCAGAATCGATAGATAATCGAAAAATAATGTGAGTTTGGTCAATAAATTATGTGCGAAAAATGTTTCGTTACAAAGTTACAGGGTGTTGAAATTTAAGAAAAAAAACGAATTTTATTAATTTCTTTATCACCTGAAATTCTCAAATGAAATTTGGCACATGTAGAGAGGTAATCTAGGCTCATTTTTTCATGTGATAATATTATTTTTATTTCCACCATTGGCATGCATGCGTACGGGTACCGATCAAGATATTTTTAATAAAAAAAAAAAAATAGATTTGCCAATGGTTTATCTTAAAATAAAAATCTGCAATCCTTATTTAATTTAAAAGAAAAAAGTACTTTTGGCTTTTTTCGTATAACGCAACGTTTTCGAGTGAAGTACATACTCCCTTGCGCCTGCTACATTTTCTTCGCAGAACCGTAAATAAAATGAATGCCTGCGTATTCTTAATTAGTAAATAGCCGCTGCATTATTATTAACTCTAAAAAATCACTCGAATGCAACAAATGATCGGCATTTCTGTTTTGTTTTAATCAAAGGTAATGTGATAATTATGCGCCTTTCCTTGATTTGATTTCGACGATTTTTATTTTTTTACTCGAAAATGTTGCGTCATTCGAAAAAAAGCCATGAGTAGTAGTGGCATATCTGTTTTTTCAATAAAAATATCGCAATCGGTACCCTTACGCACGCCACTGGTGAAAATAAAAAAAATATTATCAGATGAAAAAATGAGCCTAAATTACCTCTCTACACGTGCCAAATATTATTCGAAAATCTCAGTTGGTAATAAAGATATTAATATAATTCGATTTTCTTTCTTAAATTTCAACACCCTGTAACTTTGTAACGAAACATTTTTTGCATATAGTTTATCGACCAGACTCACATCATTTTCCGATTATCTATCGATTCTGCAATTTGAGCAGGTAAATGTTAGACCACCCTGTATGTAACTATTTTGAACAATAACCTGTAACACAATCACTGATTACTTTTATTATTATCATAAATGCGTTTTTTCTTTATAGTTTCAGTGATGTAACGAAATTTTCCGATTTCCTTTTTTCGTTTTTCTATTTCATTCCGTTAATTCATCAATCATGCAACTATCAAAATGTCCGGTCCTGTGAATATCGTGCAATTATTATTTTTAACTAATTATTATTTTCTGCATTTTAATCAACCATTCAAATTTTTTTCCGAAGCGGAGGTAGTTAACTGTCCGCCAATTAAAACCATTTTATTTATACTCTAGTCTACAACGCAGATTCAAGCAGCTGAATCTCTCACTACCAGACAGAGCAGACGATGGCGACGCGACGAAAACACTACTTCTTGAGCGAGAGCAATTAACCGTCAGCGAGTACCCGTACAAGATAAGCCAAAATCCGATCCGTTCCGTACCGCCGTTCCCAACTCTTTTTACTTACGACCACGCGAAACGTCCGTTGAATATACCGATCTCCTAGTCTTCCTTATCCTAGTGGTTTTTGGGTTTCCTGAGATTTGTTATTTCTTCCTGGGGAAGGGAAAACCCTACCAGAGAGACTGTATAGTGTCCTTTCTTAATTTCTTATTGGGCTTGTTCCATTATATTGATGTAAATTCATCAGGAGAACCGAACAATTGCAGCTAGGTAGGGATAATTTTCCGTTACTTTTCAGAACTATATGTTCTTATTATCACAGTTTCCATTCGCCGTACTTGAGAGTTCCGAAACTCTTTTCAAAAGAGTCTTCTGGAGATGTATCCATTTTTCCTCCCCAGAAACCCGTGCCGTTTCCGTTTTATTATCATACCGCATTTTACGATCTACATTAACCACTTTCCGTTCCGCATTTTACTTCATTAGTGGCACTTGCACTTTTTATAGTTCTCCACGTACACACTTCACTTTTCACTGTTAAATCGTTCAAATTTGTGAAATTTCTTTCAATTACCGTATGTGTTTGATTTTCCGTTAATTCGAAAATCAGCAAATATAACTGTTGAGAAATAGATTGATTCTGTCCAAAGTTTCATTGGAATGCAACAGAAACAAGAACGAAAGCCTGGATTATTTTTATTATTTTTCTCCGCTGTCTAAAAGACATCCGCACCCGACAGGCGCTTAGGGACCTCTACCTGCACATAAATCCAGAGGGTGGCGCCAGAGTTTTTGGAAAATATAATTACCCTTTTTTGAAAATCACCAAAAACTCAAAGCGACACAGTAAAATGCCGCGAATTCAACAATATAGTACCCATAGCTTCTTTTCTCCATCATCTCTTTCGAGCTCACAGCATAAGTTAGCTTGCAAATGATAAAATCATACTTAATCCGTCTTTTTGTTGTTCTCCGTCATCGTTATACCTCAATTTATGACCTGATGAGTAGGTCGTGCGTCCATGTATTTTTATATTAATGCTTCATCAGGGCTCTGATAAGACAATTTATTCATAAATGTTTGATGGGGATTTTTGTTATAATAAAAATTAAACTTTTGACTCTTTCAAAAAATTGAATTTAAACGTAACATTACCAACGTATAACCATCTAGTTCATTTTGGATAGAACAGCCAAGGACAGTTAGATGGAAGCCAAATCTATGAAATGATTCATGATAGCGGCAACAATGCAAAGAAATGGGTGATCATTTTTCATCCAAGCTAAATCACGTGATTCTGCTATCATCGGTGATTTCCTGTCACGTGATTTGATCTACTCTGCTTGACATGAAATGAACTGAAACGAATAGACACTAGCCTAGTTTATACCGACAACTTGGTCCGCGGACCAAGTACCAAATTCGGACTATATCCGAACCAAATATTTGGTTCGAATGGTGTAAACAGTTGCGGACTAAGCTGGTCCGCTCTTGGTTCGGTACTCGCCAGCAAGTGTACCGAACTAAATTTGGTTCGATCTGGATCAAAATTATGAGGTTATGTTGATTGTTATTATTGTGAATTGTGTTGGTTCTGAGTTTCTAAGGCAATCTGAGCGTACTTACTCATGTTTTTTTTGGTTAAGAATTGTGTTGATGAATAATTTCGACTTGTTTTTGACATTTGACGAATTGCGGGCGTACAGATTTACTTCACGCGTTGCAAGACGGTGTAAACGGGCGAAAAGCAATCATTGGTCCTACCGTACTATCCCCACCCACTTGGTCCTATCGGACCGAACTAAAAGAGTTATCGGTGTAAACTAGGCTACTGGTATTTTAGTTGATATGTGTCACAGTATCGATATCATACTATCGACGACTATTCGCTTTAGATCCTGTTGGACGACCCCCCTATAAGGCAGCTTCACTTGTTTCTTTTTTCAGATTCTTATTTTTCAAAAAAAAACATGCGTCAACCTTTAGATAAGTTACCACTTATCACCTCTCCAAAATGGATTCAAGATTTGATCGATAAGCCCCTCTGAAGTGGCTACAGTTTGTATTTTCCAATTTAATTAAGTGAAACCTTTTTACGTGCGGTGCGAGTAAAGAGTAAAATATCAAGGTCGTGACAGACGAGTTAGCGCCACGAAAATCCATCACAATAATGATAAGAACCGGTTGCTATGACACACCCGAGTTACGGGGTTAGTAATTATTGCACGGATTCTAGACCATGACTTCGGAATCTTGATATTTTTAGACCACAAAAGAGATCTCTACACCACTATCACCGCCACTACTATCCCCTTCCTCTCCACCACCCCTACTCCCAGAAGAGATCCTCCACCACCATCCCCAAAAAAGATCCCACTCTATCCCGTATATATTTTTTTTAAATTAAATGATCTGAAATACAAAGTGAAAAAGAGGTAGGAGAATATAAAAGTGAAGGATACTGGAGGAAGGATCTCTTTTGGGGATATCGGTGAGAAATGTCTTTTGTGAAAGTGGTGTGGGGATCTCTTTTGGTGGTAGAGGTAGAGGGGTCGGGGAGAAGAGGATAGTGCTGGGGTCTCTCCCATGAAAGTTGTGGGGAAATCTCCTTGCGGTCTAGAAATACCGAGATCCCGAGATCGTGGTCTAGAGCCCGTGCAAATTTCCTACTGGGATAGTAATTAACGTAACCATAGAAACCAGACTTTCGTGAGGAGAAATGTTCGCGGGTCACATTCTGAACCGATCCCAAACAATAAGTTGGGATCTGATTTTGGATCAACATAAAACGCATGTCTAGCTGTCAACGGCGGCTCGTGATATATTTATGACTCATAACAAAACATAGATAGATTTGTTGTCTATCCAGATGTTGGTAGATTAGGTACTTATGTTTTGTGATTAGTCATAAATTATCCAAATATTATTTTTGCGCCACCCTACCTGAGAATATATCACAAGCCGCCGATGCTATGAACCTACTTCGAAATTGGCCTTACCTCGAAAGGGTTCTGAACTAAGAACCAGAAGAACCCGCAACGGTCACACGTCATATTCTCTCTGTTAAGTTTGATATAATCTTTCTGAAAGTAGCAAAAAGGGATGCTATTACTTTGCGTCGAGCATCGAGCGCGTTTAAGTAGGTACACGTACACAAACACAATCAGGCCGAGCAGCCCAAGCTTGTGCTCGTGTTCGTGCCCGTTGAAGGGAATCTTAAAAACGCACTATGACGCTGTCCATTTTGTTTCATTTTTGATCTGAATGCCAAATTGTTTTGGAATTATTATAAGGGTAAAATTTGAATGTTTAAGAACAGATATAAAACACACAAAATTCAAAAATTGATGTTCCATCCGGAAAACGTTACGTGCAATACTGCAGAAAATGTTGAAACATACTTACATAATTCTCTTATATTATCATGTAGTATACTTACCGTTTCAGAATATATTAACATTTTTCAAGATATATATATACTTTTCAAGGAAATTAGGCGGTGGTTAAAACCGGTAGAACATTTGTGTGTAGATAAAATAGCGGCTTCGTAGAAATACTCGTACCAAATCCTGAAAGACCTCTCAACTTCTTGATCACCTCTTTTTATCAAATTAATTAGTTTAAGGAAAACACAACCGAGTCAGATCTCCAAGAAATTATTCTGTTGACGAAATGGCGACCTTCTTCGCTGGCCATGGTTGTAGTACGTCACACGAATTTTTTCCAACATAATCACTGCAAAGTAAATAGACGGCGAAAAGATCGGATCGGTCAGTACAGCGTTGCTATTTCAAACAGTACTATTCTAGTTTTTGGTGGTATCGGGAAAATGTGCGGTGATTTTTATGCAACAATTTTGTTTCTGGCACTTGTATGTTGTGCAAATGGCCAAGGTGAGACAATTTGTGAAGCCGGTTTTGAACCTTGACACTGGTAGCTCTGATATTTAGTTTTTCTTATGTTTATTCATTATATTAATAGGTGCGTGCATACTGGGGATTTCCCTCTTGGTTCTTCATATTCATGTAACAATATGTGGAATTGAAAAAATACATGATTTTCAAGTGACTTGGATCTTCATTGATGAATGTTGAATCATGATAATTGTCATTGGAAGAGAATTTTATCATATTCACTTTTTGATTGGATTGATAACAAAATTGGTTTACCTACATTTTGTGGTGCAAAATTATTAGGCTTGGCAGTTTTTTCAAACAATAATTAGTGCAATGTTATCCTTCTTTCTTTTTTTGTCAAGTTTAATTTTTCAGTATCAGTGTGTAAATTTTTTTTTTGGTAATTATGATCATAGCGATAGGATTTGCGTCCATAATGTATTCTATTTTTTTAAACAAAATGAACATTCGAAACCGGAAGATGGCATTAAAGATGTTTATTGATTCTAATTTATCATCATTATTAACAAGTTTTTTTAGTAGAAGAATTACAATAAAACGGAAAATGAATAAAGAATAAAAGAACAAAAAAGGAAAAAGTTCTTGAATGAAAAAGAAAAAATCAGAAAAACATAACAATCTATTTCGAAGAAAACTTTAATGAACCAAGTTCTTGTAGTCAAATAATGATGATAGCTTTGACCAAATATTGTGATTTTGTTGCATTCAGTCATAAACCTTAAAAAATCAACGTACAAAGAATAATTACAATTACAAAAAAAAACACGATTCGTCATTATAAATAATCATCTTACGGCTGAGTAAACAGATTAATTCCATTTTTCACACACTAATTATTTTTTTCTCAAAACAAGAACCAGCTCAAGTTCGACACACAAATGACCTTTAGGAAATTCCGGGCATGAATAAAAAAAAGAATCCAAAAATTGGCCCCCCTATCCATCACCGAGTCCTTGAAATGTTCATACCTACTGTTTTATATGCGTTATGCGATAATTACCTTATTTATAATAAAAACATGCAAAATGCAATTTAATTTGTGTCTTGGGTGATGTCATTTTATTCTCAGTTTCCGATTATCGCAGTAAATCCGTGTCAAGATTTAATAATATAATTATATATAAATAAACATGGAAGTGGGGCAAAAGAAATTGCTATCAGCTTTAGTTAATGATTGTCGGAAAAAAGGGAATCTTGAATTATTCTACAAATTTGCTGGCGAATTGATAATTTCTGCATATTCTTTGCATATTATTATAGGATTGACATGCAATGTTATTAGTAATTGTCGCTGCATTGTTTGTATGGCATAAGTGATGGAAATTATGGATAATTTTTATTTTGCACTTGTCATCAACAACAGCGTGTTTTAAAACGGTTTTATTTTATCAAAATTAAAACAACAAGTTTCATTTCTTTGAATGTTGAGATTTGGTATTCCATGAGAAAATAATTTGGAGTTTTACGCAGAAATCGAAAATGCAATCACCTACTCCTTTCTTGGACTACTGGACAATTTCAGATTCTCTGAGGTTTTTCCGAATTCTTTCGGTGTTTTTCCGTGTTTTTCGGGGTTTTTACGGGTTCTTCCGAGTACTTCCGGGTTTTTTCGATTTCTTTTGAGTTCTTTCAGCCTCCATCGGTTTGTTTCGGGTTCTTTTGAGTTCTCCCGGGTTTTCTCGAGTTCTTCGGGGTTCTATCGAGTTCACTTGAGTTCTTTAATGTTTTGGAGTTCTCTGCGGTCCTTTCGGGTTCTTTTGGGTTCTTTTCGGGTTCTTTAGAGTCCTTTCGGGTTTTTTGGGATTCTTTCAGTTTCGAGTTCTTTCGGGTTCCATCGGTTTGTTTTGCGTTCTTTGGTTCTTTTGGGTTTTTCCAGGTTTTCTCGAGTTCTTCCGAGTTCTTAGGTGTCTTTTCAGGTTCTTTGGAGTTCGTTCAGGTTATTAACTTCTTTGGGGTCTTCTGTGGTTCTTTCGGGTTGTTTCGGGTTCTCTGAGGTTTTCTCAGGTTCTTTCGGGTTCGTTAGAGTTCTTTCGGATTTTTTGATTCATTAGTTCTTCTGGGGTCTATCGGGCTGTTTCGTGTTTTTTGATTCTCCGATTCTTTCGGGTTTTTCCGAGATCTTCCGGGTTCTTTGATTTTGAGTTCCAGGCATTTTCGTTTTTTTTTCGGCTTTGAAAGTAAAGAATCAATAATTTTTGAAGTCCCAGTCACCATCAATGCATAAATGATTCTTGAATCGTTTAAAACAGCTGAGGAAGAGTTGGTTGAACTCTAACTGATAACCATGCTGAACTTGATGAGCTCGTGAAGATCCTAAAGAACTCGACAGAATCCGAAAGAGCTCGAAGAGACCACAAAGAATCTGGAAGACCTCGAAAGAACCCGGAACAACCCGATAGACCCCGAAAGAACCAGAGAATCAAGGAATCCGAAAATAACACGAAAGAACCCGAACAAACCAGAAAGAATAGCAAAAAAAACGAAACAATCCGAAAGAATTAAAGAACCCGAAACAGACCGATAGAGCCCGAAAGAACCGACAAAACCTGATAGACCCCTAAGGAACCAGAAAATCTAGAGGATCCCGAAGAACTCGAAGGAACCCCTGAAGACCCGGAAGACCTCGAAAAAACCTGGAAGAATTCAAACTTACCCGATAAACTTCTTTTCGAGCTCTATATAATCAAAGAATCCCAAAAGAACGGGTTCTTTGGTTCTTGCAACAACCCGAAAAGACCCCGAAAGAATGCAAAAGAACCCAAAAAAAACCGAAAGAATACGAAATAATTCGAAACAGCCCAAAACAACCCGCTAGACCTCGAAAAAACCAAAGAATCCGAAAGAACTAAAAAGAACCCGAAAGAACCAAAGAACACAAAAGAACCTTCTCGGGACTATTGAGAGAACTCGAAAGAATTAAAAAACCCAAAACTACCCGATAGAATCAGAAAAAACTCGAAAGAGCCTGAAATAACCCGAAAAAATCAAAGAACCTATAACCCCATATTTCAAGTCCACAAAGGTACAACAAAAAATCCTTAAACACCAATAAACCAAAAACCACTTTGAAATCCAAATTATTTCCTGTGAAAATCTAAGCAAGTATGCGATCACAGAGTGGTCCAATCAGCAGAATATTTTACAGATGCTAATTACAGAAAAAAATAAGCCCAAAAAACAAAAGTCGGATGTTTTAAATCGTAATTTATCGACATCTCTGCGGTAGAAATTGTTACAGAACGTTTTAAAAACGAAAAAACCCTTTCCAGAAGGTGCACCATGTGAAGCACCCCCAGACGTACGTGGCTCATGCGTGCCCGTTACATCCTGCAAAGAGATCTCTTCACTATTAAGAGGGTCCTTGACCAATGAGATAAGATCTTACGTAAAAGGCCTACTTTGTGGCTATGACAGTAGCAGAAGTCCGTTGATCTGTTGTCCTAACGCATCAACCAGAACTGTCATCACTGGAAATGTAAGTACCACAACCGTACCATATTGTGGTATTGAATTGAATTTTAGAACGGTGATGACATTCCTAGCGAAGAAACTAGCAACGACATAGGCCCGTTCCTTTCATGGCCTGAGTGTGGCAAGAGTAATGGTTCTATACCTAAGGTTGTTGGTGGAATTGATGCTACACTTGGTACTGAATGAGTGAGATTAACATAACCAGAAACTTAATTCAATGTTTAGGTCAGTTTCCTTGGATGGCAGAGCTGGGCTATTTCAACCAAAAAAATCCCGAAGTCCCAAGGTGGCTTTGTGGTGGTTCTTTGGTTACTTACAAGCATGTGCTTACAGCAGCGCATTGTGTGAAGGGATTTTCTGACTTGTAAGTTTACGCTCATTGTAATCCTTATTGAATAATAATTTCTAGGTACGTGGTACGAGTGGGGGAATTGGATCTGTATAGTGACGATGATGGTGCCCAACCAGTTAATGTTCCCATTGCCAGTAGAGTGTTTCACGAACAGTACAGTGATTCCGCCCATACTAACGATATTGCCGTACTCACTCTGGAAAGAAGTACAAGGGGTTTTCGTATGTATGAACATATTGTAAAAGGCTACAATAAACATAGTAATTTTCAGCTGGAGTGATGCCAATTTGTCTTCCATGGAAACCAGAACAACGAAAGAGTTTAGTGGGTTATAGTCTTTTTGTCGCAGGATGGGGTAGCATCTATTTTGGTAAGTTATAACCAAATAAAACATGGACTGAATTTGCTTGTAGGCGGTCCACGCAGTTCAAGATTGCAAGTGGCTTCTGTAAAAGCCATCGACAACTCAAAATGTAAGGCGAAATTCCAAACTGCAAGCATAATTGATGATAGAATCCTTTGTGCCGAAAATCCCACCATGGATAGTTGTAAAGGAGATTCTGGAGGTACTAGTTGAACTTTTTAAATTTTCATTCAAATGACATTTCCAGGACCCTTAATGCATGGGCAAACTGTCCCAGGCAAACAAGGAATTCACTTCGAACTATCAGGAATCGTTTCCTATGGGTTCAGATGTGCTGAACCTGGTTGGCCAGGAGTTTACACAAAAGTGACACAATTTCTGAACTGGATTAGTAAAAATATTGATAATAAGTTGGCTTGAAATAAATCTTAAGGTATGAATGATTTTTCAATTAAATACGCCGATGAAAAAATAATTACTATATTCATTGGTTGATATAAGTGACAACATTTCCAGTGTTATTTACTAATTAAATACTTTTTTGTTAGCCTTACATGAGATGTGTTTTAAAAATCAATCAACAATAACAATATAACTAGCGGGATTAAAATCTAGAACGGAATAAATTAAATTAATGCGCCATGGCATTCAACGATCTATCTACTACACACAAATCAAACCCAAAACATACATAAATGACCCAAAATTAAATATTGAACTCAGTTTGTTTCAAATCAAAGCGCATGCGCGTCTTTCTATTAAATTAAGAATTGTGACTATAGGTGGCCTACTGATTTTCATGTATGACACAGGTTGAGGCACGTGAATGCAAAGGTTGGGGCATGTAGATCGTGATTGGGGATGACATTAAAGCTATGCGCGATTCGATTTTTAACGTTGACGTAATAGCGTTACCGCATGACGTAATTTACGTGCTGATATCGTGTAACTGTAAGAAGTAGTGCATTTCGATGGTTTTCGAAAAAAGTGACACAAGTCAAATAAAGAGTTTTTCTAGTTTAAAGTAGAAATTACCTGAGATTACACATATTTATGCCTGGAAAAACGTCATAAATGAAATTGTTACGGTTGCTAAGAGATGGTGCAAGTGTTATTTTGTCATTCGAACAAATATTCCCGGGCTTTCTCTGGAAAAATGTCATAAATTCAGTTGTGCATTGAACACAGTGATTGAACTCGGTCAGGTAAGTGTGGAATATTTTCATTAAAAACGTCATATCTAAAAAAGTTTCGTTATAAATAGGTGTGATTTTTCCAGAAAAACGTCCTATTTTTAATTGTGTCGTTTTTGATAATAAGATTTTTTTTTCAAGAAAAGTGACAAATCTTGGTAAAATACGTATTAAAAAAAAATGTATCAACTATAACTACTGGCCAGTGCCCAGTAATGTTAAAAATGATTAATATTGTCACGAACGTAGATATTCAATGAAAACAAACTTCAAATCGCTTTTCTGCAAAATCGTTTTTTTTAGTTATGTCACTTTTTCCAAAACCGATGTGTTGCCATGGAACAAGTAGGATAAAATAAAGATTAACGAGGCAAAATAGGTTTTTGGTTTGTAAAACAACAATAATGATGTGTGATTGGTTATATTTTATGTCTGTCAATTTTTGTGGGGGTGAATTCCTGTCATTCTGTCATAAATCTGTTTTTCTAAGCCAAATATTAGAGTGATTCTTGGAACTGTTTTGTTATTTTGTAGTTTTTTTATGGATTATTATTGAACGTACAAAGACGATATCATCAGAGAATGCTCGTATGGCCATCTGGTTTGAACCCATCGAACTAACAATAGTTGTCGGATAACTAGTTATTGGTTGGTGTCTAGTTATACAGGGTGTTACTTAATGATTGGCCGTCATTCCAATGACGTATTCCTGAACCAAATTCAAGTAGAAAAGGTCTTGTTAGGAAGTGTCCTTAATAGTCAGGTTTTCGAGATACAGGGTATTGAAGGTTAAGAAAAAATCAGCTTTATTATTAATATCTCAAAGATCCCTTTTCCGATTTCGTGAATTTAGGCAGTTTTTTATTTTAACAAGACGGTCAATTAGCATTGATTAGATGGTAATTATGAGTTCCAGTGGCGTCCTTAGGGACAGTTTCACGAATAAAATTGTCTAAAAAATGTGCTACACTGGCTTTTTCTGAAAATGTTCTATTTTTTTCAGATAGAGCAGCTAAAAATGCAACTTTCTGTATTTTGATTTTTTTCGTATCTTTCTTCGTTTTCAGACAATAAATCGAAACCACTATATTGCTTGTCAAAAAATTGTTGAACTAAAGTTGTTTTAATCGTCCTCGAAAACGAAGAAGAATACGAATAAATATCAAAAGACAAGGAATTTGTAATTTTGGCTGCTTCATCTGAAAAAAATATAAAATTTCCAGAAAAGTCGGTGGCGCACATTTTTCATCAATATTATTCGAGAATATGTCCCTCGGGAAGCTACTGGAACTCATAATTACCACCTAGTTAGTACTATTTGGTATTGGTATTGGTGGGGGGGCAAACCACTGCCCGGCGAGTAGGCCTTAAGACCCTTTTCGTCAACCCCAGGACCAATGCAGTTCTAACTAAGTTGATGATGGAGAACATCACCTATAGTTATGTATTGAACTAGCAGGACCAATTAATTTAGGCTAACTATTAAACTTTTCGACTGTCAGTTATTGATTATACTGCAGTCTACTCGGTAGCGTTAGCCAGTGAGAGTGCCACTAAATACAGAACAAAAAATAATTTCTGCTCACCGCGGGGATCGAACCCACGTCAATCAGAACTCTCTCAAGCCGGCGTGTTACACGCTCGGCCACCGTAGCCCCTAGTTAGTACTATTAAACTCAGCCAAAATTCAACAAAGTCGGTAAAAGAATCTTTGAGGTATTAATAATAAATCGATTTTTTTCCAAACCTCAATACCCTGTATCTCAAAAACCAAACTAATCAGGACACATCGCTCACCACCGGCAATAGTGGCACATCTCAAAAAAATCGAACAATCTGAAAACACGTGCAAGAAAATCAAAATTTGTTGCCCTTTCATACGCCAATACTGTTATAAAATTGGTTCAAATAGTTTCCTAGAGATGGCACATGTGTCACTACGGATTCTCACGTGATCTGTCACCTGGATGCCATCTAGACTGACACAACTTCCGTATTCGTTATGTCCCTGCAATAGTGACACATCTGAGAAAAAAGGAGCGGTATATTCCGCCATTAATGACACATTTTGAGTTGTGTCACTATAGACTTTCTGTTGAATCTTCAGTGTTCTCAATAATCGACAAAAATGCACTTCGATTTGAAACCATCAAACTGAACTAAACCTAATCTACAAGTCTTCATCTCTTCGATCCCGCAACGCAGGTAACAATGTAGCTGACATAGCTAGCGCCGGATTAGCTACAGCTATAATGTTGTCCCCACTGGCAGCTATCACATGGACTTTCTGGTCATCCTCCTCATCCTTTTTCTGAGAAACGAAGAGAGTCAACTTCTTTGGCTTCCAAATATTTAATAAAATCAGTTCAGTAAGTCGAGTAAAAAAGCGACATCTTGTGGAGATAATCGAATAAACTTGTACTTACAACGCCCCCAGCGGCTGGTTCTTGTTCTTGACCCTGAAACTCAGTGGCTTAAGTACATTTTTAAAATTACCCAAGTTAATTTACCTGTGGCGAACTAGAGTTGCTGTATGTGAATTGGGAGTCGGATTCTTCCAGTTCCACTCCTAGTGATGTTCTTTGATTCTCTCTGTAAAGGAAAATTATGTGTAACCAGGATAGTCAACTTGTCAGCCTACCTTAAAGCTTGTTGATGATTTTTCTGAAACAGGGACTGGAGAGAGTGTCGTACTGCCAACGCTTCATCGTAGTCCTTCAGAAAAAAATACAATAAGTACGTTGATTTTTAACGTTAAGACAAGCATGCGTTCTAAGAGGCTTAAGCAGAAGCGAGACTTACCTGAAACTTCTTGGGATATGGACCTCGAGTTGTGTTAGCTAGAAATGAGTCTGGAAAATGTTAGTAGAAGAGAGGACAGAGGAAATTCCTTACCATGATCTATTTTTTTTTTTTTCTTATAAACTATAGGCACAAAAAGTGAATCATCACAAACCTCACTGTTTTATAATACACTGATTGTAAATTATTTTTCACTGCACTAATCACTTTTCACATAACAACCAAAAAGCACTCCCATTTTCACGCGTTTCCTCTTGATTCTGGGTATATTTTATTAAAATCAATTACAATTTGTTGACTAGATATTAACAGTTATCATGCAATAAATATATTATAAAGGCTTTTTGCAAAACGTCAGTATAAAATGCCTTACAAATATATCACAATAAGTCCCTTAATTTAGCCTAAAAAAAATCACGAAGAAAAATATCACAAGAAGAAAGAAGAAAAGAAGAATTGCACTAAACTAACAAAGAAGAGAATCACGAAGAAGTACCTACCTTTACAGGTGTCTTCAATAGATAACTTAAATCTAAGCATTAAGCGAAAGCTTTAAAAATTAGCGATAAGCTGAATATTGCGCATGCGTAGTTAGTCTTCTAGATTAATATAAGCATGAGGCTGAGTATGCTGCAAAAAATGTTTACTGTGCCTAGACAAAAGGCTGACCTGACGTTGTTCATCATTATCGGAAGAGGGTTCCATTTTGATTTTTTTATGATGATGACCCTCGTCGGAAAATCGATTCATGTCCCTCTCATGACCCATACTCATGTTGGTTTGTTTGCTAAGGTACACTGTTGATAATCTACAAAAAAAAACGCTCGTTTGAGACTCTTGTGTCGTAGGTACATAAGTAAAAGAGGAAATACATATTTTGATCAATTTCTCGACATGGAAAACAAATTATTTACAAAAATTGGAAATTTGACGAAATACTAGATTGTATACCTAGGCGGTAAAGTGGCATTTTTCCAGACTGCAGGAACATATATCATATTTTTAAAAAATGTTTGATCAAATTCCAAATAGAACCTAATTTTAACCAAATCCTTTGGAAAATAACAAAACTATGCAAACATAACCTCACTATATCATTTTTTCACAAAATGTTTGATCAAATCCCAAATAGCACCTACATACCTAATTTGAACCAAATCCTTTGTAAAGTAACAAAACTATGCAAACCTAAACTCACTATACCATTAAAAAAAAAAGATCAGATCTCAAAAAAATCATGCAAACATAACCTCACTCGGTCAATTTTTGTTCAAGTTCTTGATCAAACCTCAAGTTAGAACTCACATATCTTATTTGAACAAAATCCTTTGGAAAATAACAAAACTATGCAAAACATAACCTTACTATATCATTTTTTCACAAAATGTTCTGATCTAATTTCAAATTAGAACCTACATACCCGATTTGAACAAAATACTTTGGAAAATAACAAAATATGCAAACATAACCTCTAACCTCACTAACTCAGAGATCTGAGTGAGTTCTTGGATATGGGAACAAAAATGAAAGATGATCTCACTGTCTTCGACGTTTTGTCCATTTTTTAGACTTCATTAATCCTCTGAATAACTAAGGAACAAAATTTACTCTACAATAAACCTCACTATATTATTTTTTTGAATGTTTTGATCAAATCCCAAATGAGAACCTACATAGCTTTTTTGAACAAAATCCTTTGGAAAATAACAAAACTTTGCATACATAACCTCACTATATCATTTTTTTAAAACGCCCTCTATTAGAAAAAGTTGAAAATGATTTTACTGCTTAACCACTTTTGATCGAAGCCTAGCCTTAAAAACGCTTACTTTCTCGTCTCTGTAGTAGCAGAAAAAGGATATTTCTAAATACTAAACTAACTTGTACTTACTGTGTCTTTGAATAATAACATCCAGAATCCTTAACAACTTGTCTAGCCAGAGGAAACAGCTCATCTCTTCTAGTCAACAACGCAGGAACAAACCTACAAATCTGCGCAGCCGCCTCATTAACCGACACTTCATGCAAAGTCAACGGCTTCTCCGGCTTCCTCTTACAGTCAAACCTCCCATAAATAGCCGCATATCTCCGAATCTCATCCATCCTCCTCGGATCGTTTTCCGGCATCGACATGACCAATTCCAGTTCTTTACACACCTTCTTTTTGGCATTTTGAGGTTTTGGTTCGAGATTTGGTAACTGTTTGCTCAGTCTTTCAGCTGCAGCTGCCAACTTGGCGATTTGGCTTTCCATCAAACAGGGGGAGTTCACTGAACTTCCTCCCGGACTGGAGGAACTTGATGGTGGACAAGCTGGGTCTAGAGGGGAGTAAGGCCTTTTGTTGTTGATATTTAATCCAGGACTAACTACAGGGGGTAAGGCACAAATTTCAGCAGGTGAGGGTGAGTACATGGTTCGACTGTTTT
The DNA here is from genome assembly GCA_958502075.1 of Orchestes rusci. Taxonomy (NCBI): domain Eukaryota; kingdom Metazoa; phylum Arthropoda; class Insecta; order Coleoptera; family Curculionidae; genus Orchestes; species Orchestes rusci. The sequence goes on along the minus strand of OY293303.1, from coordinate 4,253,875 downwards.
CGCCGCTGTCAGCTGAGTAGAACCCGTGATTACTTGTTACTCTAGGACTGGATAGTTCTAGTTCGAAGTCTTCTCCGGGGACAAGAGGAACTTTGAATTTGATCGGATTGGTTACCCACTCTTGCAGTGATTTTTGCAGTCTTCTAACGTGGAGAGGTTTGGAGGCCATGCCTGAAACGAGATAATTTAGTACGAATTGATTTGAAAAGGTGGCACTGCTTACCGACTAAGGACATGATTTCCAGAAATTCGTCCTCACCAGCGTCGCAAAGTTGCTGCACGTCGTCACCTCCCATTTCCAGTAGTGTGTCATAATAGAGTAGTAAAGATGCGTTTTGCATTACACGAAATAGTTGCAGTTCGGCTAGGTTGTTTGGAAATGAAGTTGGGAAAACTGAAAAAGAAAATCATAGTTTCAATTCAATTCTTCAAAGGTTCACTGACAAAAAAAATTAGGGCAAATTAAATTGAATGATGATAACGTATGCTGCGCCCCTATTAAAAAAAAAATAATAAAATTTAAAATTCAACACCCTATACGTTTATGGGAACTTTTTTTTTGCAAGATCTAGCTGTTGTCAAAGTTTGTAATTTCTAAAATACCCCGCAGGTATATTGTAACGAGAAGTTCGATCTTATTTATAGTCCGTCCACCTTGGCACGCGGAGTGACGTCATATAAAAGTGACAATTGAGGTTAGATCAATAAACGTCTATGGATGGAGACAGACGGTTCGGAATAATCCAGAGAATTCCATGGGTTTATAAATAGAATTCGGCCTAGTAGTATTGGGGCTGACGAATGAAGAACAAGCACGTTTTCCTTAAATTTCTTGAAATAGACTTTATACACTTCATAAACAACTGACAAAGATAGTATTATACCTAGTGAAAGCTTTTATCAATAATGAGTCTTATTAAGTGCAGTGTCGAGTGGTTTTAGATAAATAGTACACTACATTGAAAGTTGAGGAAGTATTATTGAAAACATTAAGAGTGGTTATAAATAAATAGTAGATAAATATTATCTATTTATTTCCAAAGTTCTAGTGACCCACAGTAATTTGAATATTAGTCGATTTATTGGGTTTAGGGTCGAAAAGATCTTTTTCCTTTGCCGACGTTTCGGTTTATTTCAAACCATCCTCAGGGCTCTGTAACAACAACACACAGTGTTTTCTGTGATTTTAATCAACATTTTTTAATATTTTTTTTATGGCTCTGACCTTCTGTTTCTATTGTTTCGCTTGTTGTTACAGAACCCTGAGGATGGTTTGAAATAAACCGAAACGTCGACAAAGGAAAAAGTTCTTTTTCTCAGAATCTTTTCGACCCTAAACCCAACAAATCAACTCATTTTTTAATAAATTTTATGAATATAAATAAAATATACAGGGTGTTACTTGATGGTATGACATAATTTTAAGGGGGAGTTCTTGGATAAATTTTAAGTCGAAAAGGTCATATAAACTTGGGTCTATAAAAAATAAAAAAATATAAAATAAAATAAAATAAAAATAAAGAAAGTGTGTTCCTGGACCATGATATCGTGTGGCAAAATTGAGTTCAATATCTCAAACCGTCCTTGGAAAATGTATTAAATACTGAAAATAAAATAAATCTTTAACACCCTGTATCTTAAAAACCAAGCATTTTAAGACCCAAGTTTATATGACCTTTTCGACTTACAATTTATCCAGGAACTCCCCCTTAAAATTATGACATACCATTAAGTAACACCCTGCATAAATAAATAAATAAAAGATATACTGCCCGTATTCAAAGTGCAATTTTTAAAATTCCACTTTCTTCCTTCCTTGGTCTTTGAGATATCCACTTACATTTTTATTGAGAGTTCCCTCAAAGTCTCTAATTTTCACTCATATTTTCAAAGATTTTTCTATTTTTGAGATACAGGGTAATTTTTGGATTAAAGTATTTGAAGTGCAATTTTCAAAATTCCACCTCTTGCTTGGTTTTTGAGATATTCACTACAAATTTCAGTGAAAGTTGCCTAAAAGTCTCTAATTTTTTCAAAAGTTTTTCCGGATTTTCAATTATAATATCGATGTTTGATATACAGAGTGATTGTTGGATTTCTGTTATTTTAAAATGCAGTTTTCAAAAATCCACAGCTCTCTTACATTTTGATTCACTCAAAATTTTAACGAAAGTTGCCCCAAAGTATCACTTTTTCAAAAGTCTATCAGGACTTCCGATTTCTAATATACAGGGTGATTTTTTAATTAGTGCCAGTATTTAAATTTTCAAAATTCCACAGTATTTAAGATATTCGTCCCAAATTTTAGTGAGAGTTGCCTCAAAAGTCTATAGTTTTCACTCACATTTTCAAAATCTTCTTAGGATTAAGAATATATAACATACAATAAAATATTTAAATATCGAGCATTTGGATCTTCGATACATCAACATTCATTGGATATTCAACCAATTTTCACCTTGAAGATCACTTTCATAATTCAAAATTTACATATCGTCAATAATTATTATACATTAGATAATCAAAATAAAACAATAATTGTGCGGCGTGATATACAGGGTGTTTCATAGTAAGATGCTGATCCTCAAGGGTGTGACCCCTTACGTTGGTTTGAGTTAGTTTGGGTTAGTTGAGGAAAAAAGTCCATATCAATGTCAGTTCGCTTTTATTTTCGATACCCTGTGCATTTTTCTTCCTTCACCAGTGGCGTCCGCGTGGTGGTATCGAACATTTTTATCGAAAAAAGTAGTAGGCGACGACTTTTTTTTTAATTGCGTCCATTTACATATTTCTCTTCATTATGTGTATATCTTATATTATATTTTGCATATTGAAATGCTTTATAATTTTTTTCATTGAAAACAGTTCGTCGTTAAAAAAAAACAGAGATTATTTTTAACAAAAAATAGATCACGAATTCAATAAGAAAGTTTGTTAAAAAAAAAGATTGGCGTACCTTTTTTTTTAATGAAAATAATCCATATCATGCCTAAGTGGACGTCACTGATGGACGTGAAAATTCACTCTTGAAAGTGTTTCCACTGTAGGTACCAACTAACCTAATTTCAACGAAATGTTCATGAAATTGCAGAAAACTCGTTATTTTTTTGATGCCCAATATATAAAAAATTAAGCGATTGCGGACCATCACTAATAATCTCAAAATCACCCAAGGATAAGAAACACCGCATGTAACATTGTAACAAAAATGTACGTGATAGAAACCCTTCATTAAAATTTCCATCAAACACCTTTCTTATCCGTGAGATTCAACACTAAACCCCAACTACTATGCGCAATCATTCAAAACGTCATCAAACTATACCCCCCTGAAAAAAACCCATTTTCATAAGAAGTCCATCGACGCATCTTGCGTATAAAACAAAAAAAAACCAAAACCTCAATAAGGGGAGATTCGCGTGTGAACCAAAGAAAAAATCACGCATGTCAGCCTTATTTAATATGCAAGAACACGGAATGTCAACAAACCATTTGAATATCTTGAAGGTACAAAAGCACCCACGAAAAAACAACCAGGTACCTTTAGGACCTCATTGTTTTTTTCTGCGTACAGGTTTTGACCCTTTTCTCACGACGTTTTTTTTTTCAAGGAAAAAAACACAGCATTTTTAATTATGCACGAACGGGATAAAAACTGCACAGGTAGAAAATCTCGGACGTCGTGTGTGTGTGTGGAGGGTTTTTCGGTCGCTCCTTTATGTTTAATCCGACCCCTTTTTGCTTGACTAATTACTTTGATTTCTTATAGAATTATCATTATTGTAATGAGATGATCACGATTTTTTCTCGGATTAAGACCCAAATGTTTGAATAATACATCAATGTCTCGTCGGAGATTTGACATGCTTGTAAACATTCAAATCAATGCTAATGGATTTTTGTCATAATAGTTGGTTGACATCCTCAAACGAACGTCGTCGAGCCATCAATGGGACAAAATTTCGGAAAATTGGTTGATAACATGAACGCATTCACCGTGACGGGAACCACTGTGAAAAATACTAATGAAGTTTCGTTTATTTAGTGTCCAAAATTTGATCAGTAAGTGAACCTCCATGGTCCAGTATAGGTATACCGGGTGATTCACTATTTTTTGTTCTATACAAGGTATACAAAGAAAAGTATAATACAAAAGATGTTTGGTTTATACTAAATCTGGTAGTATGATTTAGACAAAAGCAAAATTTTAAACCCTGTATTTTATTTTCAGATTCTACGTTAAATTCCAGTTCAAATCCTAATATTTAATCTCTTTTCATTTTTTATAAATGCTGTTAGATCTTGTGAGTCGTAGTATGAGGCGAATTAAAATGATTTTATTTATTTATTATTATTATTTATTATGCATACTGTAATATATACAGCGTGTCCCAGTAAATTCTTACCAAATGGAAAAAATGTTTATTATTGATTTTATAGAAAAAACTTTAAATTCATAAAAAGTTCTGCTTCCTGAGAAAATAATGTTCCAGTCCTAAAAAATTGTCTAGGATTTACAGGAAGGCTCAAAAATCTCAATGTAGCAATTTTTCATGAAACAACCCTATTTGAAATGGTGATTGTTTCAACATATAAAATTCAGGGTGAGTAGATTTCATTTTTATTTAGAACATAGACGATTTTCCATATCCATATGACTTAAATTAGGTAATTCATCACTTAATACTTTTTACATAAAAATTCATTTTAGTCACTGTGTATACCAATACGTACGAAAAGAACTGATTAAAAATAATTTAGTAGTCTTACACAACAACCATAGTCGTACAAATACCATTTTGAATGGGGTGGTTTTATGAAAATATACTATATTTAATTTTTTGAGCCTCCCTGTATATCCTAGTTGATTTTTCAGGACCGGATCTTTATTTTCTCGTGAAGCAAATTTTTTTATGATAATCAATAATAAACATTTTTCCGATTTGGTAAGAAGTTACTGGGACACGCTGTATTTTTGAAAAGGAAAACAAAAGACAAATCTTATGTACTATAAATATACAGGGTGTCCCATTTAAAAAAATAAAGTTGATTCCGATAACTTTTTGAGCTGACCCTGTGTACTTATTCCGAAGGCAGAATCGAGTTCTACGGGAAAAGTTATATGAGAAACAGTTTTCACATTTTCCATAACTTATCTGATAGTTTAGATACGAAGGGTACCTTAAAATGCAATATTTTCTGTTCAGCCCTGTATCTTAAAAACTAAAAGGGCTATGAAAGTTTTGATAACGAATCAGCCTGTACATAGGAGATACTGTGAAGCAGATTTTTTTCAAAATTATATACTGGATTTTAACAAAATGTTCAAAGACACTCGTTCACAGAAAGATCCATGAAGAAAGAAGATAAAATTCCCTACCAAATTGATAAAAAATAGACAATCCGTCAAAATAAGAAATTGGGAGGAATCAAATTTTCTAGATTTTATAGAGATAAAAAGTCAAAAGATTCATGAACATAGAAAATCAAATTCCCTGCAAATGATGGAATATTCAACAAAACCGGTCAATTCGTTCAAAACAATACAGTATTTTTAAGAATTTGGGAAATTTTGTATAATCAATTTTTCTAGAATTTGTCGGAATTCGTAGAGATAGAAGATTACAAAAATTCTTGAAGATAGAATATACAAAGTGAAAATTTAGGATTCATCAAAATCGCTCAATCCAATGAAAAATTATACCGTTTCAAAAAATTGAGAATGTTGAAAAATCGTATATTCCGAATTTGTAGAGATCAAAAATCACTAAAATGTATGAAGAAAGATCAAATTCCCTAGAAAATGACGCGGATCCATCAAATTCGGTCCATCCGATCAAAAGTTATAGCGTTTACTTTATAGCAGTAACTTTACTGATAAATATAAGTTGCGTCACTTCTCGTCGGCGCTTTGATAAATTCAGACCACAAGCCGACGGCGCCGCGCGGCGTGGGCTTTTCAAAGCAATGCATCGGCGAAAGTTTGTTCAAAGATTCCGACAAAGAGCGGGCTGAACAGGAAGTGTCTTGCCTGTTTCGCGCGCTTTGAGAGTGCCACAAAAAAGACGTTCTTATTTCACTTAGTTGTTCAGCAACGTGTCGATCAACAAAATGTATCGATCTTCATCAAGCTTCCAAATGTGACGATGCTACAAAAGTTTTTGAAACACATATACAGGGTGTCTCTTAATGGTGCGAAAAAAACCACTTACTCATGATTCAATGTAGTTATCCTCAGTTTAAAATTTCACCGTTTTCTTCTTTATACAAACATCTCAAAAAGGTATCTACAAAAGTATTATTTGATTGGCACGGCTCTTGATCAGAATGGGTTGAAAAATTAATAATTATTATTGATTTTTAACTTGACCACCCTGTATCTCGGCGTTGAGGTAAGGCGTTGATAAATCAGTACCTACTACCTAGCAGATTTGAAAACGTTAAGAAAGATTTTGTCTAAAAAATAAGAATCTTCCGACCTCAAATTTAGACACTTGATCATTTATTTTATAACCTTCCACATCAATATTATCGTCAATAAAATGGTTTATAGTTTATCTAAAAACGTCCCGAAACTCCTCCAAAATGGACGTTGATGGAATAAATTGATAAAAACATATGTCTCTAATGTACCCAAGGTTTCGAAAGTTAATTTTCAATTGTTTATCCAACTGAAGAAAAAAAATAGTGCAAATCGCGATCAACATTAATAACCCAAACTACACAAATGTACAAACATTCTCTGACTGTCTGTTCCATTTCCGTAAATGCTGAATTTTGATGTTTTTGGTGAAAAATTTTCGCAGCTCGATACTTCAACAACAAATTCCATAAATAGAAAATATATTTTCCGAAAATATCAACAACCAGTCAAGCTATAATTTTTTGAGATTCCTAACTCGCATCCATATCAACGCTCCAACTTACCCATATTACAAGAACAAAGATTTTAACACAGATATACGGACTTCCATCAAATTTTAATTCAAGACCCACATCGTCTACCATCTCCCAAAAAGAACAAAGATGATCATCTTTACAAAGACTATCTCAACTACCATTTGATTATTTTCTGTGGTTATGTATGTATCTAACGAAACCCAAAAACAATGTTTCGCCCCCTCCATCTGGTCATCCTCAAGTCCCTTCAGTGTCAACGTGCTATCATAATCTGGTAACATTGCTTCCTTTCCCATGCGGTGTAGAGTTATCGATAAAAAACCCAAGGACATCTAGTCCCAAGTTCCCATGATACCCTAATGAGCACATATTCACACAGTGCATAAAAAACCCTAAAACTAAAGCTCCTATACACACAATGACCTCTTGATTTTCGCGTCATCCCCATTTACATATCCCAGCATAAAAAACAAGGAAGTAACTCGGTAATTACAAAAAACTTAAACAAAAAAACCCTTTCTCACAGTGAAGGTATCTTCGAAAAAGTCTTCCACACACAAAAAGTGCTATTCCCAAGATTTACATATCGTTATTATTCAAAAGTGACCCGAAGGGTTGGGGTTTTTTTTCGTCGTGTGCCAAAAAAACCCGACCCTCTACCTGGTCTTACAAAGGGATTTTTGAGGGGGGTGAAAAATCCCACCCCTCAATCGGTGCACCCAATAGAAATGGTATGGGTCTAGGGTTTTGCTAAATTGGGACAATGCTAAAACCCGCCTTTTGGTGGTTGGAGATTTTTTGGGGTTCTAGGCCACCATTTTTCGCAACGTGATGGAGGTTTTTTTTGTATTGTAGAGATCTATTGTTCTATTGCTTTTGTTTTCAGGGCTTCTGGCTGATTTTGAATCAAATCTTGGTTGTGTTCTTGTATGTTAAATTTGTGCTAGTTCTCTTAAAAGTGAAAAAGTGAATCAAAAAATTCCCTAAGAATAACAAGAAAATTATAACAACAAATTACTGTGCCGTCTCAAATAAAAATTAACTGAAATTTTAAAAAAACAGGAAAATTAATCAAATGAAAAGATCTCTTGAAATGTGAAGAATATTATCCTATAAAAGACATTCTGAAAATTACAAAAGACTATAAAAGAAGTAAACACACAACTATGAAGTGAAATAACAAAGAAGCAAAGTATTGAACTTCAAGTTTTAAGCGTGAGTGAAAGAAGAAAACTCAATTTAAAACCAGATTTATGACATGTGTGAATCCAGCAAAAAGTTCAAAAAACAATCCAAGAAGCGAGAAAACACAGATAATACAAAAAATTGAGAAAGGTACAAATCAGCCGCAATGAAAAAGCATAAATAATCGATTAACAAAATGAATAAAATATCATTATCCACCTTTCGATTGTATATGATATTTAGGAACACCCTGTATGTATTTATTAACTTTGGGTAAAACTGTTTTGAGTCAACTTGTTTGCTTATGATTGATTTTTCCAACTATAGACAATAAAAGTGATTAAAACTCCCTTTCCATTTGGAGAATAAAGTCACCAAGAAGCAATTAACAAGCAAGAACAAAAACATCCTACAATGTTGTTTTCTTATACAAAGGGGTGTAAAAGTAATTTACTTCAACAACACACTGTACAATAACGCATTACGTGCTGATAGTTGTCAATCGCGTTTTTCTCCCAAAGCGAACCGTTAATATTACTTTTTAATAATTTTAGGTGCCATAAAATCATTTCATGGTACAAAGACGATTGTCTATGTGGGTACAAAAAACGTCGACAAGTCGAAGTTAATGGTAAGGAAAAAACTCGCCGTCTCCGCCGAGCCAACAAAAAGTCGATTTAATACGAATTTTTCTCGGTGAAAGTATCATGGTATTTATTTATTTCAATTTGATATTCGTTACGTATTTTGGCTCCAAATACGGGATGTGGACTCGCCTTGATGTACAAATATTGGCGACATTTTTATACAGATTGAGTTTGTAAGCTCTCTCTATAGTCTCTATAATCTCTGACGTCTCCAAGTAAAATTGAAACTAAAATAAAAGCAACTGATATCGACGTCTATGTATTATTCCTATCTTAGTTTCGCCCGTTCCTCATACAAATACGCCGGCGGAATAACTTTTCCACTTTTTCATTTTGTACTATCCAATCGATAGGAGCATATAGTGCACTTGGGTTTGGAATTTGCTCTAGGAAAACGAAAACGACGGCCAGTCTGGGAAAAATAACATAGCCGGAGGAGGAAAATTTCCGGACGACTTGATAAAACTCCTTCTATCGTTCCGGATATTTGTCTATTGAGGGAAAGAAACTATTCACGGAGTTTCTTGCTAATCATAACTATGATCTTAAGGTGCAAATCCGGTGCACAGAACTTTTCTGAATTGCCATGTCTTATCAGTCTCATTAGTGGTTCAAGTCATCTATTAATTTTAAACTAGGTACAAAGTGTACCTAGGTAGTGTGGAGAAATGGATAACTTTTGATAAATTGATGTTCATCGTTTAATAAATTAGATAACGATGATGGAAAACGTGTAATCAGAAAAAACAATCAATTGATTTTTTGAGTTCATAAGGAAAAGTTTTCTCTCTAAAGTTTGATTTCAACAAATAATCGGCTTCAACCAATTCATGTCATCATGAAGACGAGACAAATGTAAGTTAAATAAAAGTAACGATGATTTTTCAAAAAGCAAAGATCGGAACATCAGAAACAAGTTAGGGCGTGTAGTGCTAAAAAGCCTATACATCCACATTTATTTATAAATTACAAAACCAGATCAAATTTCGTTCGAAATTTCCACAATTTCTCATTAATTAATTAATACAATGTTTTTATTTCTCATTCCGGATTTGTGAGATTTTGTTACCCTCAAGAAAGCCATTTTTGATTTCTTTTGCACTTTGCCTGCTTTTCTTTTTTCCAAAAATGTTTGTTTTCATTTTTTTCTACTTTGATTACATTTTTTTTCTTCCATTCAAGTGTTTTTTTTGGCATATTGATATTTTTCTGCTCTGTGAGTTTTTGTCTCTCTCAAGCGGGAATCATTTTTATTATTCTTTGCACCTTCTCTCATTTGTTAAAATGTTTGTTTTCCATTTTTATCCAATTTGATTGCAATTTTCTTCTTTCAATTTGTTTTTTCTTGCATTTCACGGATTTTTTCCGATATCTGATTTTGTTTTGATCCTAGGAGAATCATTTTCAATGCTTTTCTTTTACTTTGATTTTTTCATCCAAATTAGTGTTGGCATTTCGGATTTTTTTCGTTTTCCTCGTTCCTCGACTTTCCAGGAAATCATTCTTAATGTTTTTTTGCAAATTGTCTCATTTTATTTTGTGTAAAAATGTTTTATTCAAGTACATTTTTCTTTTTTTGAATTGATTTTTTAAGCATTCCGTTTTTTTTTTCGCTTTGTGCGTTCTTTTTACTCTTAAGGAAATAATTTTTAATGAAAGTAAAACGAAGTAAAAATTGTGCTTATGTTAACATTAAAATTTTTAATAAAACATATACATAAACGATTACTACACTTTTTAATTCGTTTTACTTCATATTTTTCATGTTCTCCCGCACTTTGTCTCATTTCTTTTTTGATACAATTTTCCATTTTGATGGCATTTCGGATTTTTTCGCTTGGTTTTTCATCACTCTGAAAAGAATTATTTTTAATGTTCTTTTGAACTTTGTCTAATTTTTTTACTGTAATGTTTGATTTCCATTTTTCCAATTTATATTTCCCACAATCATTCTTAGTCTTTCAAGTTGTCTCCCGCTAATTGCCGAAAAGTGAAAATGTCCTTGTTTTTCTTCTAATCTGATTCTTAGTTGCAACTTTCCAGAATACAGGGTGTTTGAAGTTAAAAAATCTTTTTTTTTCTGTTTTGAAAACGTCTCCACCAATTTTGATAACATTATCAGGGTGCATTTGATGGGTATTTATGAAACTTTTATCCAGGGCCGGATTAGAGAAGATGTTATTTGTATTTTGAATAAAAAAAATGGAACGCCTCAATGTACTCTAGAAGTTTTTACCAGTTGAGTGGGTACACAGTTTTTATATGAAATTGGATGCTAATTCACTAAAAATCTAACCAACCATTTTATTATTATTTATTATATGACCAAGACAAGCGCCACAGACAATTCGCAAAAGTCTCAACATTTTTACAAATTATGCAGCCGTTGGTGTATCATGCATAAAATCGTTTCAGATTTTCTTTTAAATAGTATTAAAGAATGTTTTTATCTAATTGTAAATATTATTGAAATATGTAGGTGAAACTTAGTTAAAAAACAGTTTAGGCCAATATCTCCATATATGACGATCGAAGAGAAATTTAATCGAATACAGATGCATTAATAAATAAAATAATTTGTAGACGAATAAAAAGTGACTGTAAAGAATCCTTAATTTTGGACGGTTTTCGGTGGCCCTGTATAGATCGATCGTGGACAACTTTTTGTAGCGAAGAGGTTTTTTTCTCGAAACGAAAGAATGCCAGGCCGAGTTCAATTTCGGTAGCGCAGCACTCTCACAGCAGCACCGCTAAAATCGATAATTTAGTTTTTTCTTCAGTCGGGTCTGAAGCACGAAAAATTTTTCGGATAAAAACTAGTCCGCGGCGAGTTTGTCGGATATCGACAAAAAACATCGAGTAAAAAGTTTCCAGACAGTTTTTCATGCAGCGTATAGCGCGAGCTTCAGTCGATTTCATATCGAGCCGACCGGGTACACTCACAGGAACAAGTTATTGTTCTTTTGCCGTTTAGTCCAGTCAGTTTAATCTTCAGCCTTGTGTGAGAAATTTTTGGCTAATTAGTATTTGGAAGCCTTTACAAACAGAAATGTATTTTCTTGATTTCAAAAAAACCAAAATCAATTAGGTACTTTTTTTTCCACAACTTGTGTGTAATGAGTTATCACAATATTTAACAGCTTTTATCTCGAAAGCGACAAGAGATAAGATAAATATACCTCATACACCTATGCCTTAGGATTTAACGTAGAAGCCAAGAATGAAATAAAATACAGAGTGTTCCATTTAACATTTCAAAGTTGGGTGCTACGGACTGCTTTTGATATGAATGATACTGCTTAATTAAAAAAAAATTAGTTTAAACTAAATAACTTTTGTCCACAACTTTCTTTTGTACACCTTGTATAGAATGAGTTAGAGGGGGGGTCAATATAGTGAATCACCCTGTACATGAAAACCTGTTTTTGCCTGAATTTGAGATAGAATCATTTTCAATTATTATTGTTGACTCGACTTACATCTGAACCTGAACGTGCGATATTCAAGTACAAGGGTAAGTCCCAAGTACACAGAACTTTTCAAGTCTTGGACCCCCGATCCCCCTGATATTTTGGGATGTTTTTGTGAATGTTTGTAGTTCTGTAGAGGTGTCAAGATTCTTAAAAAAAAACCTTTCCATGTCCAATACTTATGTTTTGAGCACCCATTAGCATCGATTTGAACTAACATAAAAGGAGAAGAATTTCGGTGCGCGTAATGCTAATGAAGATCAACGCACAAAGGTTGGGGTACGTTTTAGATATGCTTGAGATTTTAGAGGTTTTGAAGTTAACTTATTTCTTAGCAATAATTGTGTCCTTTTTTGTTAGGATGTTTTAGGACAGTTTATGGAGTAAAACTCTATTTCATCAAGCTGACGTTTCGGTATATATTTCAACCTTGGAGTTGTGTTTTACGTTAAGTTGAATCAATATCTGGGCCATCTGCATGGTGTAAAGTAAGTAGCAGAGCTAAAGAAACAGCTCTGATGAAGGTTGAAGAATATACCAGAAGAGCAAATTTTATTCTATAAAGTACCAACAAACCACCAAAGCATTTTCAAATTATGTACTCTGCAATTAGAGTTAGCAACGCAAAGGTCGGGGCACGTAATAATTGACCATTGCAAATTCAGAGATGGCTAAAACTTCACATATAGGTTGGGGCATGTACCTTTTTTAGATGGACCTAAAGGTATTAGATTATTTTTTACTTCATTAATTGAAAAAATGGAGTTTGATTGGAAAGGAAAAATGTATAAAATAATTGAATACATTTCATCATTTAGTTTGCAAGGAGTCTGTTGCTTCAACAAGCAAAGCTCTATAAAGACCATATAAAAACGTTGGGCAAAGGTCGTAGATAATGGTACTGAAGACAAGTAAGGAGACGTAATAGTTATTTTTCTCACAAGTACGCAAAGTGATGCTTTTCCGCACTCAAAAGCAGTTAGACGAAGGACTCGAAGACACTTTGCGCATGTTGTAGGACCAAAATTTTCTCTATAAGCATTCACAAATTAGGAACGAGAGACTTTTAATAATATTTTTCTACGAGCGTGCGCAAAGTAGCCACTTCGCACACTCATTTGCGTGTGCAAAGTAACCTTTTCCCGCACTAGTGGGGGAAAATTTTTTCCCGCACTCAAATGTCAACTCAAATAGCTACCTACCAATTTGTTGTTTAAAACTTCGTTTCCATACCAACCAAACTGTAGATAATGCACTTTGTAATGCACAAAATAATGTTCTTGTTACTTTTCCCTTTTCAGTCAAAATCAAAATGAAACACACAATTCTTTTTTTGCGTTAAAAACGCATTCGCCAGTAACGTAAACAAACATTGATAATGACGACTTTCAATCGGCATTTGTGAGTGGTTCTTGCTTGATTTTGGTGCAAATTACTGTGTTTATCGGAAAGATTTGAGCTGAATAGTGGCATCAAGAAAACCTGATCATGTATACAAACAAACGGACAATCAAAAATCAAATTTATAAAAGTATAAACGATTAAACGAAGACTGACTGATCTTAATGACGCAGCTGTCTTAGAGTGTCATGTCAGATCAAAACAGTGTTGCCAATAGCAGGGAATAAGGCGACAAAAGATGAAATTTTATGAACAGTGATCGGACATGCCCTTGCATTTCAAATATAAAATAAATTAATTATGATTTTGATTATACCCATATTATCCAATTTCCAGCTGCCGCCTCAAACTCTTCTTTCAATATAAATAAATATATTGTTAAGCATAAATAATCATTATTCTCAAGTTCTATGTTTTTAAGTGCGTTCAAATAATATATTATCGTTTTTCGTGTCTAATCTGTGAACGCTCGTAGAAAAAATATTGTTCCTAACAAGTTCGCAAAGTGTTTCCCGCCCTTGAAGCATATCCGAACTCCGCTTCGCGTCGTTCGTCTAACTGCTTTTGCGTGCGGGAAAGCATCACTTTGCGAACTTGTTAGGAAAATAACTATTTCAGCCCAAATAACAAAAAACTTGGCAACGTTGCGCACTGTTGAAGTAATAATTAATCTGTCACACTCATAGTTATCCGGAGTCAGTCTGTCTGCCCAAATTTCTCCCCATCGCACCGGTTGCAAAGTCACGAATGCGCAAATAGTGTTTTTTAACGTAAAACAGAATAATTTCTTTTATTTGACTGGAAAGTGGAGAGTGACAATAACATTTGTGCACTATGAACATTTTGCTTGGCATGGAAACAAAGTTTTAAAACAACAAAATAGTAGGTATTCGAGTTGACATTTGATTGCGGGAAAAAATTGTCCCGCGCTAGTGTCGGAAAAGGTTACTTTGCGCACGCTCATATAGAAAAATATAATGTGAATTAGAAGGTTTGGGGTGATAATAACATACAGAGAAATGCTTGTTAATGATGATGTTGTGCATGCACGTAAAAGCTAAGGTTTTTTATATTTGAAAAATAGGACGTGGATTGAATCCATAAACTAATTTTAATTATAAATGTTGAAATGGATTTACGAGAAACTCAATAAATTACAAACTTTTATGACAATGAAGGTAGCATATGTATATGCTTGAAATCAAACCGTACCGGACTACAGCGGCTTGTCATGTTTTTACAAATAAAACCCAGACGGTAAAGTAATATATTGATTAGAAGGATATTAAACTGAAAAAAGTCTGTCTTTCCACCCCATTTTAATTTTTTATCAAAGACACTGTCTGCGACTTTACGGTACATCAATAAAGCGCTGAGATTCCACTTTGATATACATACCGATAAAAGGTTTCACGAACTGTCCCATTTCGCAATTAGGAATTAGAGCTCATGAAAATAAATTATCTGGGGAATTTTCGGTTCTTTTACTTTTCATGTAATGGATTGAAGAGTGTTTTTGGAAGTTTTTTTTGTTTGGGATAATTGAAATTTGATGACCATTTTTCGAAAAAATCCAGGCGCCCCTTCATGGCTGAGTTTCGGTTAATTAAGAGTCACTTGATGTTTTAGTTTGATTCAATCCATGATCACTTCCGCTTACAGTTGAATCTAAAATCAACGATATCCGATATCTTGGATTCTATAATGTGAAACAACAGCGGATAGCTGTGAAGCTTAAAATCAACGATGATTTCGAAATTTGAAATCCTTTGAAGCCAGTAATCAACGAAAAGTTGAGCGCATTTAGATCAAACAAAATGCTAAAAAAGAACAGTCAACAAAAAATATTCTTAAAATTATTATAAGGAAACATAAAATTCCAAAAAACCCTGAAAACGAAAGTTTCAAAGATGAGATATTGGAGTAAAAAATTGAAAAACGACACAAGAATTGAAAAAAAAATAAAAATAAAATAATAATAAGTTTTTGCTATAGGGTCCTTATCAACTCTGAAAATACATTCTTTAGTAAAATCCAATTAACAGATGGAAAAATATTTAGAATTTGACAAGAATCACAAAATTGAGAAATAAAGAAGAAATTAAATAAATATATTAAGAAACCTAAAAAGACTACAATGAATATTTGTTACAACTGATGCAGGTTAGTGGGTCCTGCTCCCCACTTACCTGCATGAGTTGTACTACAATGAATGTTCATTAATAAAAGAGTGGAGAAGAACAACAAAATTCATAAAAAAAAATAGGCGCATTACTTGATGACAAAATGGATATTTAAAAATAAAAAAACATTTGAAAAATTATCTAAAATCGCAGTAAATCGACATAAACTAAAAAAAAATGGTATTAAAAAGCCTAATGAAAAGAAAAACAAACCCTTTAAAAATCCTAAAAGAAAATCTAAGAAGTCTGAAAGAAATAATAATGGAACTTATTCAGCAAATAACTGAAAAGTATACTATATGCTTAAAATAGAATATGAATTATCAGTAAAATCCACTAAAAAAGTGATAAAATGAATAAAAATCGTATGAAAAATAACACAAGAAATAAAAGCGAAACACAACAAAAAGAAAAAGTGCAACATATGACAACTTGTTTGAAAGTATGCACCTATACAAAAAAATTGAAAATAAAAGCTGTTCGAAATTGCTACAAAATTATTAAAAATCGAACTATGCAGATAAACTTGAATTTGAAAAACATAAAAGGAAATTATGAATGTGGAAAACAAAAATCCTAATAGGATAAGGCCTTCTAAAATGAAGAAAAAAAATATAAACAAAATATTTCACAATATGCTTGTAGTGCCTCTAAATCTCCCCAGTCAGCTATATTGTTTGTTAATTTGTTATGATGCAAAGTGAAAAAAAAAGTAAAGCCAATATACAGGGTGATTCAGGAGGAAATGTCAAAACTTCAGGTACTTATTCAGGGCCCAAAACATAAAATTTCATATAAATAAGGCGTCCGCAAAGCGAAATACAAGAAATTAAAAGTAAAGACCTGATGATGGTTTTTTGTAGATATTTCCGAAACCTGTTAAGATAATTGGATAAAATTTGGTTCAGTTGCTGAACTTTTTACCCTCTATCTAATTAATGAAATCTTAGTATTTTATAACCTTCATGAATGGGATATGTTATACAGGGACGGATTCTAGAAAAATATGCCCCAAATATCTCAATTATTGTTGATTTTGGTAGTTTTGCCTTTGTTCTGAAAATCTGGAGTTTTCTACACAGATAAAGTAGTCTTTTCGTACCTCGCTATGACGCATCAATGTCGAGAAGAATGCACTTTTTATCCAATTATCTAAACAGGTTTCGGAAAAATCTACAAACAACCATCATCAGATCTTCACTTTTAATTAACACCCTGTATTTCGAAGACGAAGGCTTTGTGGACCAGTATTTTATATGATAAAATTATTTTTGGGCCCTGGATACGTACCTGAAGTATTGACACTTCCTCCTGAATCTCCCTGTATATCTTCATTACGGCCATAGAATCCAATCGATTCCGTCCCACAGAAATCAATAAAAATTGCTAATTTGGACATGAAAACATCAGTACTTTCGAACTTGTCGTGCGACCTGAGAGGAACACTTAAACAAAAATTATGAAAAAAAAACTCCTACAGCGAAAAGTTCAAATTCCAATTATGAACGTGTAATGGTCGTTTGCACTTTGAAATTTTACATTATTCTAATCTTGTTTTTTCCATTTTTGCATTTTTATGATGTTTGTTTGATATCAAACGTAATAAAAGCACAGTCCAAAATGCACGTGATTGTTTTAAGAAAAAGTACATCCTGCTGATTTTTATCAACTTTTCCAATATCCAGGAAAACTACATATTTATCAATAGTTCAGACTCGTTCCACATAGCAAAATCGAGTAAGCGTGATAATTAATTTTTGTATAATTCACCTTACAGCAAAAAACGTAAACCGGAATAACGTAGCATCGAAAAAAGCCAAACCATGTATCTCGTTTTTTTTTCGCCTGCAAATTGTTTATTGCGTGCACATTTTTTTCGTTTATTAAAATTAAATATTCTCGCGCGTTGCGTAACTAATAAATTGCCGACTTTTTGTTGTTTTTCGTTTTTTTTAGACGCCCTTGAAGTTTTCACAGTCATTGCGTTTTTTTGTCGCGTTTAATTTATTATATCGGAAAAAATGGTAACGACCATAATTAGAATTTCGCAAAAACACTTATTCTCCATATATAGGGTTCGCGTATCAACTAATGCTATCGTTGAATTTTATTTATACGTTCCAGTTAAAATTGTGTGCGTATGAATTTAATTGCAACATTCTTCGATCAAATGGAGATCTCACAATAGACAGGATACGAATATGACGTTTGCTATAGAGAGTCCCTTATGACCTTCGTCGATTATTCTTATAAATACATACAGGGTGCCCATATTTCACATATCACCCGCAATACCTTTTTCAAACTTAATGTAAAACACTACTTGAATTAAAAATGTAAGTGCATATTTTATGTGTGATCATAATAAGAAAATAAGCTTCTTCCATCGTGGAAGATTCATTATAACTGAATTTTATGATTTACGAACCACTATTATTCATATACTTGTATTATCACTTCATTTCACAAAAAGTTATTGAAAATTACATACAAAATTCAAGGTTTTAAAATTTGAGCCTCAGGGTTATAGCAATAAGATTCTATTAAATCTTGAACGTTTACATATATATATATATATTACAGTTTGCACCCCGATTTACAGTATTTCTTTGCGATTCAATATGTATGGTGCAAAACATCAATTTTAGCAAAAACTTCTTTTTTACAAGGTGATAAGAAAGAATTTTCCTGGTTCCCCCTTTTCCACAAAGTTTTTTTAAAGTTTTTTTCATATGTCCAAGTGTTTGTTCCGTACTATCCGTACATACCTCAGCAGGGTTTTCGATAATGTTTGATTTTCTTTTGAGATATTGTTTTTTTTTTAAATAATCGCGCATAAGACCAGATACTCAAAAATTTTGAGTATACAGGGTGTACCAGAAAATGTTGACATTGTTGACCATTAGAGGAGAACACCTTTCTGGGTCAAATAAGTTCTCTGACATATCCTGATTTTGGTTTTTAGGAAATTTCCAAAACAATGAAGATAAAGAGGTGATATTTTGAGTTTTGGAAAATTTTGCCCCAACCAAGTACAGTTTTCTGAAATTTGAAAGCTCAATATTTTTAGCGTAAAAAGAGTCCAACTGTCTGAATCCGATTTAGAGATTGCTTTATTACAACAAATTTGGTCAAAATTTTACTCAGTCTCCTGATCAATTTTCGAGAATCATTCCCATACCATATTATCGGACATCGGAAGAAAATTCAATTTCTTTATCATAAATCGTTTCGGAAATTTTCTGAATAAACCAACATCAGGATTAAAATCTTGAAAATGAAGCATTTTTGAACATTATGTTTCATGTGTATGGGAAGTATTCTTCTTATTTTTGAACATAATGTGGTTAAAATTATTATCCACCCTGTTGAAATCTGAATCGAAATTTCACAAAATGAAAATTATTCGTCAATATTTCAACAAACTTTCAAGGATATTCTTGAATTTATCCTTGATTGATTTTGGATTTTAAGTCAAAGATTATTGTCAACTATTTTGATATAGAATGAATCTTAAGTTTTGTAACACGCTCAAATCAGCATGTCGTTAATTAAACTCCACATCTAATTAACCTGATAACAATTAGCCGGTCACATGGTGCGCAGCAATCCCTAAAAACAACAAAATAGTGACTTAACTCACTTGTATTATTATGATTCTTCCCCATAATCTTTCTGGGCACAGAAGGCGACACGGAACTTCTCAATGGTAATAGCGGTACTTTTGATGCACTAGAACTAGCAACACTGGCACTATAATTAATAGGCACACTAGATGCGCTGGTAACGGGAACACTACTAGTCTCGGCACTCGCATTCGAGTGCCGGTCCTCCTCGGCCGATGTTTGCGTCGAATTCGAATTTTGACTTTGAGTGGGCTCCATTCGAAAAAATTCTTATGCAATGTAAGTTTTCTACTGTCCTCAGTTGACTGCAGTAGCGACGAAATTTTGTTTTATTTTGCCCGTATGTGCGCCAAGCAAAAGCTCCGTCTCGGTTATCCCCACTACTCGTGGATCTTGCGAGGAGAAAGGGGTAAGGGGTGATATACGGAAGCTCCGTCTACGTAATTATTTACCAATGGGTGTGTTTTGAGGGGGTAGAATTTTTGATGGGGCTCTCTTCGTTTGGGCCGTTAACGAATTTTGGATTTTTTTTTTCGAGCGAAAACTTTGTCTAGGATTAATTTATGCGAAAAAACACGTTGCAACGGTGGGAATCTTCAGAGCGAGATGCATGAATTATAAATCTGTTGTTTTTTGTGCAACTGGTTTTTGAAATAAAAATAACGATCTTGCGTTTTTTTTTTTCAAGACACGACTTTTTGCGGCCTTTGACGGAACGTTCGGATATTTTTTTGGCGGGAAAATGTAACAATTATTTTGAATGGAAGCAGACGAACTGCGTTAAAAAAAATTGATCATAAAGCTGATAAGAATTCGTTGCGAGGTCACATATAATACATTTTTTCGAAAGATTTTGGAGTGAAAATTTATAAATAAAGTGAAAGTAGGTGGAATTTTTGGTAGATATAGATCCCTTCTGAGACTTTCCTTAGCCGAATAGTTTTTTTGGTCAGTTTTTGTGTTACGATGGGTGATTTATTATTTATGTTCCCTTGTGAGGCGTCCAATTAGTAAAAAATAATCGACTCTCAGGGTGAGAATAAAACTGTCGTATCCAGGGAGGTGGGCATGCAAATGGGGAAATTATTGTTTGTGTGGCAGTGTTTTGTTTATTTCTTTTCTATTTAATTTATGTGTTTGTTTGTTTTTTACTTTGAAGATTAATGATTGTTTTTGTTATATGTTAATATATGGAAGCTTTTCAGTCATTAGTTTCTGGTCTCTTTTACCTATTTATTTTATCTAAATGTTCGATCGTTATTATTATTCAATCTCTATTGATAAAACCATTAATTGTTTTGAAATATATTGTCTTCATTAAATTAATTTATTCCTACCATAAAGGATATATATTTTCGCATTAATAGTGAACCCATGCACATAGCCAAATAACATTAACATGACAATAATATCTCATATCCAAGAACGGGGAACCCAAAATATTATGATTTAACGCTTTACCTATTATACTGAGTTGTACCCAATGATTAGATCATTGGTTGTACCTCTAGTTATATGCCTCTTAACGCTTTACCTATTATACTGAGTTGTACCCAATGATTAGATCATTTTGGTTGTACCTCTAGTTATATATGCCTCTAAAGTGAGGTTTCAAATTTCGGAAAAATTCAATATCTCAGTTATACCTTGACTTAGGCCCGTATTCTCCGTTCGTACTTAAACTCGTTCAAGATTCGACGGCGTTTAAATACAAGATTTCGTATGCAAAACCTGGTATTTAAACGCGTTTAAGTATGAACGGAGAATACGGGCCTTGGAAACACCAAAATTGGTACGATTTGTTAGCGTATCAAGAGCATTAATCGACAGTAGCCTAGTTTACACCGATAACTCGTTTCGTTTAGTTCGGTCCGATAGGACCAAGTGGGTGGGGATAGTACGGTAGGACCAGTGCTTGCTTCTCGCCTGTTTACACCGTCTTGCAACGCGTGAACTAAATGAGTACGTCAAATGTCAAAAACAAGTCGAAATCATTTATCAACACAATTCGTAACCAAAAAAAATATACGTAAGTACGCTCAGATTGCCTCAGGAACTCAGAAGCAACACAGTTCACAATAAACACAATCAACATAACCCCATAATTTTGATCGAGATCGAACCAAATTTAGTTCGGTACACCTGCTGGCGAATACCCAACCAAGAGCGGACCAGCTTAGTCCGCGACTGTTTAAACCATTCTAACCAAATATTTGGTTCCGATATAGAATTTAGTACTTGGTCCGCGGACCAAGTTGTCGGTGTAAACTAGGCTAGTGATTGGAGTCTGATAGAGGCGTTCTAAAGGGTTGACAAGGTATGATGCATCCTTAAAATACGACAGAACTCTGTTACCCGTTGGCGCCTTTGAAAAATGTGTTTTATTTTATGATGAATTTTAGTTCCAAAGCTTTCCTTGCTCTTGTTATTTTTCAAAAAAAAATGTCATTTTCATCAAAAACTCCTGAAGTACGTAGGATTGTGATTATATTAAAAATCGTGTAAAATTCAACGTTGGCTTTGAAATCAAACGTTAGGCTTGACCATTCGGCAAGTGAGTCATTTAATTAGAAGTTTTTACTTTGCATTTTCGAAATTTCCTGGTCTTTTTCTCACTAGATATTTCCAACGAGAGTTTATAATAAAAATCGTTGTTATTGATTAGTTTTTGATTGCTCGATTCATTTGTAGTTCCTTCAAAACAATCTCCAGGATCTACTTGACGAGGTGCCAGTGATGCAACAACTTAGACTGGGACATCATCATACACGATGAAACATCGCCTCATTATTACTTCAGAGACCTTTTAAACCATCAGTATCAAAATTAAATAATGAATTGGAGATTGGAAAAGGAAATAATTGTTAACAAGTTTGGCCTCCACGATCACCAGATCTCAAATGCTAGTCTTCTTTCTTCAGGGACCGTTGAAAGAATCTGTGTATTCCTAATAGTAGGAGAGCCAGTGACATTTTTCAGTGATGATTCAGTTAAGGCCTATTTTTTGAGACAAAATGTTGTACGGACCCTAATCGAGTGTCATCCGAGAGGGTTTGCCCTGATCGTGGTTCCAAGGGGGGGCGGAACGCCCCCAACATGTAAAAAAATTTGCATCCTTTTATCATTTTGTTGTTGTTTGGTAGTCCACAATCATCCAGAAAAATTGGCGGATCGATAGGCGAGTTCCTTAAGAGTGGCGAATTAAGTCGTTCCGCCAGGTGCCTACTTAGAGCTATTTTGTCCGCCAATTGACATTAACACTTGAAATAGTTGCCACAATAACATACTAGAATATTCAGCCTTCAACTGAATCATCTTATGAAGAGTTCATTGTTCCCACGACATGTTTGAGGGTGATCCGCCACCCTTAAGGAACCGGCCAATCGATCCGCCAATGATTGTGGACTACCAAAGAACAACTGGTAAAAAATTCAGCCTCAACTAAATCAGAAAAAGATGCAAATTTTTTTACATGTTGGGGGCATTCCGCCAGCCCCTTGGAACCGCGATCAGGGCGAACCCTCTCGGATGACACTCGTCCGTACAACATTCTCTCAAAAAATAGGCCTTAACTAAATCATGCATCACTGAAAAATGTCACTGGCTCTTAGACTATAAAAGTCATTGAGTTCTATAATGATAAAAGTCGAATATGTCATCGCACGAAGTTGTGCGCTTTAGAATTCGAATAATTTGCGATCATTTCTTCACTTACTTCCAAGTCTTAGTCCTTAATCAGCGCTTTCATGAAACTAAAATTGGTGAGAAAAACCCACAATGTTGGCTGTTTTGAATTTTCCAAGTTTCCATAAATGACCAGGATATGAATGGATGAAAAGATCTTTAATTCATGGAACAAAATATGATGTCTTTGCTGCTTATTGAATCGCATCTTCCTTTTCTTCAACCCTTCTCTTTCAACGTCTATTTTTCACCCTAAAATCCCCATAATGAAGAAATTATAATTCTCGTCGAATGACTTTTTGCGCGGAAAAAAAGTACGTTGGCGAAAGTTGAGGGTCGACCAACGTCCACCCTTAAAATGGAACAATACTGGTTTCATACCTGTAGTGGTCAAAGGGGAAACAAAAATATGTGTAACGTACTCTAGGAATTCTAGGGTACAAGTGTAGAAAAACCAGTTGAACTTTGGGCCGTTGGGATAGGGTCAACTGATTTTGCAAAAAAAATATAACGGTGTTGTTATATCCCAACACTTATAATAATCAGACTACGAAAATATTTGTCAAAAATAAAAAAAAAAACGCATTGGGATGTTTTCTGGCTTTCCTCCCAAGTAGCATTTTGACATCATTTGATATTTATCTGCACATGGACGCGGGGTATAAAAATCCTGATCATGTCGACGTCGGCAACTGACTTTTTAAGTCCAAGCCTTTTGCCGTAAAATTAGACGACTTAGATATGACTTGGATCGTGTTCGACAGGTCGGACATTACATCTTTTACTACCCTACCAAATGGTTTACTAATTTTGAAGGTTATTGAAAAGGAATTCTCAACTTATGATGGCAGCATGGCGTCATTGATGGTTCGATGGTAGGTATTTGTCAAAATTATAAAAGAAAATAACGCGTTAGAATAGTTTCTAGCTTCCCTCCCAAGTAGCCTTTTGACATCATATTGAGCGTTTCCCTTAACTGAATCGATCAATAAAAGTCAGTCAATTTGCCAAAAAAAGCAAACTTTTTGAAAAATCGATGATCCTAAAGAATGGCCTACAGTTTGATGATTCAGGAACTGTGTTGTGATTTTGATGATTTTTGCACTCTCCGCCCCATCTGTCGGACACGTTTGTCCTGGAATCTAGGCGAACTGTAATGTGTTGACGGATGTCATTTTTGTTGGACAGTTGCTAACAGTTTTCAACAAAAGACAGTAAAAAAAAAAATGTCAGACAAGATCATGTATGGCGTATTGTCAAAATGTGAAATAAAAGATTTTATTGAGGATTTTCCGAGTTTTCAGTAAGATCCAAAGTGTGGAGCGAACCTACCAAGCCAGAATCAATCGGTGTATTGATCTTCGGCGGGTTTTTACATTTTGTGGCGACCGTGACAGGACATTTCACGTTTTGAAGTATAGTGTGGCCGTGCAGTCTTGGCGACATTGATTCCCGTTCATCGTTAGCCCAGTGAATCGTTAAAAATGGCTGATGGAATCGAGGCTAGGAAGAGAAGTCGCAAAGTATTACGTTGTAGCTTCACCAAATTTGCTAATGAATTGGACAACTTGCTGAAGGACGTACCGTTGAATCATGGTCAAATTGCAATTGTCTGGGAATGTTTGAAGCCCAAGTATGAAGAGCTACATGTGGAAGACTCTGCTGTGTATACGCATTTGCTGGAGGCGAATGCTTCTGAGGAGGATTTGCTTGCTGAGATGGATCAAACCGATTTATATCATAGGAGATATGTAGGCCTGAAGCTTCAAATCGAGAAAATATTGGTGCAGCAGCAGTCAGTTGAAGAAAGATCGGAAGTCGGATCCACGACCAGTAGGGGTGGGTTTGTTGATGGTCCCCTTAAAGGTAAGCGCAAATTCAAACTACCTACCATCCAGTTCAAGTTATATGACGGGAATATCCGCGATTGGCTCGGATTTTGGTCGCAGTTTAATAAAATTCACGAGGATGGAGACATTGAACCGTGCGATAAAATCGAATATTTGATTCAGGCAACCGTTGATGGCAGTCGCGCACGCAAAATTATTGAAAGTTTTCCTTCTATCGGCGAAAATTATGACAAAATAATTGACTGTTTGAAATCTAGATTCGGCCGCGAAGACTTGCAAATAGAGGTGTACGTGCGTGAGTTGCTAAAGCTAGTCCTTAATAACACATTTTCGCCGGGTAAAAATGATCTTACTCATCTATACGATCAAATCGAGACCCAGTTAAGGGCTCTAGATACTCTAGGAATCACTAGTGACAAATATGCGGCTTTATTGTTCCCACTGATTGAGTCATGCTTGCCCCAGGACCTTATGCGGATTTGGCAGCGATCTTCATTTAATACCAGTCAAGAGATGCAAGTTGGTGGTTCAAATACAAACTTATCAACAAACTCGCAAAACGATGAATTTTCCCTGGAAAATCGATTGAAAAATCTAATGCGTTTTCTGCGTTCGGAAGTTGAAAATGAACTACGAGTTGATTTGGCAAGTGAAGGTTTCGGGCTGTCGGAGAGCGTGAAAATACAGTCGAATTTTGAGAAGAAAAATGCGCGACATTTTGACACGAAAAAGACCGCGGCTGGGTTGTTGCATGGGGATGTTGAAAAATGTATTTTCTGCTCCGGAAGTCATGATAGTCAGTCCTGTTTCAAAGCGCAGAAAATGTCTTTCGAAGAGCGTAAACATATTTTGTCAGAGAAAAGAGCTTGCTTCAGGTGTTTAAAGATTGGTCATCAGTCACGTAAATGCAGAGCTCGTTTGAAGTGCATCATTTGTGGATATTCTCATGTACCTTTGATGTGTCAGGAGTTACCAAATAAACAACGAATAGATAAACCTTCAGAAGAAAGAGTTGAGAACGAGAAAGATCATACTATGGCGAATCAAAGTTTGGGTTCACATGTCTTTCTCCAGACATTACGAGTTTCTGTAAAAGGAGTTACGGGTACCAAATCAGTGAGGGGTTTGATTGATTCAGGATCTCAGAGAAGCTATATTTTAAGGTCCACAGCTGCTGAGCTCAATTTGAAGCCCAAGAGGACAGAGAAATTAACCCATTGTCTTTTTGGTGGTACACAAACCGAAAATAAACACTATTGCTATGACATAACTATTTGCTGTAGTCAGTATAGTCATACGTTCGAAGTTCTGGATCAACTCTGCATTTGTAATGAACTGTCGACAGTATTTTATGGTCCGTGGACGCAGGAATTGAAGATGGTCAATGTCGAAGTCTCTGATAGATATGATTTGGGTCCGATAGAGATATTATTCGGAGCAGATATAGCTGGGCGTTTGTACACAGGTAGGAGGCATATGCTGAAAAATGGGCTTGTGGCGTATGAAACGCATTTCGGATGGACAATAGAAGGAAAGGTGCCAACATCAAACTCCTCGAGCATGCTCACTACTATTTCCATGCTTTCAAATCTATCAATAACAGAACTCTGGCAGTTGGACGTCTTGGGTATTGCTGATCCAATGGAACGAAAATCAAAAGAAGAAATGGCATTGGCTACAAAGAAATTGTTTCTGGATACCGTGAAGATTAATAAAGAGGGGCGATACGAAGTAAGACTGCCATGGCTTGAGGACCATCCTGTTTTGCCGAGCAACCTCAACATCGCCAGAAAAAGACTTTCGAGTACCAGGAACAGATTGGAAAAGGACCAGCTTACTGTCAGATATAATGAAATATTCAGAGAATGGGAATCTGAATGTATTATCGAGAAAATTAGCATGGTAAATGGACAGGGTGAGGGACAAGGTCATTTCCTTCCTCATCGACCTGTTATCAAAGAGGGATCAACGACTGCAGTGCGACCCGTCTTCGACGCATCTGCCCATGACAAGGAGAATCCATCACTCAACCACTGCTTGGAAAAAGGACAGAATCTGATTGAGCTAATACCTTCCCTTCTTATCAGATTTCGAGAAAATGAGATAGCAGTTATAGCTGACATTAAAAAGGCATTTTTGCAGGTTAGCGTGAGTCCAAGAGACCGTCAATTTTTGAAGTTTTTGTGGATGGATGAACAAGGACAAGAAATAGTTTACCAACACAACAGGGTCGTCTTTGGCGTCAACTGCAGCCCTTTTCTGCTTGGTGCGACAATTGAGTACCATCTGTCAAAATGTATGGAGATGTCTCTTGACAAAAATAGTTACTTCTCAAAAGCAAATATGGAGAGACTTCAAAGGAGCTTTTATGTTGACAATTGCGTCACCAGTGTACCGAATAAGGACGTTTTGGACCAATTTATTAAAGAGGCAGTGCAGGCAATGTCAGAAGCAGGCATGGAGCTCCGAGGGTGGGAGTTTTCAGGCAACATGACGAATGAGACAGATGGAATACCAGTACTTGGACTTAGATGGTATCCTACCAGAGATATTTTGACAATTAACAAGGATTTGATAAACATAGAGACTAAGAATTTAGTTGTAACGAAGAGGAAACTATTGTCTGCGGCACAGAAGATCTTTGACCCTATTGGATTCACATGTCCCGCAACACTTCGGCCGAAATTATGGTTGCAGGATTTATGGTCAAGAAACATCAGTTGGGATACGCCGATAGACGATGAGCTAGCTGTTCTATTCAAGGATTGGATGCAGGATGTCCCTAATCTAGTACGGATTGAACTACCTCGTTGGACGAAGATTGGTGGAGACGTCGAAAAGGTAAGCCTACATACCTTTGTTGATGCGTCGAAAGATGCGTATGCGACAGCTGTCTTCTGTAGAATCAAGGAGCCAGACCAGGTGTCGGTATATTTGTTGGCAGCCAAGTCCAGAGTGGCACCGATAGAAAAGGTTAGCAGATCAATCACCATCCCACGTTTGGAACTGCTTGCAGCAACAATAGGTTCGAGACTCTACTCACAAGTAGTTGAAAGTTTGACTCATCATTATGAGAGCTATTTCTGGAGTGACTCCACAACGATTATAACATGGATCCAGAGGAATGAAGAGTGGGGAACATTCGTACACAATAGGGTTGAAGAAATTAGAAAATTGACTCCGTCAAGAAGCTGGCATCATATACCAGGAAATCGAAACCCAGCTGATCTACCTTCACGTGGGTGTTCACCTACGCAACTGTTAAAGTCAAGATGGTGGGAGGGACCAGAGTGGTTATATCGAGAAAAAGAAGACTGGCCTGTGTCGGAGCAGCTACATCTTGATGAGGCAGAAATTCTCATGGAGAAAAAGAAGACAGTGAAGGTTTTGATGGATGCAGACTCGAGCGCTATTGATTTTCATCTTGATCATTTCAGTGACTATCCAAAGACTGTAAGAATGATGGCTTGGATTTTCAGATTTAGTCACAATATCAAGAAGGACGGGGCAGAGCAAAGAAGAAGTGGAGATATCTCTGTTCAAGAAATGAATGTTGCCGAAAAGTTTGTGTTCAAATTCATACAGAAGGCCAGCTTTCCCAATCTAGAAAAAATCAAGCATTTGAAGCCGTTTTATGATGATGACGGTCTATTAAGATTGAAGACCAGAGTGGCAAATAGACTCGACACTAGAGACTTCAGGTTACCAATTATTCTACCTGCAAAGCATCATGTGATTTATAGTCTTATATTACATGTACATAAGAAGACTTGTCATGTGGGTGTTCAGGGACTTCTATCGTTACTTCGTGAGAACTATTGGATAATTGGAGGCCGCCGCGCTATTCGATCCATTGTAAAAACTTGTTCTATTTGTGGAAGATTTAATGCGAAGCCGTTTACTGTTGAATCACCACCTTTACCTGCTGATAGAGTTCGAGACGCAAGATGCTTTGAAGTGACTGGGGTTGATTTTGCGGGGCCAATGTATCTAAAATCAGGTGAAAAGGCGTGGGTATGTTTGTTTACATGCGCTGTATACCGGGCAGTTCATTTAGAGCTGGCGTCGTCTCTTTCTACGAACGGGTTTTTGCAAGTTTTTCGTCGTTTCGTCGCTAGGAGAGGGAGACCTAAGATCATATATAGTGACAATGGCACCAATTTTCGAGGCACTGAGAATCTAGTTGCCAGACTTGAATGGGAGAAAATAGTGCGCGAAACTTCTATCCAGCGGATAGAATGGCGTTTTAATCCTCCAACTGCGTCGTGGTGGGGAGGATTCTTTGAAAGACTTATTGGGGTTGTGAAGGGATTACTGAGAAGAGTTTTGGGTAATGCCTGTCTCAATTTTGAAGAACTACTTACCTTGTTGTGCGATTGTGAGGCTACTGTGAACAAGAGACCACTTACATACCTTTCGAACGATCCAAATGATTTGTTAGCGTTAACACCTGCTATGTTTTTGAGAGATCAAGTGGAAGCTCACCTACCGGATTTTGACGAGATTGAGAAAACGTGTCTGTCGCAAAGTATGCGTAACAAGCAGCGACTCAGGGATGATTTACGTCAAAGGTTCCGTCTGGAGTATCTAGGTCAGCTTAGACTGTATTACAATAAGAAGTCTACTGCGCCGATTAGACTCGGTCAAGTGGTGCTTATCGGGAATGACTTCAGTAAGCGAATCGATTGGCCTCTCGGGCGCGTTATTGAGGTGATCCACGGGAAAGACGGACTGATAAGACTCGTGCGGGTCAAGACATCTTGTGGCGAATTGTTACGTCCAGTGCAACGGTTGCATCCTCTCGAGGGATGGGAGGACGAAGGAATGCTTCGAGACCAAGTGGCCATCGAAACGGAGACAGATGATGCTGAGCCCACAACCAATTCACAACAAAATGATATCGAGGAAGTCCAAAGTGATTCGGGCAGTTCGGGAGTGAATAAGGGCAGAGTATCCGATATCGATTTAAGCGTCGAACGAATCTCGCGGAGAGGACGTAGAATCAAGGTTCCTCCAAAATTGTTAGAATAGCGAGTTTATTGCTTGTTCGTCGATGTTATTTTTTTAGATTTAGTTTTGTATTCGTTAGCTAAGTTAGGGCTTCTTGTTGCGAGAAATGAATTGTGTTGAATTTATTTCTCGGGTGGGAGAATGTTGTGATTTTGATGATTTTTGCACTCTCCGCCCCATCTGTCGGACACGTTTGTCCTGGAATCTAGGCGAACTGTAATGTGTTGACGGATGTCATTTTTGTTGGACAGTTGCTAACAGTTTTCAACAAAAGACAGTAAAAAAAAAAATGTCAGACAAGATCATGTATGGCGTATTGTCAAAATGTGAAATAAAAGATTTTATTGAGGATTTTCCGAGTTTTCAGTAAGATCCAAAGTGTGGAGCGAACCTACCAAGCCAGAATCAATCGGTGTATTGATCTTCGGCGGGTTTTTACAAACTGTATCACGACTTGAGTTGTAGCAGATATACACCCATTTGGACGGAGACAACAATTTTATGCACCTAATATGACTAGTATCTACATGAGGTCGTCAGAGGTAAGAGTGTCTATCATGATTGAGGATTTATTTCATAAATGAGAGATGGTGATGTTTTCCAGTATACTTTGTGCATAAACAAATTCAAAAGAGGTATACTCGGCTATGACGTCGGGATTTTGATCTAAAAATTACGTCGAGGTTGGTAAATGGTCACACTTTATCACTATAATAGGCAGCAACGTTGACGTCACCGCCGACGTCGCCTTATAACTACTTAGTTTGTGCATAAATTGACGTCAAATTTTGTTTCAAAACAAATATGTTACCTGTGCTGTTGATCGTTGAAAAGCTACGGACTACGGACGTTCATACAGTGTCCGCCATGAAGTTGGGTACATATGAACATATGGGAATTTTGTAAGCATGACCGATAACTAAAAAATCAATTTTAATACATGTCATGAGTTCTTAGGTTTACAGAGAATTTTTAAAAAAGTTCATCATGGTGTCAAATGTGTTAATCCGACAAGATATCGGAACATTTTAAAAGAAAAAATTGTTCAGAATCCACGAAGGACTCCACATGCCTTGGAGTGAATCAGATGAGAAAAATTAAAACTAATATTTGATCCTTATTTCCATCAAAATGAAAATCAAAAATGATGATTTTATTCTAAAATTAACTTTTCTATGACTATTCAATACTAGATGTATTATACATCCAGTTTCTATTAGTTAATGTGACTCGTTACTCATACTAGTGACTTTTTTTCATTAGTCAATTGTTTTTAACCAATGAAATGATCTAATGTCATTACTCCACTGTTTAAGAGCCAATCAGAACATTCGCCAAAATGTCAACCTTCACATCCATCATTTTGAAACAGTCCATTTGACCGTCCATACTCGTTTTATAGTCATTGTCACTGTCACATTGTGTTAACAACCTAACCTCACCTTAAGTACAGTCGTTGACAAAAAGTGCCGTCCAAATGAAATTAAATATTACCAAAAGTTCGCTTCAATTATTTACTTTTACTTACTCAGATGATTACGCAAACTTCATCCTCGTGAGTAATATCCACCATTTCCCGCTAGTTGAATAATATACTATTATTCAACTAAGCTACATGAGTTTAATGTAAAATCAGTCTAATCTCTCATGAAATAGAACATTCAAGGGAAATCAATTAAAAATTACCGTCAGTTAGGAGTAACTGTACATTTTCTCACATTTTCTGACGATCAGAAAAATAATTAAATGACGAATATTCAATATTGTTCACCTTAAGTTGAATCTTGAAAGTGGAGAAAAGTACAGTTAAGGACACGACCGGACGGAATTTTTCAATTTATATCCCCTTTTATTCCATAGGAAATTCGACGATGTACAATAAAGTTAATTTTTAAATAAAATCATAATTCTCGGTTTTTCTTTTAATGGAAAAGAGTTAAAATATGAGTTTAAATTTTTTTCATCTGATTTGATCCAGAATCGGCATGTGTAGTACTTCGTGGATACTAAACAACTTTTTCCAATAAAATGAATAGGTGAACTTTTTTAAAGATTCTCGCTAAACCGAAGAACTCATGACATGTATCAAAATTGGTTTTTTGGTTATCGGACATGCACAAACTATTCCGAAAGAAAGTTTTTCAAAAATATTTAAAAAAAAAATCCATATGTATCCAACTTTATGGCGGACACTGTATAAACTTTTGGATTCGCTAACTCTCTACTGTTATTAGCACTCATATGCTTTTTCAAGTTTTTTGACCAAAAACCTTGCTAAAGTTGTATTTTGAGAAAATAACCCAATTAGAACCAAAGTATATAATGAATTAAATAAAAAAATGATCTGAAATATGATTTCTCAAGTTCATAGGGTCACATCATTTTTGCCGATGAATGTATACTTGCCCCTTCCTCCACTATAAACTATCGATAACGACTATTGTCTGTAACGTCTTGATATCGATAATCGCACATGTCTTCGATACTATCGCAATCTAGCCTGTCAATGTCAATCAACGTCCTTCGCTCGAAACTCGTAGGATGGCAGTGCCTTCGCTATTTAAATTGACAACCAGTTATACTGATCGAAACAAGTTTCCTATTGGTCGATTTGATACCACCTGATCAATAACGTACCGTTAACCGATCCCGCCTGTCAAAAGTGGCAAAACTCCTCGATATCTCTAGTCGGCGCCCGTGAATCTTTGAACCATTAGGATAAGTCATAATCACTGAAAAATCCCTTCAATTTATGTATTAAATTGTTGACCGATTAAACAAATAGGGTAAATATAGTGCAATGGCTGTTCCTACTAGGATATTCAAAATATTGGGTAAGTGCAGTTACGGCCACCTTACATAATGTGCTCAGCTATTTGGCTAAAATAGAATTGAAGGACCTTGAAGCTGAATTTTCGGATATCCTGGCTTTGTCTCAATTTCCCGATTATGTGGGATGTTGGAATTTCGCGAAAGAAACAATTATTGTTCCTAACCTATATTGTGTTGGGCAAAGTCCAATTTGGCTTGATTAGTTCTTTTGTCCTTGCACTTATTTATGCTGTAGTTGTTTTTAAATATGTTTTTGATTTAGGTATGTATCTACGTACTCATAATCAAGAGTAATTTTAATTGTCTATCAAGTAGAGCTGATAGCTATTAAGGGGTATTTTGATTTTAGTCGATAATGAAGAATACTTTCTGTAATAACAAAAAAAAAATCGACGAATTTCTCACATTATTTTAAATTCGTTTTGACAGGTTTGGGATATTCTTAAAGGTAATGGTAATAAATCAAACACCTAACACCATTATTTATTATTTCATTATTTCCTATCAGTCTGTAGTCTATTGGATTGGAATAGACTTTGTCACTTTGTCCGTCCTGAGTTATGCCGTTTCTAATCTACGAGGGTAATTTGAAAAGTGTAGGTAGTATTTGATGCTAATAAAGCTTAAATGTTAGATCATTTATTTAAAAATAGATTGCGAATGGGTTGCCTAGCAAAATCGGAGGCTATACTTTTATACAGGGTGTAACAAATTAAAATAATCATCATCAGTATTTTGGAAACGGTAGGATATACAGCAAAGTTCAAATCATGGCAAAGTTGAGTATTTAGGTACTCAATAGAATGCCGGAGATATCCGGAAAAAAACCGAAATTTTGTAAAACGGTTTTCGTGTTTTCCTGGGTTTATGAAAAGAAATATTTTAAAACAAATGTTACATCTTCTCCTCTACATAATGGCGTTATCAAATTTATATTCCGACGTTTCGTCTATGGGCAACCATCATCAACTTTTTTAAAATAGACTTGATATACTTTTATTTTAATTCTAATTCCAATCACATATCACACTTGATATTTATTCGACGTTTTGAGCTATTAACGCCATCCTCAATATGAATTGATGATGTTTGGAAAGGAACGAAACGTCCGATCAAAAACAAAATACTATAAATCTGAAGTCTGTTTCGATCCATATCTCTTAGTTTTGCCAGGAAAAGAATACTTCAAACTTGAAAATTCAAATGACTATTTTTCTAATTTCTTCCTGCTTTTAAGGAATTTCGCATTTACAGTGTATTTTTCTTCTCAACAAGATGAGTTTATTGGATATTTTTCATATTGTATTATATTTTATATTTTTCCAAACATCATTAAATCACATTGCCTACTTAAAATGGATAGAAACAAAGTTAATGATGGTTGCTAGAAGACGAAACGTCGGATCATAATCTATTTTTGGACACATTATCTAACATACAGGGTGACAATTTAAAAAGGACCAGCATTTGATTGTGTCCATACCAATGATAGTATGAAGATTTGGCGAGATACGTCAATTTAGATATCGAGGGGGACAACTTTTGAAGTATCTGTTGTTTTTCTGGAATCAACCCTCTCACGCACAGGGTGGCTACCCCTGAAATTTCAAATAGCAACCCCCACTTGTTTTGCAATTTTTGAAATCATCACGTTATTCTCCATACGCTATATCACTTTTTTTCAAAATTCCTAACCTCACAAAAATGTTCAAACGAACCGAATTAATTATTCTTTGAATTGATGATAGTATGAAAATTTGGTGAGACACGTCAATTTAGATATCGAGGGGGACAACTTTTGAGGTATCTATTAATGTTCTGGATTCAACCCCCTCACTCCCAGGGTAACTACCCCCGAAATTTCAAATAGCAGCCGTCACTTATTCCGCAATTTTTGAAATCTTCATGTAATTCTCAATAAGCTATATCACTTTTCTTTTTAAAAATAAAGTACATAACCTCACAATTGTTTTGTTTGTGAAATTGAGAATTCTAATAAAAAGAAGGAATTAATCTAGAGATACATGAGGAACTCAAAAATGAAAAAATCTCAAGGTAGGCCCCCTGGAGGTTAGGGGGTTGAAAGGAATATGACAGCTAACACCTCAAAAGTTTTCTCCCTTGATACCTGCATTGATATCTTTCACAAAATCTCCATACCCTCATCAGTTTAAGAAATTATGATTATTGCTGTCCGTTTGGAAACAATTGTGAGGTTATGTAGTCCAATTTAAAAAAAAGTGATGCAACTTATCAAGAATAGCATAAATATTCCAAAAATCGCGGAATAAGTGGAGGCTGCTATTTGAAATTGCAGGGGTAGTTAACCTGGGAGTGAGGGGGTTAAATTCAGAAAATTAATAGATAACTCAAAAGTTGTCCATCTCGATATCTCACCAAATTTTTATACTATCATTAGTTCAAGGAATAATTTATTCTGTTCGTTTAAAAATTTTTGTGAGGTTAGGAACTTCAATTTTGAAATGGAGAATAACGTGAAGATTTCAAAAACCGCAAAATAAATGGGGGTTGTTTTTGAAATTTCAGGGGTAGCTACCCTGGGCGTGAGAGGGTTGATTACAAAAAAACAACAGATACCTCAAAAGCTGTCCCCCTCAATATCTAAATTGACGTGTCTCGCCAAATCTTCATACTATCATTGGTTTGGACACAATCAAATGCTGGTCCTTTTTAAATTGTCACCCTGTATATTCTTTATACGCATCAAATAACACATTCTAAAACCGTATCTTAGACTAAAAGTCAATGATTAAATATCCAAAGTTACAATAAATAATCATTTTAAAAATAGATCAATAATGGTATCAGTCTAGTTTACTTCTTATCTATGTCGCCGATGACCTTTGAAATGTCAACAAAAAAATTCGTTACACTTTCTTCACAAGTTTTTGTTCGTACCTTCACGAACATCAAGGTGACGTTTCAAGGTCAATCAAATGCAAACTTTCTTTTCAAAGGAGATGGTGCCAAATTCGGCCAATCCATCAGATTCAACAGCTACGAAGCGACCAGATGGAATCTAAAATTGACCGCCAACAGCAAAGTGATCTGTCAAGGATTCACAGGCAAACAAGGAACCTTCCACAGCAAACAAGCAATCGAATATGGAACCAAAGTGGTTGGTGGAGTGTCGCCAGGAAAAGGTGGCAAAACCCACTTGGACTTGCCTATATTTAATACCGTCAAAGAGGTACGTGCGAAAATTCCTTGCCAAAAATATTGTTGGCAGTGAGAGGATGGAGGTTGTGAAATAAGTTCAAGATTGATTAAGCTATGGTTTGGGCTAGGTTAAGGGAAAGTGTAAAAACTGATTTGCTTAGGTACTATTGCAAATTTAATGACATGATGGGTTTGTTAAGTTGGCTCACGAGGAAGCTATTTTTGTTCTAGTTCCTATTTTTCGTGTGTGCTTTTGTGTTAATTTATAAAAACATAAATGATTGATTTCGTCTGATATGTTCCACAGTGCAATACAGCAGAGTTATGGAGGCAAAAGGGTGGTTTGGGTTAGTCGATTTTGTGACGTACTTCATTGAACACTTTTTACGCCGATAAAACTTTACAACCTGTACTTGGTTGACAGGCAAGGTTGCCACTAGTAGGGGGGCGCTACTGGTCATGAACTCGCCTCGAACTCGAGATCCAGGACTGGGACTCTGTATCTTGCATTCTCTATGAAAGAGAAAGAAAAGCGGAACGGAAAGATCTCTTCGCAAAAGAGGTACTCCGTAAACGTTTCTCTATAGGTCTCGGTTCTCGTCTAGTGTGCCAAGGAAAAAAGAGGATCATTTTCCATCCTCACCTCACAAATATATTTGAGATTTCCGTAAACGATGATTGATTGGTCAGCTATTGTTATTATCCTCCCTGATTGTAGTTCACTGTAGTTACCAATAAATATATTGTTCTGGAAGTTGATGAAAAATAGTCTCATAATTCTGTAAGGAAAAGGATTTTGAAATGTATTGAACTAAATCAAATTCACGAAAAATAATATCAACAAATAATGACAACAGATGACATTTAGTGACAATGGACAATTAGCACATTTTTTGAAAATATGAAAAGTATAAGGATTAGTGAGTACTGATGTCATTGATGTTCAAAAAAATTAACCTACGCCCTCTATTAATGTGGTGATCACTGATTGAAGAGCGCCAATCAACATCCACTACGTCACAGAATACATCATCTTTCTCCGTCTGACGTATTGACTGAGATGGCTCTCTCTCTCTCGAGAGCGTAATATGGCTCCGCCCCGTTTTCGATAATACAGTGGAGTTTGCGTGTTCTTTTGTAAGTTTTTGGGTATCTTGGAAAAAAAAAATTCGACCCACGATTTATGTAAGAGTCGATTTATAGATGTGTGAAAACTTCAGATTTTCAGAATTTGCAGGCAAAACTACTGAAAACCAAGAATTAAAAAATTTGGGGTACCTTTTTCTTGAGCCCGTCCCTGTATATCCCACTCATGAAGGTTATAAAATTCATTAGGTAGAGTGTAAAAAGTTTAGCGACTGTACCAAATTTTATTCAATTATCTTAACAGGTTTCGGGAATATATACAAAAAAACTATCATCAGGTCGTTAATTTTAACACCCTGTTTCGAAAACGAAGGCTTTGTGGACCCATTTATAAAGACTTTTATGTTAATTTTTGGGCCCTGAATACGTACCTGAAGTATTGACATTTCCTTCTGAATCACCCTGTATTTTCTGTCGATATCCTCTCTAATTCAGATCTTCCAAATTGTGAGAAGGATGCTTGAAGACCTTTTTTTTTGAGGAAGCTCCACAGGTGAAAAAAGCGAATGCTCTAATCCGGCGATCTCGTTGACCACCGGAAAGTCCACTGAGTTATGATGAAAAAAAGACCGTTTTTAGAAACGGAAAAGCTGCGATGGTTACCGCTTCAAACTAGTTCTACGCCTTAAAACCTGGTGAATCACCGGACACATTCAGTTCCTTCCCAGCTTTGCATACCTAGCACAGCTGATGTAGTCGCCCATCGCAACTGCACTGTCTATTTTGCCGCACCTTGTATATAGAAATAGTCAATAAAAGCATAATTGTCAGTAACATTACTGTCATCAAACCCAAACGGGCAGTTTGTTTTCACATTGGGCGCCAGTGTAGCAGAGATTTGGTCGATAGGCTACGAAATCTCCCATTTTATCCCCACAACATTCTGTACTTAGTTCGTGATTTTGCTTATTCAAGGCACGCGACGCCACTGCAGCTGACGCAACAGTAATCTACGTCCCCCCACCAGCTGCAGCTGCTGCCATCAATGAAGCAATCGATGCTGAAGTGCCCCTCATTGTCTGTATCACCGAAGGTATTCCCCAACACGACATGGTTAGAGTAAAACACAAGCTGCTCAGACAAAGCAAATCCAGACTGATCGGACCCAACTGTCCTGGAATTATTGCTCCAGAACAATGCAAAATTGGCATTATGCCCGGACATATCCATCAAAAAGGAATTGTAGGAGTTGTTTCTAGATCTGGTACTTTGACTTATGAGGCTGTACATCAAACCACGCAAGTTGGTATGTATTTGGCGGCGTTGTTGCGGAATTTTGAATGTTTGTCCAGGCTTGGGCCAGACTTTGTGTGTAGGTATCGGAGGTGATCCCTTTAACGGAACCGACTTTATTGATTGTCTCGAAGTCTTCCTTAAAGATCCAGAAACCAAGGGTATTATTCTTATTGGGGAAATTGGAGGTGTTGCCGAGGAGCAAGCCGCTGACTATTTGATCAAGCACAATACTGTGAGTCTTTTTTGATTGACTTTGATTATTTTTGATTATGATCATCGGGGATTTTTTCAGGGTCCTAATGCCAAACCAGTGGTATCGTTTATTGCTGGAATTTCCGCTCCCCCCGGCCGTAGGATGGGACACGCTGGTGCTATTATTTCTGGAGGAAAAGGAGGCGCACAGGACAAGATTAATGCTTTGGAAAAGGCTGGAGTGTTAGTTACTAGGTAAGGTTCAATTTTTTCATCCAGTATTCACATATTACATATACATAGCACATCATTCAACCCTACTTGGGTTGGTGTTTTGTTGAGTGTTTGGCAGTTTCGGATGCTGGTATCCTCAATCGACAGTTCTTTGTTCAGCATGTTTTTCAACATACCTTAACCAATCCTTAGTCCATTTCTAGTTTTTTCAGTTTAATAGTTCGCAAAAGTACCACTTTCGCACTTCATAACATGACAAACGAATGAAATTCATGAGATCTATAATGGAACTCATCAGAAAAGTATATTTCTCCACTTATCGAAGCTCATCAGAACTCGACAAAAAAGTACAATTTTCGCATGTGAATTTAATTCACGTAAATTAATATTTCTCTTGAGTTTTTATTAATAAAATCAACAATGTTGAGATGGGGAGAACGCGTCAATTTGAAAATTGTATTTATTCAAAATGGAAACAAACCTCTGGAGAGAAATGTCAATGCCCTAAAGAAAAAGATTGCGCATGCTCCGATTTATGAATAGCTTTGTTCCCAGTTAAGAACTAATTCGCATTCACAGTTGATAAAATTTCACGATATTTGATCAACTGCGCATGCGAATAAGTTATGAACTGGGTCTGGAACTTCAGCGACAGGGTGCCAGTTCTCGTAAACTATTCATCGTAGAGGCTTGCGGCAAAAAATTCTATTACTAAAACGGCCAAGAGAAAAACCTGGAAAATATTTTCA
The DNA here is from genome assembly GCA_958502075.1 of Orchestes rusci. NCBI lineage: Eukaryota > Metazoa > Arthropoda > Insecta > Coleoptera > Curculionidae > Orchestes > Orchestes rusci. The sequence goes on along the minus strand of OY293303.1, from coordinate 4,214,350 downwards.
AGATTATGAAATGGTCGCTAGGGGGCGTGCGTAACAACAAACACCAAGTAGAAAAATATGATTTTTATGGAATTTTGCCAAGAGAAAAACCTAGAAAATATTTTCAAGTGTCTGAAATGGTCGCTAGGGGGCGTAACAACCAACACCAAGTAGAAAAATATGATTTTTATGGAATTTTGTCCAATGAAAATATATCGATGAGCTCATTTTCGGATTTACTGACTATTTACATACACATTTTGCCTAAAACGGTTTTTTCTATCTATCATGATAAGGTGGTGGGGGAAGTTCAATTGTTTTAATAAGTAAACGGAGATTTCTCCCGTTTCGCTTGACCGATTTAAACGAGCTTGGGCTCATATGAAAGAGAATGCTCGCGCTATAAAATGCTCATTTGCTTTTTAATTTGTGACATTCGCCGTCGCCGCTAGATGGCGTTAACTGAAATGGTAGCATATTTTTGAGTTTTTTCCAAAAAAATCAAATGTAATGGTATATCCATTTTCATATATTTTTAAAGGGGATATAAAAAAAAACAAAAAAAAAAAACAAAATCATTGATTTACCTTTATGCTACCATTTCAGTTAACGCCATCTAGCGGCGACGGCGAATGTCACGAATTAAAAAGCAAATGAGCATTTTATAGCGCAGACTATTCTCTTTCATATGAGCCCAAGTTCGTTGAAATCGGTCAAGCGAAACGGGAGAAATCTCCGTTTGTTTAATAAAACAATTGAACTTCCCCCACCACTATATTATGATAGATAGAAAAAAACGTTTTAGACAAAAAGTGTAGGTAAATAGTCAGTTAATCCGAAAATGAGCTCACCGATATATTTTCATTAGACAAAATTCCATAAAAATCATATTTTTCTACTTGGTGTTTGTTGTTACGCACGCCCCCTAGCGACCATTTCATAATCTTGAAAATATTTTCCGGGTTTTTCTCTTGGCCGTTTAAGTAATAAAATTTTTTGCCGCAAGCCTCTACGATGAATAGTTCACGAGAACCGGCACCCTGTCGCTGAAAATCAATCACCCTGTACAGTGTTTCCTCATAATTTGTCACACCTTTAGAAATTCTATTTGAAGAGATACAAAAAAAATGTTCAGATGAAAGTTTCATGATTTTTCCTGAACATTTTATTATAGCTAAGAAAAAGGACAAATCACTATTAGAAATCGGAAAAATTTGAAAAAGTTTCATTTTTCAAATGGAATTCTCCTGAGACTACCTATTTAAATAGACAAAGTCTGCCATTCATTAATTCGCAAAAAAACGGCATCTCGAATCACTGAATGAGAAGTGCGTATTTATATTTATAAATGAAATTGAGGGACATCACGTGGTTGGCACGAAAAATTGACGTAAACTGAACATGAGTGTGGCAGATTTGTATCTATCAAACATACAAAATAATCAAAAGTGGGTGGTCTCTAGGCCGAAAATTATAAATTTTTAGGGTCTGGTATTGGAAACGAAATGTTTTTTGGAAATATTGACATGAAGACTTTTGATCTTTGATAAAAATGCGAATCCTATAAAATTTTGCAAAAGATACCCGGTTTAAACAGAATTTGCTAAAACCTAAAAAAGGTAGGTAGGTTTTTAGGTTTTTATAAAAAGTCGCGCATCTCCAGTACAAATGATGAATATCATGCCAAAATTCGAGATTAAAGGTTGAAAATGTTGCAGAAGGTGTCAGAAATATTTGTTCTTTCGATTAAGAAGACTTTTACATAATTTTGTACGCGCGCTGATGCACCATGATAGTTTGATATCCTCAAATTGTTTGCCTTCCTAAACAGTTTTCACAAAAGAAAACAGCGATTTCATACCGATAATTAGGACCAATAACATGGGTCTGGAGTTTGCGCGTGTTAAACTCAACAACGGAATTTGCACTGCTGCGTTCGGGCAGCGTTGCCAGTATTATTTTGGAAAATTCTTGGCTGATACTGCTTGTTTGAATAATATTCTTATTTGAGTATTACTATGAGTACTTTTTTCAATTTTGAGTGTGTAGAGGTTAGGTATCTATCAGAATAAAAAAATCTATATGTATATTGTGCTTAAATAGTCAGGGTTATTACTTGATAACAATTCAAGTTCATGGAGTAGTGAAGGAAAATGGCAAACATGCTCTTGTCCCGCAAAGACGCGTCATTTTGAGGTACATGCAAAATGTAAATAAATGATTTTTTTTTGAATATTTAATTTAAGGAATTCTCTATATTTTATTACTGATCCAAGATCTCATTTTTCGCTTTTCATAAATATACAGTGTGTCCCAGATTTGCTTCTTTATACAGGGATCTTGGCTCCCATTATACCTACAGCAAAGGTTAATTTAATTTTTTTGCCAGTAAATCCGAAACGGCTGATTTGACAGCTGTCAAAATGTGACATTATCTGGACACTTTTTGGAGACGAATAAAATGGCGTGTACGACATGTCTCAATCGTCTTTTGTTTTTTCTCAACCCGCCTCAACTTTCATTTTTCTTATGGCCGCCATATTGGACTTTTCGATTTTTGGTAAAAGTGTAAAATTTCCAGTGTAGTGATGTCTTACAAGTGCATAAAAGATTCAAGTGTCATCGAAATATCACATTTCGTAGTAATGTCATGGCCTTCTTTTCTAGGAAGGCCATGATTTATTTTTCTGAAAATTGGTTTATAAGCAAAATTTTTTTTTCATGTAAGGAGGCTCTGATCTGTCATTCAATAATTCAGTATGACAGTTGTGTTTTGATAACAAGAACCTACACCTATCAAATTAAAATAATAAATCTGATAAACAAATTGTCGAAATATGTTAAAAATGCACGGTATTCTTTATTTCCCTATTCAAATAAAGAAAAGTTAGTCATGTTAGCGCTGTGCTTGCGGTCACATAGAAATGCCGGCATTACCTCAGCAAGGTCAAGGTATTTGGAGATGTATTCCGAAAGACGGCAGCCTCATAGAACACAATTTAGAAAAACCGTGATTACTTTGGTCAACTATAAACAGAAATAAACTTGTAAGGGTTGTACGAAAATTGTCAAAAATGTCACGATGTTCTATTGAAAATTCAATGCGTTCAACACATTTGCTGCACAATAAATGCGTTGACCTTAAGTTGATACAATACTTATTCATATTTTGCGCCAAATAAATCATGGCCTCCTTAGATAACACTGAGTCCCAACTACGAAGTGTGATATTTCGATGATACTCAAATCCTTTATGCATTTGTGAGACATCACTAGACTGGAAATTTCACGCTCTTTCAAAGAATCGAAAAATCCAATATGGCGGCCATAAGAAAAATGAACGTTGAGGCGGGTTGCGGGAAAACAAAAGACGATTGAGACATGTCATGTACGCCATTTTATTCGTCTCAAGTTAGCCGTTTCGGATTTACTGGCAAAAAAAAATTAACCTTTGCTGTAGGTATAATAGGAGCCAAGATCCGTGTATAGAGAAACGAATCTGGGACACACTGTATAGTATATAGTTTGCCTGTATTTGGTTTAACCGTTTTTGAGTTATTCTTTAAATACAGTATACAGAGTTAGTCAGAAGTCTGGAAACGGTTGATTTCTGGTTAAACTATACGAGCTACAGGAAAAAGTTAAATACAAAAGTTGAATAAGGGTTTTTAAATATCTATTAGTTTGTGATAACTAGAATTTTACAGAGTCGGTCATAAAGTTGCATTCTGACTTGTATATTATTCGATATTTTATTTCTTCCTTAAATATCGAGCAAAAATTATAATAAACATATTGTTCCTAAATTCAGCCGTTTTTGAGTTATCGCGTTTTTTAAATGACATTTTTGACAAGCTATTAAACTCAAACGGTTCAAGAGGGAGAAAAACGTCTGCACTTTCTAGTCTCAACTTTTCAAAAAGCTATCCAAAGACATAAAAATCCATCCTGCTGGAACCATATGTGGCCAATACCATTGGAAAAAAAGCATGTAATGCTGGTAAAATTTCGTTTTTTTTTATATTTTTTTTACGGATTATGAAAAACGCATGTTGATGAAAAATTTAAATTTCGAAGTTATTATAAGGTTAATACGAGAAATATAAATGGATTTATAAAAGCATATCATTGCATCGGAAAAAATAAGGTATGGTCAGTTTGCGGATAAACGGTTAGTCTGGCAACATTGCAATATCAAATCAAATCAAAAGTAGCTTTATTGTCTCAAAATTGAATTAACTGACAAAGCATAGATATGGATATAGTACAAATAATAAATAATAATTAAAACCAAACACGTTGCATTCAGCAATGACCATAAAAGCTTCATAAAGTTGAACAAAAATAGACGAAAAAAATTGAAACAAACGATAAATTACAATATACACCAAAAGGTCGGTTGTACTGACCAACCTCTAAGCCTCAAATTTGGTTCAAATTCATTCAGCGGTTTCTGAGATATTCGACCGTTCACAGACTTTGACGAACCCTGTATAGTTGCAATGCGGAGGAATAATGAAATATTTCACCACCAGCTGCCATGGATCAGCAAGGAGAACCACAATTGTGATTTTCCTGTCATTAAATATTATGTTTCCCTTGGTTTTTCATGGTTTGCAATGATTGTTGCGATAAATTATTGCATTATACACTGAGTTATTTGAAGTCAGATAACTCGAAAATGGCTAGTCCTAACATAGGCAAAGTATACAGGGTGTCCGGAAATTATGAGCAAAAAATTCAGGACAAGAAGTAAATGCTACCTCTTCCCATGATATTTTTTCGAAAATTGATTATTGACGGAGCTACAGGGTGTTAAAGTTGCATTTTTGTTGAAATACCTTTTGCCACGCTTATAATATTTTGACGAAATCTTGTATTTGGGGCTTTATCGGCATGAGCAATTCACAATTACCCACCGTTTTTTCGTATTTTGTAGAGGGCGCCAAATACGAACCTATACTTTGATTTAAATGGTTTTAACTTTTTTGTGCTACACTGTATCTGACTTTTCACCAAATATTTTTATTCTCTCGACCTTTTGACATAAGAAAGGGATACTTCTTTTGTTGCGATAAACCTAACCGTTTTCGACATAAGCGCTAAAATAACTTTTCTTGCTTGAAATGAATACGAAATCATTTTAATGCATTTTTAACCTTGAACATAGCATGCTCTGGAAACAAGTGGTATAGTTGCGGTATAAACAAGTTTCGGAAAAACTAGTTAGATAGTTGGTAATTTTGCTGTTACGCTGATGGTGGTCAAAGACAAAAATACTGAAATTACTAAAAATTGAAAAATGTGAAAAAGCACAAACTGTCAAAACTGGTTCTAATCAAATTTGTTTCTACGGCAACTTATAGCACATGGTTCCAAAGCATGCTATGTTAAAAGTTGAAAAAAGTGGAAATAATTTCGTATTCATCACATGCAAGTTATTTTAGCATATTTCTGGAAAACGGTTAGATTTGTCGAAACAAAATAAGTATACATTTTTTATGTCAAAAGGTTGGGAGAATAAAAATATTCACTCAAAAGTCGCTTACAGTGTAGCACAAAAAAGTTCGGACCATCCAAATCATAGAATAGGTTCGTATGAGGCGCCCCCTCTACAATATACGAAAAAACGGTGGACAAATTTGAATTCCTCATACCGGAAAAGTCCCAAATACGAGCGTCAAAATATCATGAGCATGGCAAAAGGCATGGCCAAAAAAACTGCAAACAAATTTAAGTTCAACACCCTGTAACTCCGTCAATAATCAATTTTCGAAAAAAATGTTATGGCAAAAGGAGGCAATTATTTTCGGTCTAGAATGCTCTCCTGATTTTTTTGCTCATCATTTCCGGACACCCTGTATATGTATACTCAGTGACATTAGAAGTGTTACACCGAGTAATTTTCCATAAGACTCAATGTGAACATGATCTAATACGAAGCTTCATATCTCCTTTGAAAAAAAAAATCAAAAAAACAGAATGTTCATAATGAATGAAACTTCATTATTTCAGCATAGGGGGAATAAGAAATGGAATTCCCCCAGGCAACTCTTTAAAGTGTTTGAAAATTTTGTAGTCAAACTAGCAATGCGATTAGCATTGGGTGGAATGTGCTGGAAATTCAAAACACTCTATAGAGTTTTCTGGTAGAAACGGAATTTCTCCTATGCTAAAATATTGAAGTTTTATTCATTCTGAACATTTTGCTTTTTTGGTTAATTTGATATCCTTAATTTCAAAAGAGATATGAAGCTTGGTATCAGGTCATGTTTACATTGAGTCTCAAGTCAGTGTAACACTTCTAATGTCACTGAGTATATTTTTGAAAAGCGGAAAAGGGAGTGATCTTGAATCTATGATAAAATATATTGCATTCCGTTTAAACAAATGAAAATTTCCCAAACTTGCTTAATTTTCAAGTGATTTGTTTTTTAGCTTAGTTATTATTGAATCTCCAGAAACAATCGGGAAAATTCATTTGATTTTTTTTTATCTCTTTAAATAGAGTTTCTAAAACGGTGCCAAGTGATTTAACTCTATTTGAAGCCTAGTTTGGCCTCGTGATAAAACGTTCCAGTGCAACGTCAAATATCCACAACTGATTGAAGTTGTTCATTTTGCAAATGCATTTATCCTAATCAAATCTTATCGATTTCAACAAAATAATCTAACTGAAAAAAAGTAAGGTTAGTATGTTTATGTTGGCTGAGCCGTCTATATTGTAATACAAGCCCTGAAGGAAGTAATCGTTTTGGCAACACCGCGTGTGGTCTCGATTGAGGTTAGGTTCACTTCTAGTTCTAACACTCTGGACGGCTCTGCAGCTATTCAACTAGTTTCAACCTGCTTTCATTCAACTTCAAATTGTATTTTGAAAAACTGAGAAACACGGTGAAAAATTAAGTGATTTTTGCGTTAAGATTGAGGTAAGTGGGTAGGTACCAAAGATATCGCGATCTAACAGTCAATATTTTCATAATAGACTGGTAGATAGTTTAATATTATGGTATGTGTGTGCCAATGTCTTTCGGAGAATACTGGATGAGAAAAACACATATTTAAATAGGAAAACTTAATTAATTAATAATTAATGCCTCATCCTGGATTTCTCACACATATAAGCACCAGCTTCTATGTCATGCGGAAAAACCAGAATAAATGAGTCTTCGTTCACTTTGGAAAAACAATATGGCGACGTAGATAGTGCTTTTGGGTTAATCAGTTTTAAACATTATTATCAACTCCAGTCCTTCAGAAACTGCTTCAATCACATCCAAAAATCTGCAACCATCTACCTATCTGTCGGTTTTAATGTTTTATTGTTTAGAATATTCTTTCTCAACAAATCATAAAACTCTTGTTAGGTTCGGATATGTTTTATGTAAATTTTTACGTCATGAGGTGATGAACATCATACCTGTTGCGATAATATATAAGTTATTCTTTCAAATTACAGTGTCATTGAGCAATTTTCGTATCTCGTAATCGTTTTTCAAATAAAGCCCCATCAATCAATGCAAAATTTTGACCATCGTTGACGTCAGATGCGACGTTGCAATTGTTACTTCATGGCTTGTATTACAATTAAGACGGCTCTGATGTTGGTAATATGTCATCAGCTGACCGAAACCGTTTTGGACAAAAAAACGTCTTCAGTTGGTATAAGAAATATTCTCTTATTCGGATTTTCAAAAAAATATATATACAGAGTGATCCATTTGAAAGCGGGCCACCCTCATAACTTTTTAATTTATTGATCGATTTTGACGATTTTTTTTTTGAAATGTAGAGAGGGAAAATGTGTATTTTGAGGCCATAAGTCGTCCAGTTTTTTCCAAAAACTAAGGCCTACTAGAGCATATTTAGAGGCTTAAAAATCCAGAAAACATATTAGCGATCTTTTTAGAGAAAATCTGACTACGCTACTGAATTTTCATCCCCTGGAATGGGTCTGTACCAAATTTCATGAAAAAATATTTAATTCGAAAATATTATTTCTGTGTGTAATTCTTTTTCTATTTTTTTTTTATCAGTCTCGTTTGTCTGTTTTCATTGTATTTTGACATGAGAATATCTTTTAAATGTTTATATTTATTAATTTTTTTCTGATAGACTTGCTGGCGCAAGAGTTTCGAGGTAAAATACTTCTCGGTGCATAATAAAATTAATCTTCAATTTTTAATATTTTTTCATGAAATTTGGTGCAGATCCACTTCAGGGGATGAAAAATCCAGTGGCGTAGTCAGATTTTCTCTAAAAAAATCGCTAATATGTTTTCTGGATTTATGCTTGCTTTAGTAGGCCTTGGTTTTAGGAAAAAACTGGGCAACGTATGTCCTCAAGATACACCTTTTCCCTCTCTACATTTCAAAAAAAAAAAATCGTCAAAATCGATCAATAAATTAAAAAGTTATGAGGGTGGCCCGCTTTTAAATGGGTCACTCTGTATAGTATACTTCTAAATAATGGGTTATTCAATTACAATGATTGATTATTCTAGTAGTCAAGTATTTGAATAATAACAGTAATTGTATAATACTATAACACAGTCATCCCCGTCATCATAGGCCAAAAAAATGGTTTCTCTTGAATCAAAAATCGAGAGTCCGAGGGTTTTTCCTCAAATGTCTTGGGGCGCCCAAAATTACATTTGTTTCCTTTCCAAATGGCCACCCTGTATATACAGGGTGTTTCCGTATATTTCGTCTGCAGACTAACTCGCTCATTATGCAAGATAGATAGGGACTTTAAATACTAAGTGTAGGTATTAACACGAACCGCCAGAAAAAAATATTCTTTTGTATACCGGGTGCACGGGAAAAGTGTGGCAGACACAACTTGCAATTTTTGTAGTCATAAATCTTAAATTTGGCAATACAAAAAAACCAACTTTTTAACTCAAATATTCTGAAAACGGCTGGAAAGAATGCCTATATGTTGTATATTTTTGAGATCAGAAAAATAATGTCTATTTGATTATAAAATAATATATAGGGTGTTCCATTTAAAAAAATTCAAGTTGTGTCTGCCACACTTTTCTCGTGTACCCGGTATACAAAAGAATATTTTTTTCTTGCGGTTCGTGTTAATACCTACCAACTTTGTATTTAAAGTCCCTATATATCTTGCACAATAAGCGAGTTAGTCTGCAGACGAAATATACGGAAACACCCTGTACAACTACTACTTATAATAAACAATATATTTCCATCTCAAGGAATATTTTGGTTGAGATGTGTCATTCACGGAATCTTCTTTTCAGGTCACCAGCCCAAATGGGCACAGAACTGTTGAAAGAAATGCGCCGCCTCAGTTTGGTCTAGACATATAATAATTTATTGTAACTACCGGCATGTAAATAAGTTGAAACCTGTAACAATTTCATTCTGTTGTCCCGTTATATTGGTAGGAACTTCTTAGTGGTTTAATTGAGTTCGAACCAAATATCTAAATGGTGTGATATAAATCTTCAAAGCTAAGGTGTAAATTCATTCGTGTGCTTCAAGAATAGGATAATTATTGCACATAGGACTTGTTGAAATGTAATCGTCATTCTAAAATCATTATTGCTTGTTATCTATGATGATTTTACCGAGTTTTTAACTGTATTTTATTAGTTTTAAATGATTACACCTGCCTAACTTTTTGAAACCTTATTTGTTTAATAAATCGTTATAATCGATGTTTTTTTTTATTTATTGCTGTTCAAGCGACTGCACTGTTGACTTTTGAAGTTACTCCCAAGAGGGTGCTGTGTACTTTCCAGGATTTGCGTCTAAACTACTGATTTTGAGCAAAACACCTTATGAGGTTATGTCGACGAAGTGAGGTTATGTTTTTGTTTGTGTTGTGGAAATGAAGTACAGGGTGTCCCAGCAAGGGTGGCCACCGGCCATATCTCGGAAATTACTGGACCTAAAAGTTCAGGAAAAAAATATGATCACTAAAGTGGCCACGAGAAAATGCTGGAAAATATTTTTAACTTCGAAATTTTGCCGCTAGGGGCCGCAATCAAAGCTTAAATATTAAAATTCGAAATTTCTCCGGAAATTCTCAGATTGAGGTATATCTTTATCAACATGGTTAGAAAACCTAGACAATTTCACGTCTTTTTGGTACAGGGCTCATTGGCGTACCGATCTTCGTGTGAGTAGGGGAAGGTAGTGAAAGTGTAATTGTTCAAGTGGCTGTAACTTATAAACGACTTGTCCGATTTTGTTGCGTATAGGCTTGTTTGAAAGATAAATGTGAGTACTTTCGTATATCGTATCCAGTGATGCGTGATTGTCTCCAGAAAAGTTGCTAGAAGGCGTAATTTGAATTAAAAACAGTGTTTTTCATTTTACCGCAGAAATTTAAATGGTATGGTATAATTCTGATAATAATAACTAGTCCAAATTATGTAAAATTCAATGTTTTAAGGTTTTTAAGTTTTTTTTTTTTTTTTTTTAAGGTTTTTTTTTGTAAATTTAATCTTCATTTCGATTCTGTTATCAGAATTATACCGTACCATTTAAATCTTTGCGGTGCATCACTGGATACGACATACGAAAGTACTCACATTTATCTTCCAAACAAGCCTATACGCAACAAAATCGGACAAGTCGTTTATAACTTACAGCCACTGGAACAATTACACTTTCACTACCTTCCCCTACTCACACGAAGATTGGTACGCCAATGAGCCCTGTACCAAAAAGACGTGAAATTGTCTAGGTTTTCTAACCATGTTGATAAAGATATACCTCAATCTGAGAATTTCCGGAGAATTTTCGAATTTTAATATTTAAGCTTTGATTGCGCCCCCTAGCGGAAAAATTTCGAAGTTATAAATATTTCCCAGCATTTTCTCGTGGCCACTTTAGTGATAATTTTTTTTTTCCTGAACTTTTAGGTCCAGTAGTTTCCGAGATATGGCCGGTGGCCACCCTTGCTGGGACACCCTGTATAGACTGCTAAAGACTTTTCTTCGGACTATTTTAAGGAAAAGCATATTTTCAAGCCATCTAGTACTGATGCTTAATTTGAGAACGACTATAGCCTAGTTCACACCGACAACTTGGTCCGCGGACCAAGTAGTAAATTCAAACTAATATTTGGTTCAAATGGTGTAAACAGTTGCAGACTAAGCTGGTCCGCTCTTGGTTCGGTATTCGCCAGCAGGTGTGCCGAACTAGATTTAGTCCGAATTTGGTGCGATCTCAATCAAAATTATGAGGTTATGTTGTTCGTTCTGAGTTCTAAGGCAATCCGAGCGCACTTACGTATGTTTTTTTGGTTACGAATTGTGTTGATAAATAATTTCGTCTTGTTTTTGACATTTGACGAATTATGCGCGTAAACGGGCGAGAAGCAAGCATTGATCCTACCGTACTATCCCCACCCACTTACCGAACTAAACGAGTTATCGGTGTAAACCATAACTAGGTTTATGAATGCGTTAAGTAATTTTGTGAGGTTATGGTTCAGATTGTTTTGTTTTTGTTGTGTAAAATGCAAAATCATGATATCTGATAGTTTGATGGTTTTATTATCGTTTTTAGGGAAATAATTATTACTAGAAAGGTTAAAATATCATTTTCCTCAGTATAGTCTGAGAAAAAGCTGATACAAAGTAGACAAATATGACCTCAAAATGTTAATGCTTGGATTAATTATACACTAAAATCAGCTTACCTTGTCGAAGACTTATCCGATTCAAAAATATCACTGCTAGAAGGCTTATTTGCTTCTAACAAATTCAAAAATACTCGGGAAAAAAAAATTTAACATATGAAACGAATTTGTTGGAAAAAAATATAAATTCCACCCACTATGTGACGTCATACCAATGAGGAGCGACAAAACTGTTCCTGACAAAAAAATTTGGTCATCTGTCATAGGCTTCGTCAGGTATTTCCTTATTTAGATTTCCAGAAAATCCCGAACAGTAAGTGAGTACATATTTATCATCATTATTTTGCTTTTATATTTGTGCCGACATTCTGGAAATATGAGAAATCTTCTAGTTTTTTTGTGGTATGGTCCAGATATGATGTAAAAACGTGTATTAAGTTCATTTAATGTATACTTGAGTAAATCCATTATAAGCTTCAATAGATATTTTCGATTTTTAAAGAAACGTTCGATTTTTAAGTCATGCTTCATGTTTTTTTTAATGTTTTTGAGTACATAGTATAAAAAAACATATCGAGTGCTTTTTTACAATAAGGCTACGTCATATTCTTGTTAAACAAGATTACAACAGATCAAAATCGTCAACAAAAGCCTACTTTTCCAAATCAAGCTGCAACACAGAAATTCGTCAAATACGTCTTAAATACATTCTTAAAACCCCAAAAAAAAATGCAAACACATCATACCAAAAATCTTCATAGATAAAAAGACTCCTCCTACTACCTCATCTACCTATGAAAAAAATTCTAGTTCTCAATTTGGAGATTTTGTCACCCGTACTCTCCAAAGCAGTTTTGTTCTTTTCCTTTTCAATCCAAACCTACGAAATATTTTTCTTTATAGAAAAAGAGTGCGATAAGGCTCAGAGTCCCGCGAGCTTTTGAGCGGCCTAAAAGTGGTTCGGAAATACACGTTTTTCTAACACATCTGTTGACATTTCCGAAAAGTTTTTTTTTCTAGTTATAGACGAAGCCTTGATTAATGTCCTATACTTAATAAAAAGTTTTAAAATTGATCAGAAATATAAAAGATTTTTTGCTCAAAGTTGATCAACTTTAACCGCCATTTTCTTAACTTTGTACTTATTTTATCTGGTCGAAATAAAGTATAGGACGTGTATTGAACATTTGGTGAAAGGCTTAAACAAAAATCATAGAGAAATGTTTTGCCGTTTACAAATAAAGTGCGTATTTCAAAACCTTCACATTACCAATTATCACTCATTTTGACACCATTCAGTGGCGACATCACAGATTATTATTCGAACTCGACATTGGGGCGTAGTTCAAGTATCAGCTGTTTAGCTTGGATTTTGTCTTATGATATCAGGACCGGTTTGTGTTTTTTAATGGTCTTGGAAAATTGATGCTCTTAGGATGGCCAATATAAGAGAATATGATTAATATTCAGTTTCGTCCACATAACTGAGCCGTTTTGAATCCGGAGTAGTTTTTGGTGGAAATGCTCCGATATTTAATTTTCGGAAAGTATACCTACTTAAAATGAGAAAAAATGTTGTGATCAAAGTACGAGATAATAGAATATAATAAGGATTTTTTGTTGATAGGCATTGATTATCAGCATTGATTTCCCTAACTGATGTTGATAATGTTGTTCACCTACCTCAGAAATATTTTCTATTATTAGAAGACGTACTTTTGTTTTTTTTTGCCAAAGAATTTTAGACAGTTTGAACAATATTTCTATACTAGGCGTGTCTAAAAAAACTATGCATGTCTTATATTTCATTCTAAAATGGGATGCCATTTCTTATACGTCCAAAGAATGTTTTAACAAACGTTTCGGTGATTTTTAGGGTAAGTGAATTTTGAAAAAATTGATTCAATGAGTTTACTTTCGCATTGTTTTATTATTTTTGCTTAGATCATGTTTGTATATAGGTTCTATTTGAAATTCAATTTGGAAAGTGAAAAAAAACTTATGTGGTGAAGTTATGTTTCCATAGTTTCGTCATGTTTCAATGGATTTGTTGTGATTAAGTATATTATTATGTAGGTTCTATGAAGGAGGGGAATATAGTTGATGTATTTTCAATTTAGTGAAGTTATGTCCGCATAATTTTGTTATTTCTCAATGAATTTGATTCAAATTCGGTATATAGGTAAATTAGGTATGTAGGTTCTATGGGTTATATAGCGGAGAATTGATGCTCTTGGGATGGCCAATATAAGATTTTATGAATAATATTTAGTTTCGTTCACATGACTCAGCCGTTTTGGTTCCGGAGTAGTTTTTGGTTCAAAATACTCGGTTATTTTATTTTCAGGAAGTACTTAGTTCAATGAAGAAAATCTTTTGTGATTAAAGTAAGAGATAACAAATACATATAATAATGTAATAAACATTTTTTTGCTATTTCGTAATACAATCATTATCAGCATTGCTTTCCTTAACTGATGTTAATAATTTTGTTTGCCTACCTCAGAAATATTTCCTATCATTGGAAGATTTACTTTTGTTTTTTTGCCGAATAATTTCAAACATTTAAAAAAAAATCTTGGCGTAGACATGGCTAAGAAAGCTATACATGTCTTATACTCTATTTTAAAATGAAATAGGTGTTATAAGTACTTACACCTACAGGATGTGTTAACAAAGATAAATAGATCATGAAAATAGTATTATATACCACAAGTCTATAATCTCGTCTATAATGATAGCTATTAATCCAGAGGATAGTAACTGCGAGTAGTAGGTATATACCCTTCTAATTTATTTACGACTAAATTATTTATTTCATATTTCAAATTTCCATCCATCTCAATACAAATACATTAACTCTTGATACGCGTTAAACACTGACACCATAGAAAAGTGAATATAACTCGGAATATAATATAATGATAATCTTAGCCACTTTTCTATGACGGAAACTTTTGAGTTTGTTGATATCGTTTCCATGGTATTACCATCAACTTCATTTGTTCAAATGGAATCCCCCATATTTTATTTCATTTTCGAATTCTACATCAAATTCCCAATAATATGATGATGTTATTTTCATGTGTTACTGGATGGACGAAAAATAAGCTACGACCATCAACTTCATGATTTCAACTGGAAACCCCCTTTTATTATTTCTTCTACATCAAATTCCAAGTAAGTTTCATGTACCATGTTTTCAAGCTGACGCACCAACAGTCATCGAGAAATTCACGATTGATCAAATTTAAATAATTTTTGAACAATCGTAAAATTCTCGATAACTGTTATTGGGGTTAGGTTAAGGACATGGTACATGAAACTTACTCAGAATTTGATGCAGAATTCGTAAATAAAATCAAGAAAGGGTTTCCATTTGAAAAAATTGAGTTGATGGTCGTAAATTATTTTTGGTCCACCCTGTACACATAAAATTATCATCATCATAATATTGCTTGGAATTTGATTCGACAATAAAATAAAAAATGGGGGTTTCCATTTGAAAAAAATGAAGTTGATGGTCGTAACTTATTGTTTGTTCACTTTGTACACATAAAATCATCATCACTAAATAAACCGCAATCAAAAATAAAAACCGATGTGTCCAAACGTTTTCTCACAAAACAAACCCCTGAAAATTAAATGAACGAGAAACATTCAATTTATTTTATAATTAAAAAAATCTGTACTGCATAATAAATTTTCAGTTTACATAATATTTATTTGGCTTAAGAAGATTAGGTATTCCACAGTTTATAACAAACCAACAAATTATTTAAATAAAAAGATAAAATATTACTTACATTATTTGATACTGTAGTGAGTGGGTTGAAGCAAAAAAAAAATGTAAATAAGTATTTTTTGTGTTGGTAGGTACTAATATACTCGCGAATATATTTATTCATTTCAATTGTAGGCTTAATTTTGATATAAGCATTACACACACAAATCACTGTTTAACAGCAATAGAAAAATAAACCAAAAACACTTAACATGAAAACCTTCAAATTGGCGTTTTTAATTTGGAAATTACTAAAGAAATCACGCGGGAACCCTTATGGAAAAAACATCGTCCAACCCAGTAAATAAAATAACGCAAGACTGGCCCTGGAATTCACGCCACCTTCAAACCACGGAACTCTGAATTTATTCAGATTTGTGCAGCGGGGGAGATGCGAGAGACGAAGGTAGACACTCCTTTTGAAGCCCGCTAGGCTACCTCCCGTCTTACCGCCGGACCCCTGTTATAATCGAAAGACCGGAACTCTGAGCCATAGCAGCACCGGCCTGCACCCCAAAATTTGATTAAACAAAAGCTAAGATCTTCGAGTCATTAAATGGTTTTAAAAATTCCAAAAGTTGCCAAAACGACCCTTTGCAGTGAGTTCAAACTTATGCTAAGTATGCTGGTTTTGGGAAATACATATTTAATTTTCAAAAACTTCAGAGTTCACTGTCAAACAATACTTTTACAGTAAATTTATGAAGATTTCTTGATACTTAGTATATATTGCCTTTGATTCAATTTTAGAAACTTCAAACCGGCATTTATTGCTGATTCACATTTCAATCCAGTTAAAACACATTTGGCGACAATATTTCAGATCATCGTTTTCCTCCAATAGGGATAAACTTACTAAAAGTGGAACAGCTGTAGCTAGACACTAGTTGTCTGGACCATCCATTCTACCCATCACCAATCAAAGACTGAAATAACTGCGGACATAACAGCAAGTATTTCTAATGTAATTCTGAATGCAGTTTGTGTCCCAAACAACTCTGGTTGACCCATTTCGTCTTTTATCCATTGTTGTACAGTCTGTAGACTGTAGAACTCTCTACGAGTCTGATTCTTATTGCTAACACACCACGAACGATTTGCGTTAATTTCGATTGGTTTTTCCTTCATCGTATTGTAGCGTTTCTCAGCTATAAAAATCACTTGTCCAGTCTTAGCTTATTTATTCAAAGTCAATATTTATGTACAGGGTCATTCCGTATATATTGACCCATATGCTAGCGACGTTATCTGTGAAGATATGAACATTTTGTAAATATGAAAGTTTTAGATATGCATCTGAACTTTTCAAAAATTATATTAAAAAAAGAAAAAACTATCGGAATGTCAATATTTTCCCACAAGTAGCATTTTTTTCAATGGAACTCCTTGTATATTATCATATATTATGAAAGAGCTTATTTTCATGATAACAAAAATGTACAGGGTGTTTCATTAATACTGCGAAAAAATTCAGGGTGAGTTTCCCCACTTAAAAATAATAAGAAAACTTCTTATAAAGGTGTGTCCGTAAATGCTTCGTTACAGAGCTACAGGGTGTTGAAGTTTTATTTTTATTTTTGTTTTTTCTAAATAATATTTGAACCAATGTCTATATTTCCATAAAAATCGGTATTTGAGGGTTTCTCTTTATGCGGAATTCGAATTTCATCTCAGTTTGGCTCTAACTTGTAGAGGGCGCCACCTACACTCATTTGTCCTGACATGTACAGCCATAACTTTTTTGGACGTAACCGTATGACATATTTGAGTGAAAAAACATATTTCTCCTTTATTTTTATGCAAAAAAAGCACACTTGTTAGAAGTCGCTACGTGGAACCATTTTCGAGATATTTAGATTTTAAATGGCAACAAATTAAATGGTCAGTATTTCAGTTTTATGGACAGTTCTCTTTGCCATTATTTTATTTCCCTTGGTCAGTATGATAATAAATGGTCGGTTGAAATAATTAAGGGTCAGTAACATAAAGAAGTGGTCAGTAAAAATAATAAATGGTCAGTATAATAATAAATGGTCGGTTGAAATAATTAACGGTAAGTAATATAAAGAAATGGCCAGTAAAAATAATGAAGGGTCAGTAACATAAAGAAGTGGTCAGTAAAAATAATAAATGGTAGATATAAATAATCAAGAGTCAGTATCATAAAAAAACGATCAAATAAATTAGTAAATGCCTGGTGAAAATAATGGACAGTCCATAAAATTAATAAAGCGACAGTAAAATAATGAATGGTTGGTCATATATTTTATTTCGTATAAATACAAACATTTTTACAACGGAACGAAACACAACTTAGTAAAGAGAAAACACTCTGCCTTTATGTCATGATGAAGTAGTCAGATAGGTTCCTTTGAGAGGCGGATTTAGTTTGGGTTAGTTTGTGTTGGTAATAGAAATTGATGAAAAATATGCAGCGGCTCGTTGGTTAGCACTAGGTTAACATTACAATTATTATTATATATCATAATTGACGTGTTCTGTATTGGTATTATGTTTATCAAGTTTGGGTTAGTTTGAGTTAGTTAAAATTATTACTGACTATCGCATACTGGCCATTTATTATTTTTTACTGTACATTTGTGGAATTATTACCAGCTAAGTCATACTGACATTTCATAAATTTTTACTGACCATTAGAATCACAATAGTGAACATAGAAATACAGGCCAAATAGTACTTTTACTGCTCAAAAATTCCACTTTTACTTATCATTTTTAACAGAAATACTGAGTCTTCTACAATATTATACTGACTGCTTGTGATATTATACTGTACATAATGAATTAAATACTGTTCAGTTTATTACAACCCATTTTAAATTATTAATACATATGATAATGAAATTATGGCAGAGCATTGTGTTTCATTGATAGTGCCAAAAATACAGTATAAGGTTCCTCACTTAAAAATAAAAAGAAAATTTCATATAAAGATGTGTCCGGAAATGCTTCGTTACAGAGTTATACAGGGTGTTAAAGTTATTATTTAATTTATTTTTTTTCAGTTTTTTTATTTGTTTTTGTTTAAATAATATTTGAATAAGCGTTGTCGATAATATTACACAGAAGTCGACTTTTATCTTTTTCACTGAAAATATGAAGCAATAATGCGTAATATGTTATAACTTCTAGCAGGTTACCTTCGCCATAATTTCAAAATCCCATGTATTAATTATTTCAAATCCAAATATCTCGAAAATGGTGGCACGTAGCGACTTCTATCAAGTATGCCTTTTTTGCATAAAAATAAAGGAGAAATATGTTTTTCCACTCAAATATGTCATACGGTTACGTCCAAAAAAGTTATGGCTGTACATGTCAGGACAAATGAGTGTAGGTGGCGCCCTCTACAAGTTAGAGCCAAACTGAGATAAAATTCGAATTCCGCATAAAAAGAAACCATCAAATACCGATTTTTATGGAAATATAGACATTGGTTCAAATATTATTTAGAAAAAACAAAAATAAAAATTAAACTTCAACACCCTGTAGCTCTGTAACGAAGCATTTCCGGACAAACCTTTATATGAAGTTTTCATATTATTTTTAAGTGGGGAAACTGACCCTGAATTTTTTCGCAATATTAATGAAACACCCTGTATAGTTTAATACCTTTCTGATGAGTCGTTCAGAAGATATTTGAGTTAGAGTATGTATAAAAGTTAGTATTAAGATCCCGGTTGCAATGGGTGAAGTTGCACAAACTTAATAATTCGTGAATATTTGGAATAACATCTAGAAAATATAGTTATTTGACCTCCATTTCTATTGATTCAATCTATATAATCACGATTCTATCATTTTTTCCATAGCAACATGGATGGGAATTTTAATTTTTAAAATCATTTAAACTTGAATATCTCCTGAACGACTATCAGAAAGGTATTGAACTATATATTTTTGAAATCAGGAAAATGAGTTCTTGCATAATATATGATAATATACAGGGAATTCCATTGAAAAAAATGTACAAATATTGACATTCCGATAGTCTTTTGTTTTTTTTAATAAGATTTTTGAAAAGTTCAGATGAATATCTTAAACTTTCATATTTACAAAATTTCCATATCTCCATAGATAACGCCGCTAGGATATTGGGTCAATATACAGGGTGTTTCCTTACCTCTGTGACAAAATGAAAGGGGTGGTGATTCTTTTCTTTTCGCTTAATTTTAAAACGAAAATGTGTTATAACTTTTTTTCGAATTTCGCTTTGTTTCCAAAATACAGGGTGTTTAATTTTTTTAATTAATTTATTACGAATAAATTGAAAAACAATAGTTACTTAAATACATTATTGGAAACTTTCATACAATAGGCATATGTCATGAAGAAAACAAATAATGTGGTTGCCATGGATCGAAGCAAAAAACCTACTTTGCATCATATTGTTATTTTTGTGTAGTCCAGAGACATGCAATAAAGTGGTTTATCTCAAAAATTACGCAAGATACGATAAAAATTCAAGAGATCAAAAAGTTGCGTTTTTAGTTGTATAACCTGAGAAAAAAATGAAAATGACACAAAAAGTCAGTGGCGTACATTTTTTTCCCGCTCGGGACGCCACTGTATTCGATAATTTTTATTTGTTCATGGCAAAATGAGCCCGTTATCACTATAAATACCGTTACCGAACTTCAACAAAATCGAGTAAATGATAAATTAATTAAAAATAAAAAACTAATCAAAAAAAAAATTAAACACCCTGTATTTTGGAAAAGAAGCGAAATTCGAAAAAAAGTTATACCACATTTTCGTCTTAAAATTAAGCGAAGAATAACCCCTTTCATTTTGTCACAGAGGTTAGGAAACACCCTGTATACGAAATTACCCTGTACATACACTCACTATTTACAATAATTTTTATCACAACTAATTTATGTTTTCAACTGTCCGTTCACAATTATTCATAAAGCACGTCTTATTTACAACACTTTTTATATTGGCGATTATACAGGGTGATTCAGGAGGAAATTCAGAGCCCAAAAATAAACATAAAAGTTCATATAAATCTGGGTTCGCAAGGCCTTCGTTTTGCAAATACAGGGTGTTAAAAGTGAAGATCTGATGTTGGTTTTTTGAGAATATTTCCAAAACCTGTCAAGATAATTGAATAAAACTTGATACAGTTGCTGAACTTCTTAAAATCTAACTAATGAATGAAAACTTAGTATTGTATAAACTTCATGACTAGGATATACAGTGTGTCCCAGATTTGTTTCTCTATACAGGGATGTTGGTTCTATTATCCGCATCTAGTGTGCACCAAATGTGTTGAACGCATTGAATTTTCAATTATAATCTCCCTAGAGCTCGAATTATTTCCGGAAATTTTGTCGAGTTGCGAATTTTCTTGAAAATTTCGCAACGAGAACAAATTTCCGGATTTTTAATTTGAGCTCGCGGGAGATTCGGCAACAAAATTTCATGCCAAAAGTATTTTAGAAGATTAAATAGTAGCGGCTGGATGTAGCTCCCATGCACCAACCACAGTGTGGGATTGTTAGGGAGAGTGGGGACGGCAACACTGTAATCATATGGGAGCTACATTCAGATGCAAAGCCAGACAGATTTCCACTTATTAATCTTTCAGTCACGTGATTATGAGTAGGGTGATTTTCGATAAAATTAGGTAGTTGCCATAGCAACATGTTAAAATGCAAGCCTATGATTGGTTAGAATTGACTGGTATGAAATTTTCACTCATAATCTCCCTAGAGCTCGAATTATTTCCGGAAATTTTGTCGAGTTGCGAATTTTTTGAAAACTTTTCTTGAAAAATTCGCAACGAGAACAAATTTCCGGATTTTTAATTCGAGCTCTAGGGAGATTCGGCAAGAAAATTTCATGCCAAAACTGATCATTGGAAAAAACATAACCCAGGACTCACCTCGCATTTAGTGGAAGAAACCAACGGCTCCTTACTCTACTCGCCATTGAGGAAGAAAGAAGGGAATCAGGATTTTATAAAACATTTGGAAGTTATAACCAATCTTGTCCATAAATGATAACATTGCAACTTTGTATTGGAAGTTGAAAATAAATCATTTATCAGAAATATTTGTCAGTGTTTTGAACAGCTGTCAAGCACTCGCGGCTGGATGTAGCTCCCATGCACCAACCACAGTGTTGCCGTTTGCCTTATCTCTGTCTGTGAAAGTTGGGTTGGGTTGGGATTGTAAGGGAGAGTGGGGACGGCAACACTGTAATCATATGGGAGCTACATCCAGATGCAAAGCCAGGGAGATTTCCACTTATTAATCTTTCAGTCACGTGATTATGAGCAGGGTCATTTCCGATAAAATTAGGTCGTTGCCATAGCAACATAATAAAATGCAAGCCTATGATTGGTTAGAATTGACTGGTAGGACATTTTCAATAGAACATCGTGACATTTTTGACAATCAGCGACTGTTTTTTGTACAACCCTTACAAGTTTATTTCTGTTTATAGTTGACCAAATTAATCACGGTTTTTCTAAATTGTGTTCTATGAGGCTGCCGTCTTTCGGAATACATCTCCAAATACCTTGACCTTGATGAGGTAAAGCCGGCATTTCCATGTGACCGCAAGTCCAGCGCTAACATGATTAGCTTTTATTTATTTGACTAGAGAAATAGAGAATACCGGGAATTTTTAACAGGTTTTGACAATTTGTTTATCAGATTTATTATTTTAATTTGAAAAGCGTAGGTTATCAAAACACAACTGTCATACTGAATTAATGAACGACAGAGCAGAGCCTCCTTGGATGAAAAAAAAGATTTTGTTTATAAACCAATTTTAAGACAAATGAATCATGGCCTTCTTCATAACTACGAAATGTCATATTTCGATGATGATTGAATCTTTTATGCACTTGTGAGACATCACTAGACTGGGAATTTTACGCACTATCCAAAAATCGAAAAATCCAATATGGCGGTCATAAGAAAAATGAGGCTTTGCAGAAATAGATATTTCACAGTTGGTGCTAATCCCGTATTGGAGGACAAATACTGGCGATTTCGGGCCAGGGAGGATATACCGACTGCCTTGATATATACACATGTTTAGTCACACTAAAATACTGATTTTCATCGAATTCAAACAAGTTACCCAAACCATCGGGGTTTATTCACTATAATCAATTTAGCACCATGTAAGAGAACAATCATTAAATTCGCCTAATTCTAATTGGAAACTGTTCCAAGCAACTCCAACTCACATTGAGAAAACAATAAAATCATTAAATGAACAAAAATCTACTTGGGAACTGTTGAATCCGAATTTGCCAAATCATCTTCCAAGATACTATTCAGTAAATTCTCAAAAACATCTTCTGGATCAAATTGAAAATCACTAACGGACGGATTGACTGCCAGTAATTCTTCTATTTGGTTTAATGGGTCTATTTGGTCTAATATATCCAGATTGTCTGATTGGTTTAATTGGTCCAATTGCGCTGTAGCCTGAGCCAGTTCACTATCTTGAGGCATAGTGAAGGGAATAGGCTGGAAAGTATTATAATCAACTAAATATTTAAAGTTTGCAACACGAACCCGTTCCTGCATTTGATTGTTTTCCGGAAAACCTATCGTCTTTCCAGGAATCATTGGCAAAAGATTGTTTTGCGGCCCCAGTGCTAAATTTGCTTAAAAACATTAAATCTATTTTTGATTTTTTTCATTAAAGTTTTGGATTTACCATTTCCGGGTTGCATCTGGTTGTACGGCAAAGGTGGAGCTATTATGGCACTTCCAGACTGCATATCACTGTATTGCAAAGGTGGAGCTATTATGGCACTTCCGGATTGCATATCGCTGTATTGCAAAGGTGGAGCTATAATGGCACTTCCGGATTGCATATCGCTGTATTGCAAAGGTGGAGCCATTATGGCACTTCCGGATTGCATATCGTTGTATTGCAAAGGTGGAGCCATTATGGCACTTCCGGATTGCATATCGTTGTATTGCAAAGGTGGAGCCATTATGGCACTTCCAGGCTGCATATCGCTGTATTGCAAAGGTGGAGGTATTATGGTATTTTCCGCTTGCATTTGTTGGAAAGATGCTTCTAGCAAGTCACTAAAAGAGGTTGTGGGAATACCTGAAAAATACATTAAAGTAGCTCATATGATACAATGAATTTTGATTTTTACCTTTGCTTCCCTCTTCAACAGGCAAAAACATTGCGTTTTCAAGATTTTCTTGTTGCAGTTTCCGATTTTCCTTCGCAATAATTTCGTTGTCCAATTTAATAGTTTCCTAGAAAAACAGGAATGAAAATGAACATAGAAATTGATTTCAATAAAAAAATTCGAAAGTTTAATACCTGGCGTAAGATTACGTTTCTCAACCGTGCCACAACCGACCTGGAAGCTTCCACTTCTCGTTGAAGAGCGATGTCAACCTAGAATGATTTTTATCAATCCAAGCTGATTTTTTTATAGATTTAAATACCTTGGTCGGCTTCGGTTTCTCAGGTTCAGGTTCAGGTTCAGGTGCAGGTGCAGGTTCAGGTTCAGGCTCAGGTACATACATACGTACAGGTTTGGTTGGTTTAATTGGTCTACCATGCCGAATGTATGCCCAATGCGATTTTCGCTTTCCATACTCAACCATCTTTGACGGAATTGAACTGAATTCAAGTGAGGGCAGGGGCTCTTCTTCGGCTACAAAAAGATCAGTATAGTGTTTTCACCGTCAATGCGGAAGATGTTTTTTCGCAGTTTGAATTGACTTTTGTAATACTTCATGAAGCCCTTACTTGGATCATTAGGGTCAATAACTGCGAACGGTCTCATATGTTTCAAGTCGAAGACATGAATTAATGAGGCAAGTGATTTTCTTTGATGGAATAAGACTTGTGTTCTTCCGCAATATATTAGTTCTAGCACATTTCTCAGAATACAATAGCTACAGTTGGTGAGAATGAGCTGTTGAATTGTTCGATCTTTTCGAAATTGGTCCTGCAAATGAATAGTATTCAACAGAACCTATCGTTTAATCAGTTTTCGAACATCTAAGGGAATTATTGAAGACAAAGAAGGTATAGCAAGCCAGTAGAGTTTAGAATATTCTAGTGGTTAGTATCTAGTAGTTAGTATCTGAATAGAATTCCAGCAGATAATCGGGAATTGATTTTTTTGTATTAGTACTATTAGTGCGTAGCTGATCTAGTGTGTCGATTAAAAGGGTTATAAATTCACTAGAGTCTAGACTTCACCAAATTATCGACGCTCTGTAAATTATATTTTATGTTATAGATCATTATCTATTAGAAAGTGTATTTGATATATTTTTTTAACTGCAGAAAAATATTTTTAAAAAGAATTTTACTAAAATCCCCGAATCTTACAGTCCGGCATCGCCGCATTTGAAACGTACAAGCGTCAGCAGGATGCGTTGTATGTGAACCTGTAAGTGTTAAGAATGGTAAGAACGTATGGAGATTAAGATACAATATACTTTTTATGGGGTTACTTGGATTATTTTCACCGGAAATAGATTGTATTGCGAGGTTAATTTCGAATTGTTGTTGTCAAAGGATAGGTGTTTTTTTGTTGTGGCTTTATGTTTGAGGGGTAATGGTAATGGTAAGGGTGGGGGGACAAAAGCCCGGCGAGTAGGCCTGGTGGCCCTTTTCGCCAACCCCGTGCTTCCAACCCTCTTCACTCCAGTCGTCCTGTCTTCGTTGTGAAGCGGAGCAGGTCATCCCAGCTCAGGTCCCCCAACTCCACCCGAGGAATGGTTGCCGCTCCTAGGACCCTCCTCCTCAGGCGACCCCACCTATCACAGACTCCCAGTAGATGGTAGGAGGTTTCCTCCGCCCTTCTACAGTAGGGACATAGGGGTGATTCGCCTATTCCTAGTAAATGCAAGTGTCGGTTGAGCTTGCAGTGTCCTGTCAAAATGCCTACGATGATGCTCAGTGCCTTCCTACTCTTGTTCAGCAATTGGGCCGTCCTTGGTTTGTTGGGATGTGTGATTATCTCTCTGGCTTGCCTACAAGTCGTGTTATTCCTCCAGTTTTTGACTGTGTTCTCCCAGGCCCACTCATTCAGGGCCTCGGAGATCAGTCGTTTACTCAGGCCCAGGTATGGTTCTGGACCGGGCTGGGGTGATGAAGAGCCTAGTCTGGCTAGCTCGTCCGCGCGTTCGTTTCCGAAAATGCCCATATGTCCCGGTACCCAAACCAGTTTGACCTTCTTGCTCTCGCCTAGGGCGTGCAGAGCATCACTACATTCTTGAACCAGCGGGCAGCTGATCCTTGGCTTGCATAATGCTCTCAGTGCCGCTTGACTGTCAGAATGGATAATTATGTTATCTTCTGTTCCCCTTTGAACCTCTTCCCTAGTTGCTACCTCCAGGATAGCAAAAACCTCTGCTTGGAAGACCGTGGTGAGCTTTCCGAGAGGGAAAGCCTCCCCGGCATTCCTGTCTTGTCTGTATACTCCGGCTCCTGTAGCCTTAGAGTTGGCCTTTGAGCCGTCGGTGAACCAGATCTGCGTGCTACCTGGTGTTTCTGCCAGCGTGGTCCGCCACTCGTCCCTGGAAGGAAGGTGTACCTCAAAACTTCTGTGAAGTCTGAGTCTTCCATCCGTGGCTGTCAGTCCCGCCGCCAGTAGCGGTATCTCACGCCTCACAATAGAAGCTAATCTAGTGTGGCCAACCTCTGTGCCTCTATCCTTCCATACTTCCTGAGCTGACATCCTTATGTATGCTGCCATCGCTTCCCTCTTTATCCAGATTGCCAGTTCTGGCAGCGCAAGGAGAATGTTCAGTGCAGCTCCTAGTGTAGTCCTCATTGCACCGGTTATGCTCAGACAGGCCATCCTTTGAAGTCTGGTTAGTCTGATTTCGTTAGTGGCTTTCTCGGTGGCCGGCCGAAAGCCAGTGAACGACGTGTGGTTTTAGCCCCCACCGCCTACCCACCGCTCGGCGCAGCATCCACATTGTGGCTATGCCCTTTTTAACTGTCTTTTCAATATGGGGTTTCCACGTTAGCTTACTGTCTAAGACCACCCCGAGGTACTTGACCTCCTGTTTCAGTGCTAGCGGCATCTTGTACAGAGTGGGTGGTTTGAACTTATTGAGATTCCTCCTGTTTGTAAAGAGGATCAGCTCCGTTTTTGTGGGATTCACTGAGAGCCCCATCTCTTTACACCATACCTCCAGAATTTTACACGCTGACCTCATACGCTCGCCGACAATTTCTAGATGTTTACCTCTCACGAGTATAAGGCCATCGTCGGCGTAGGCCTGCGCATAAAAGCCCTCCAACTCCAGTCTAGTCAGGAGACTGTCCATTATCAGACACCAAAGCCTGGGTGAGAGGCAGCTGCCTTGGGGGCAACCTCCTTGCACGTCTGCCTCTACATGGCAGTCTCCTAGTGACGTTTTCACCTTGCGGTCCCGAAGAGCAGACCGAACCCAACTCACCAGGGAGGCCGGGGTTCCCCTGACCGTAAGGGACTCGCAGATGACGTCCGTTTTAGCCTTATCGAATGCTCCTTCTACGTCAAAGAACAGGGTCAAGGCGACCTCTTTGTCGTTCAGAGTCCTTTCAGCTAGTTGCACTACGGCATGTAGAGCCGAGTCCGTACTCTTACCCTTGCAGTAGGCGTGCTGGTTCCTGTGAATTGGAGATCTCAAAAGAATCTCCTCCGTCAAATACCTATCGATCATCTTTTCTAGTGTTTTCATTTGAAAAGATGTCAAACTGATTGGCCTGTGGGATTTTGGTAGTCCGTAGTCTTCCTTACCAACCTTTGGGATGAATACCACCTTAGCGGTTTTCCATCGATCTGGGACGTGTCCCAAGGCGATGCTGGCTCGGAAGATGGATTTAAGTGTTGGTTTTAGCAGAGGCTCGGCTCTCTGCATCAACGCCGGGAAAATCCCATCAGGTCCTGCTGCCTTGTATGGACTAAACTCACTTAGCGCCCACTCTATGGATTCGTCGGTGACGATCTTATTCGCCGTATCCCAGTCAGCCATGAGGATAGGGGGGGGAGCTAGTGAGGGGGAGTTATTGAGATTTGGTTCTTCTAGGTTTATCTCTAGCTGTTTTAAGCTTATGAGCGCATAGTGCACACAAGCTTTTTTTTTATTGTATACCTAATACATTTTCTGTAGAGATGATCTTGTATCAAATCATGCATCTTTCACCGCTATTGTTCCCTGTCTACAGCTTCATGATAATTACTAATGTTGCGAATTTCGGCTATAGAAAACACACATCTAGCATCAACTAATTTATTTTCAGTCAACTATTTATGTACAGTCATTTATTTATGTTTTCTTTAACACTGCCCGTTCACAATTATTGCAAAGATTACTAAAACACAACTGAACTGAAGATGGCGGCGCGCGGCGCCTTCTTCTATACAGAGGCAAAGTTGCGTATTTTGATGCTTAACAAAATGCCGTTTTGAAAGCCAAGAAATTCCGACTACATCCGAAAAAAACCGAAATTTTTCAAAATCCTTTCTATTTTCTTCTGACCACATTTGAAGAGATATTTTGAAATCGATGAAACTTTTCCATTGTCACTTTTTGCCCTTTACAAGATAGCGTTATTAAATTAAAGAACGAGCAGCCATCATCAACTTTGTTTTTTTTTTAAGAAGGTCCTGGATTTTTTACTACGGATTTTGAGAGCCTCTTGTGTTCCTAAACCAACGATGTATCGCAATTATTCAAAAAAATTATATAAATGGAATTTTCCATAAGAACTAATGTGTTAGAGAGAGACAAAAAATGTATTTTTAATAGGATAAAAAAAACACCTTACATCGTTGGTTTAGAAACATAAGAGGCTCTCAAAATCCGTTATAAAAAATACAAGACCGTATTAAAAAAAAAAAAATTAATGATGGCTGCTCATAGACGAAACGTCGATTCCATTCGTCTTAAAATATCTCTTCAAATGTAGTCAGAAAAAAATGAAAACAATTTTGAAAAATTTCGGTTTTTTCAGATAATTTCGGACGTAGTCGAAATTTCTTGGCTTTTTGTTAAGCATCAAAATACGGAACTTTGCCTCAATTGAACCGACCTTGTATCTCTTACGGTTTATGAGATCCCCATGCATACACTCGAATTTGTAACACCCTGTATACTCCGGTCCCCCCTCGCCGAAACTGCATGTAGATAGTGTAGAATTATCGAGAATTCATCGATAGATGGCGAAGCTTCTAGTACAACAGAGAAGATACTCGAAAATTTGATGACAGCCCGCACAGTGGACCGACTTTGTTCCAAGAGGGACAAGATCCGATATGTTTGAGGGTACGTAGTAGACGTATTTCGTCACTCTACGTTTTCATAAAATATTCAAATCGATTCCTTCCGTTTTCATAAATGGGACTCAAACCGATTTTATCTGCCATTTTTGACAGCTGCACTGTCAGTTTTTTTGTTCACGTTCTATTCACAGTCAGTAGAGGATTTTATGTCTTGAGAAAAAAAGCTCAAACAGTTATAAATAATTAAAACAGATTTGTGTGTTTAAATTTGAAATGAAAACAATAACTGAGGATTTGGTAAGAAAGCTGTCATGATATTTTGGATTATTCCAATCTCGATTCGATTCCCTAAAAAGCTTAATCGACCTTGAGCCTCAAAACGATTTGGATATCTGTTTTCATGGTGTTTTTAATATCAAAACGGTATTCAACCCGAACTTAATTCTACATGAAAATTTTATAATTATGTGCTGAAGAACTGAAGTTAAAGGTGGCGCTTGAGTCGTCAGCACGGGCATCAGTTTTGGTAATTTTTCTACAGCATCATTCATTTGTATTGAAAGATCTTTCTTGCCAAGGATGAAACGCGATATGAATTTGTTGGGCAGGCCATTATTCGCTTTTTTGAGAGATGCTTGATCGTGAAAATAAGGGAAGGGCCCATAACTTACAAATCTAGACAATTTTAGAGGATTACCAAGATTATTTGTACTTGCTTTTAGTTGGTGGGGCACCACTTCTGCCTTTAGAGGCAAAGGAAGAATAAATTTAATTAATACAAGAGATAATTCACAAGAAGTGATAATAGGGAAAAGATGAAATTTCAAGAGCTACTGGGGATAAATGAGTCATCTTTGAATCGCAATCGGTTCCCTTCATTTAATAATTTTGATTTGACCAATAAAAAAAAAGTCATTCTGTCTCGACTACCACCATTTTATAATAAGACTAGCACAACATCCATGTCACATTTTTCATCAGATTCATTCGTGGCTTTGAGTACAACTGAATGGGACTGAAGAAAACTTCAACTCCCCAACTAATACCTGCAGCTGTAACAAAGGATGTGGAAAGCGATGCAACTGTGTGGAAATTGGTTTGGGCTGTACAACGTGCATTGAACATACATTCTATCGGAGAAACTACTTAAAATAAACACATCGATACCAACAGCCTACCTTCAGGATGGTCTCATAATATTTATTTATGTAGAAAATAGGAGGAAACGTTCTTTTATTTTGATTCTAATTATTGTTTTGCTTACACTAATATTTTTCGAGATAATCGCCGCAAAGGCGAGCGTGGGCACATTTTTGTCTGCGTTGAGTGGCAGATACGTAAAGACATTTTACGGATACGCCAATTTTTGAGAAGAATTTAATGGAGAATATCAAAACATTTTCTTGTCAAAGTAATCGCCGAAGACGTCGTGAGGTCCGTTCGGGGGTGGTTTCTGAAACAAAAGGGGATGAAGCACACCCCGGGGGCTTGGGAACTCTTCGGATCTGTATTTGGGTTCCTTCTTAGAGTTCAGTATCAAAACTTTATACATTTTTTCAACTAAAAAGTCCGATTTTCGCCGCCTTTACCAAATGAGCCCGCTCAAATTGCAGAGCAAACTGGATTGTCCCGTTAATCAGTAAGACAAGGTTTAAAATTTCACTTCTACAAGCTACAAATTACTCAATAATTAGGGGACAATACCGACAGACGTAATGAGATTTTCGAAATTATCACCAACAGGATTATTGCTCATCCCTAGTTGATGAAAAATATTTGTTAAAGTACTTAAATGGAAAGGTGAACAAAGAAACGAAATTTCCGCTATTGGAGTGACACCAATCTGAGAAGGACATACATCCGCAAAAAAAAAGATTGGGCAACGCTGTCATTGGTCAATTGTTCCTTAATCGAAATATAGATGGTGAAATGTATGCGGAAATGATAGAACAACATAACCTCGTATAATTCATGAGGGATGTTAATGGCAACCATGTTCTGAATGAATATTTACTGATTGATTTTTTAGTATCAAGTAAGTAATGAGAATGTCCAAGTAGCATCTGAAGTGTATTTTAACACATATGTAGGTACCAAACTAAAAAGTAATATCTTCTTCTCCTTCTTCTTCTTCTTTCCAATATGGATGCATAAAAGTAGGCTACTGCCTGTTCATTGCCAACAAGTCCTCCCGGAGGATGAGGTTCAGCATTCTCTCCAGCGCTTTGGTGGTCTTCCCTGTGGTCTCTTTCCTACCGGATTATTTTCTTTTTGTGTTTTAGACGTATAGTATAGTTTTGTTTGTATCAGGTCTTGTTTCTGCTGCGTATTTAGGTATTTGTTCTTCCAGACAATTCTTCTCAAACATCCCGAACTTCGAACCGCTTTCATTGTTTGCCCTCTAACTTCGAGAGGTAGATTTCCATTTCTCGTTATATCTGCTCCCAAATATTTGAAATGGTTTACTTGTTCGACGACGGACCACCTTATCGGTTCCTTTGATTTAACTAAACAATGGCTAATATGTTTTTCAAAAATTTTCGAAAGTCTTGTTTTCTTTCATAATCGCAAATTTGACAAACATCCATGGTTTTCATGACCTACTGCAAAATTTTGATTGCGAATTGTGAAAATTAAAATTATTGACGTGGTTTATCAGAATAGACAGATACTATATCATATTTTTGAAAAGCCTTTAAAAATACTAATCACTTTTTTGATAAATATACAGGGTGTGTCATAAAAAAAAACAACATTGGTCAATACTTCAAAAACAAAAAAAATACGACATTTATAATCTAAGTGCCCGCGGTTTTCGTCCGTTAACTACGAATATTGATTCAAATGATCAGAAATAAACCACTGGCGCGACAATCTTTTCCATATATGCTTTCGCCCCACTATTAGACGATACACAATAGCCGGAGACGTGATACATTAAGAATCAGCTGATGTTTTATTATGTCGGTTGCCATGAAAACGCTTCCTGACAGGCCGATGCCTTGAATGAATTAAGCTGAACAAATGAAGAATATTGCGATGTAGGTGCACAGAATAGGCGACCAGAAGCGACAAAATCTCTAGGAAGGGGAAATGTGGGACCACTGTCAAACATCTGACGGTGTTTATTTAGTATCATGTGGAATATTCTTCGTCATTTTGATTTTGTGTGTTTTTTTCTGTGAAAGGAAATCGTGTGATATGGCGAGAGGCAATTCTTGTGCTTTTCAGGGCTGTTAGAAAAGAACCGGTCATGGAATATCTATGTTTTCTTTCCCTAAAGACTCTGATCAGTAAGTACTTATGCACCTATATTAGAAAGTCTGTTTACTTCCGTATTATTGAGAATATTTTCCAATTTTATCGACGTTTTCACTCAAAAAGTAAGTATATCTTTGGTTTTTGTAATGTTTATTTACCTAGAAAATTCTAAAACGATTACCTACCTCAAATCATTAAACAAAATGTAGGGTTAGAAATAACTACTTGAGCCGAGTAGAAGTTTGTTCAAATTGTTTTATATTATAGGGTGTGGGTTGATCTAGTAATCTATAGTTTTTTTTTCATTTATTTTCAGCCTTATACTGAAATATGATTGGAGGCTTGTTATCGAGATGACTTGCTTTCCAAGGCAGGTGTCTTGCAGATTTCATATTAGAGGCTATGCAAACTTCATTTCGAAGAAAAATTCATTTCTTGTTCATTTCCAAAGAAAATTAAAAAAAACGGCTATTTCCCAATGCATTTCCTTCCATTTTTCCCACAAAGCTGCATGGTTGAAAAAATGCCAGAAAAAAGTGCCTTGGAAGACAATGAGATTTCCCCTATCCTCGAGACAAGAGAAAAAATCCACATTTTATCAGAGGTTTGTTTATTGATATATTTTGTATTCATTATTTTTGGTGTTTTTATATCACTTAATAGATCTCAATAAAGAATACAAATCATATATATTGTAGTTTTTTTACAATAAATACACATAATTTGTACGTTATTTATATTCGAGTATACAAATATATGAAGAATAAAATAAACGAAAGCGGATTCTCAACTTATAGAATATACAAGATGTTTCAACTAGAAATTAACAGAGGTGTTTCAGGCGATGAATGCAAGGTAACAAAAATTGTCAAAATAGACTACCTATACAGGGTGTTTATTAATTGAATGCCGATACTTAAGGGTGATAATCTTTGGATGATTTTAAGACAAAAAGTTCATATGGACATAGGTCCGCAAGAGCATAGATTTTAAGATTGAAATTAAAATAAAAAAAAATCTTTTTTTATCATCACTTTGATACTATTCCAGATATCTTTTTGAAATTTGGTACACGTCTTCTATGCATCAAAATGCATGGGAATGTTAGAGAGGGCGCCACTGATTTAAAAATATTGGATGACACAGCAGGTTGTCAATGCAATTAAGTAGATTTTATTTTTTCAAGCGAAAACCATGCGCCGGACGGAAAAAAATCAAGAGAACAAATTGGCTCAGACATAAATAGAGATTTTAAAAATAACTTTTATTTTGGAAGAAAGCAGTGGCGTACAAGTTTTTTCTCCAAAAATATTGAGTGCAAAGCCCGTACGGACGCCACTGGTGAAAATAATGAAATTGTTTGTACATCACAAAATGCATATTGAAGCCTAAAAGACGTGTACCAAATTTCATAAAGATATCTGGAATAGTATCAAAGTAATTATAAAAAAATCATTTATTTTTTAATATTTCAACACCCTGTATCTTGGAAATTAAGCTCTTGCGGACCAAGGATTATCACCCTTAAGTATCGGCATCCAATTAATAAACACCCTGTATAGGTACACATACAGGGTGTTTATTAATTGAAAAAATTAAACTGACGGCTCCGAAAAAAAGAGATGGGATTCGAAAAGAGAAAGCCAAAAAGAGTAGGTAATTATTTTATCCGCCCAGTTCAACAATGGAAATGTCGAAAACCGATATCGATCGATACGAATTTTGAAAAATATTCTGAAGTTGTGAAGAGAATTGGAAGCGCTTTCAAATCTCAAACAAGGTTCCACTCATCCTTATTTAACCAAGTGTCATGAAATCACCCCCTTATGGGGTGTGCCAAAAAGTGTCGCCTTGAAAATAAAATCTACGCGCGTTCGAATTCGAGTTAAAAATTCACACAGAAAATACCCAAACAGTACCTCTTTTACCTTACAGTTAAAACTTAAAACACCCTGTATAATAAAATGAAAGAACGGCCCTTCATCGGTAAAATATATTATACGAACTTGACACTAATTTTTTCACAAGATGGAAACATATCTTCAAAAATCTTCCAGATATTTTTATTGTACCGTTTTATATTTTCATTTTTTAATAACTACCTATTGATATTGATATACAGGGTGTTTACGGTCTTGTGATTTTTTCTTTAATGTTCTTTCCTACACGTTAAAAGAATATGATTAACGCTAAAACGCCTTAGCAAAAGTCGAATAATAATAATAATTATTATTATTAATAATAATAATAATAATAATAATAATTCATGGATACGTCGAGCGAGACTTTGCGTTCAACAACAGGGCGATAACTTTGAACAGCTGCTGTAATAAAGCAGTAATTTCTCAATTTAGTGTCATCAGATTGAAAATAAAATCGTACAAAAAATTCATTATCTCTCTTACTATTCAACTTTTGCTAAGGCGTTTTAGCGTTAATCATATTCTTTTAACGTGTAGAAAAAAACATTAAAGAAAAAATCACAAGACCGTAAACACCCTGTATAATTATGAATGTCTGAAATATCAATTTGCAAGTCTTATATACCTATGTATCTAGGCAACATGTACTCATATATCCATTTATTCATACTTATGTGGGTAATAGAATATGTCTGTGAAGAGAGATTTTTTTTTATAACGCAAAAATAGAGAATAGAAAAAAACAAGAACCGGTTCGTTAATAATCACCAATATGATAAATGGTTCAAGTCTCTTTATCATTATGAAACCCTCATGGAGTTTCAGATTACTACCACCTTTTTAAACCAACTGTTCTTACAGTGTAGAGAATTAGTATTGTTCTCTCAGTGTCTAGTAGGGGAGCATTGTCCCATACTTCAAACGTGACGTCAGAGAATCGTTACCCATTTAATGCAATTTTTGACGTTTTGACGCTTCTGATCGCCTATTCTGTGGTAGGTGCGTTTTATGGGGACTGGTTCGTTCCACGTTCGATCGGATGTCGGATCTTATTATTTTTGTATTAGACGGTTAACTGCAGCGTTGCCAACGATGCGGATTCTTCGGTGTTCATAAGGATTTGTATAGCTTTTAATATCGAATTTGGCACAGTTCAATTAAATCTGGGTCATTATGTGCGCATACACATGAAGGATATGAGATTTTTTGACTATCGGGGCGCTAAATTTTGGTGATATCTAGACTCCAATTATGGGTTCTAAAATAAGCCATAGAAGTTGAAGGAAAAGGAAATTTTGGTAAACACAACTACTACTACTACTACTACTACAGTACTTACAGCTGCTGGAAAATACCTAAAAATGGTTCCAGGATTTAAATAAGCTTAATTATGTTGATTTATTGGATGTTCCTCATTGCATTCTGAAAGAGGATTGGCCTGTTTTTGTAAAGGATGATAGAATGTGTACGAGGTGAAACAGGTGATGATGGTTTTTAATGTGAGAGAAACCTAGCCCTATATTTGCTTCCCATAAAAAAACTCAACAATCTCTCGACAGTTTTGGCTAAACAGTTTCAATACAAACTAAAAAAAAAGGTTACAGAGTAGAGGAGTAGATGAGAACACGGAGTTCAAGTACACGAAACAAAAATGCAACCTGAAGACCCTTAGAAGTGTGCGAATTTCTTTAGGATAAGTGCAGAGAAGAAAATTAAATGAAAAATACAAAAAGACTGAGAACATAAATATTAACTTCACAAGAATATTGCTAGAAGGTCACCTCTGCAGATGGTGCCTAGGAGACCTTAGTTCACATCGTAAGGCAGTGTCCACTTGGCAGCATAACCACTGAAAAAAAAGCAATAATAGACCGACCAAAATCCAGCTACAATATTGAGTGTATTATATTAAAAAATTCATCAAGAGCTAACATTTTTTTTTAAATAATACTGCAAAAGTTCACAGTTACTCTCTATCTTTCGATAAAGCAATCACTAAATAAGAAATTAATATTGGGTATTAATGAATGAATGGTAAAATGCCCAGATAATGTTATAACAGTTTTTTTGTTTCATGAACAAGAATGTCAGAGACCCAAATTCTACGAGAGCTGTTAAAAGTTTTATTCGTCTTGTAGTACTATTTTTGTCAAGTGTTCATTAATTTAATTTATTTATTATGTATTAATATTATTTATAGTTTAATTTGTTTGTGCTTATGTTATGTTTTCAATATTGGGGAATCCCCGTTAAATAAATAAATAAAGTTACCGCAAGATCTTTATGTGTACTCATCAAATGAATTTACTCACCCTCAACATTGGACTATTAGCAGCTAAAATCAATTTGTGCAACTTAAGTAAGCGTTCCCCACAAATCAGCACCACATCGGCCAATTTCCTATACTGCAACATCAAGCGGTTTTTTTGCATTATTTGTTCCGGCAAACCTTCGACCTTAATTTGATATACGACCCTTCTCCCTGGATGTCGACGAACAAATTCCGATCTACTTATCGACTTTGATTCATCAATAGAATCCGATATACTCATTGTCTCTGACTCTGGCTCTAGATTCATATTATTATCAAAGTCTGATGTACTCATTGACTCTGACTCTGGTTTCATCTCGCAATCCGATGTACTCATTGACTCTGACCAGCTTTGGAAAAAATCTAAAAACCTATACCTGAATACTTGAGTTTTTAGGTTTTCTAGGTTTTAAGTTGTGTTAAGGGCTTAATTTGATGTTGGTTTTATGCATAATAAAACCTAAAAAACCTAAAAGCTTCAAGATCGATGAACGTGAGGTTTTTTCAAAAGACCTATAAAGTATAAAACCTTCAAAAAAACCTGTACCTGCCAACACTGACTGTGACTCTGGCTTTGGATCCATATTATTATCAAAATCCGATGTACACATTGACTCTGACTCTGGCTCTGGTTCCATATCAAAATCCGGAGTAATAATTAACTCTGGCTCTGATTTTTGATTTGACTCTGGATCCATATCAAGTTCCGACGTATCTATTGACTCTGACCAGTTTTGGAAAAAATCTAAAAACCTATATCTAAATACTTAGATCAAAGATCTAAACACACATAGATATCCGGCGCTTATGGTGTTTTTTGAATCACATCTCTATAGAACTCCTTGAATACTGAATTCATCGTTCTAGAACAGTCGATAGTCACTTCAAAATTAAATTTTCATAATCTCTCAAGAGTTCAACCACTACAAGAATTACGAGTGTTGATAAATAAGTAAGGAAGAACAAATTAAAAAAGTTAGGTAGGTTGAGTGGATTATGTATGTACAGGGTGATTACTATATATTGATCCCCACTCTAACTCATTCTATACAAGGTGTACAGAAGGAAGTTGTGTACAAAAGTTGTTTGGTTTATACTAATTTTTTTTAATAAAGCAGTATCATTTATACAGGGTCTCCCAAAAGCGGTCCGCAGCACCCAACTTTGAAATTTCAAATGGAACACCCTGTATTTTATTTCATTTTTAGATTCTACGTTGAATTCTAAGTCATATGTGTATGAGGTATATTTATCATATCTCTTGTCGCTTTCGAGATAAAAGCTGTTAAATATTGTGGAAAATCCAATATTTTGACCCCCCTCCAAATCATTTTACACAAGGTGTAGAAAAAAAAGTGTAATACAAAAGTTGTTTGGTTTATATTGAATTGTTTAAATCAGGCCATATTATTTATACAGGGTGTCCCAAAAGCAACACCCAACTTTAAAATTTTAAATCAGACACCCTGTATTTTATTTTATTTTCAAATTATACGTTAAATTTTAAGTCAAATCTATATAAAATAAATCTATCATATCATTTGCCATTTTCTAGATAAAATCTGTTCAATTTTGTGAAAAATCCGAAATTCAGGATTGGTTTCTTGATAACCATATTGATTAAAGATTGCTTTGAAGCTTTAGTCTGCCTCATAAGAGATGAAAAAGGATTCTAGTTTACTTCAAAATAAGCTACTTTCCATTTTCAAAATGTTCACACTTTATTATGTATTGTAGCACTAAAAATTAGGTAAAATTCAACAGCTCTTATCTCAAAAACGGCCGAAGATAAGATAGATCTATCTTTGACAAATTTAACTAAGAATTTCACGTAGAATCTGAAAATGAAATAAAATACAGGATGTCCCATGTAAAATTTAAAGTTGGATGCTGTGGTCAGCTTTTGGGACACCCCGTATAAACGATACTGCTAGAATTAAAAGATTTAGTAAAAACCAAATAACTTTTGCAAACAACTTTTCTTTTGTACACCTTGTATAAAATGTGTAGAGGGAAGTCAAAATATAGTGAATTTTGTATTTTTCGCAAAATTTAACAGCCTTTATCTCGAAAACGGCAAAAGATAAGATAGATATACCTTACACAGATTTGACTTAGAATTCAATGTAGAATCCAAAAACTAAATAAAATACAGGGCGTCCCATTTGAAATTTCAAAGTTGCGTGATGTGGAGAGATTCTGGGACACCCAGTATAAATGATAGTGCTCAATTTAAAAAAATTAGCATAAACCAAACAACTTTTGTACCAAACTTTTTTTTGTACACCTTGTTTGAAATGATTTAGAAGGGGGGTCAATATATAGTGATGTACAGGGTGTCCCATTTTGGGTACTTTTGCGGGTTATCTCCGTTATTCTTATAGATAGAAAGTTGCGGTTTTCGCGACCGTGTGCTACTTTTTCGTGAAACTAAAGATGCCGTTCACAAAATTTTCATAGCCCTTTTAGTTTTTAAGATACAGGGCTAAACTGAAAATGTTGCATTTTCAGGTACCCCTCGTATCTGAACTATCAGATAATTATGGAAAATGTGAGAACTGTTTCTTATATCCGTAGAACTTTATTCTGCCTTCGGAATTAGTATACAGGGTCAGGTCAAAAAGTTAGCGGACCCAACTTTATTTTTTTAAATGGAACACCCTGTATATTTATAGTCCATAAGATTTGTCTTTTCTTTACCTTTTAAAAAATATATAAGAGTATGCACTTAAAAAAAAAAATTTTTAGCCTATAACTTTTTGACCTGACCCTTTATACAAATTCCGAAGGCAAAATCGAAAGTTATATACTTTTCCCGTGGAACTCGATTCTGCCTTCGGAATTAGTATACGGGGTCAGGTCAAAAAATTATAGGCTAAAAACTTTTTTTTAAAAAGTGCATACTCTTATATATTTTTCAAAAGGCAAAGAAAAGACAAATCTCATGAACTATAAATATACAGGGTGTGGTCCGATAACTTTTTGACCTGACGCTGTATACTAATTCCGAAGGCAGAATCGAGTTCTACGGGAAAAGTTATATAAGAAACAGTTTTCACATTTTCCATAACTTATCTGATAGTTTAGATACGAGGGATACCTTAAAATGCAACATTTTCAGTTTAGCCCTGTATCTTGAAAACGAAAAGGGCTATGAAAATTTTGTTAACGGCATCTTCAGTTTCACGAAAAAGTAGCAAACTGTCGCGAAAACCGCAACTTCCTATCTATAAGAATAACGGAGATACCCCGCAAAAGTACCCAAAATGAGACAGGGTGTTTCCTAACCTCTGTGACAAAATTGAAGAGGTGATTCTTCGCTTAATTTTAAGACGAAAATGTGGTATTTCGAATTTCGCTTTGTTTCCAAAATACAGGGTGTTTAATTTATTTTTTTTGATTAGTTTTTTATTTTTAATTAATTTATCTTTTACTCGATTCTGTTGAAGTTTGGTAACGGTATTTATAGTGATAACGGGCTCATTTTGCCATGAACAAATAAAAATTATCGAATACAGTGGCGTCCCGAGCGGCACTTCAACCAATATTATTGGGAAAAAAATGTACGCCACTGACTTTTGGTGTCATTTTCATTTTTTTCTCAGGTTATTCAACTAAAAACGCAACTTTTTGATCTCTTAAATTTTTATCGTATCTTGCGTAATTTTTGAGATAAACCACTTTATTGCATGTCTCTGGACTACACAAAAATAACAATATGATGCAAAGTAGGCTTTTTGCTTCGATCCATGGCAACCACATTATCTGTTTTCTTCATGACATTTGCCTACTGTATGAAAGTTTCCAATAATATATTTAAGTAACTATTGTTTTTCAATTTATTCGTAATAAATTACGTTCTCTTCATAATGGCTGAGTTTACCAATCAAGAAATGGCTCAAATGCATTTTATATACGGTTTAGCGGATGGAAATGCCCGAGAGGCGAGACGTTTGTATGCAGAACGTTTTCCTAATAGACAAGTACCATGTTCGGCAACATTTACAAGGTTACATCTCCGGTTAGAGGAAACAGGTAGTTTTGCAAAAAGCCAAATAGGCGGCCGACCACTTACGGTTAGGACCGCCCAACTTGAGGAAGAAGTCTTGATCATGGTAGAAGAATCTCCAAACATGAGTACTGGGAAAATTGGAAGTGAATTAAATGTGAGTCACAAAACAGTCTGGAGTATCTTAAAAGACTATTTACTCTATCCTTACCACATACAAAGAGTACAAGCTTTGTTGCCCAGAGACTTTCCAGCTCGCGTTGATTTTTGTAACTGTTTTCAAGAAATTTCTTTACGAGTACCTCATTTTTCGGCAAAAGTACTATTTACCGATGAAGCCAATTTTTCTAGAGATGGAATAATGAATTTTCACAACAACCATGTTTGGGCAGAAGAGAATCCTCATGCTATCGTCGAAGGACATCACCAGTATACATTTTCATTTAATATTTGGGCAGGGTTTATTGGAGATGTCTTAGTTGGACCGTATTTTTTCCCAAATCGACTTACTGGTGAGGTCTATTACAACCTCCTTAGAGATGAATTACCCGAATTGATGGAAGCAGTGCCATTAAGAACGCAATCTCTAATGTGGTTCATGCATGACGGCGCTCCCCCTCACTTTGCAATTTGTGTTCGAAATTATTTAGATCAGCAATATCCTGATCGTTGGATCGGCAAAGGAGGACCTCACCCATGGCCACCACGTTCACCAGATCTGAATCCATTAGATTTTTATTTTTGGGGACATCTTAAGCAACTTGTTTATAGCACTCCCATTCAATCCGAAGAAGACCTACGAATGCGTATTATTAATGGATTCAATACGATTTCCACCAGTCCCGAAATTTTCCGTGTGGTGAGAGATAACTTAGCACGTCGTGTACATGGATGTTTACTGGCTGGTGGAGGACATTTTCAGCAGTTTATTTAACTTTTTTTTATTTATTTAGTGTTTTTGAATT
Source organism: Orchestes rusci (assembly GCA_958502075.1). Taxonomy (NCBI): domain Eukaryota; kingdom Metazoa; phylum Arthropoda; class Insecta; order Coleoptera; family Curculionidae; genus Orchestes; species Orchestes rusci. The sequence continues at coordinate 4,173,249 of OY293303.1, read as the reverse complement.
CTCCACTAAAATGATTATAATTGATTGCTGTATTTGTTAGAAAATTCAACATCAGCGATAAAATTACTTTTTGCGTCAAAACTCACTCAACTAGATTTAATTTTTTATCTCAAAAATTAGGCAAGATACGATAAAAATTCAAGAGATCAAAAAGTTGCGTTTTTAGTAGAATAACCTGAGAAAAAAATTAAAATGACACAAAAAGTCAGTGGCGTACATTTTTTTCCCAATAATATTGGTGGAAGTGCCGCTCGGGACGCCATTGTATTCGATAATTTTTATTTGTTCATGGCAAAATGAGCCCGTTATTACTATAAATACCGTAACCAAACTTCAACAAAATCGAGTAAAAGATAAATTAATTAAAAATAAAAAACTAATCAAAAAAAAAAATTAAACACCCTGTATTTTGGAAACAAAGCGAAATTCGAAAAAAAGTTATATCACATTTTCGTCTTGAAATTAAGCGAAGAATCACCCCTTTCATTTTGTCACAGACGTTAGGAAACACCCTGTATATTACACCTAAGTGGAAAAGTAAGAATTATTGCAATGGTGAAAATGGTGGAAAATATACCGGGTATTTCATTTAAAAAATCTAGTCTATGTAAAATACACAATATATGCCATGTTAAAAAAAAACAAATTGTATTATAATGAAGAAAAAACATGGTAAAACCAATTTTGTACGATTATTAGACGGGTATAGTAGAGAGAATCAGATTGATTGAAAAAACGAAGAGAAACATTTTTGATTTCCTGAGATAATTTTTATAGATTTATTTCTAATAATAATTATTGAAAAGTACTACAATCTTGCATTTCACAGTGTTTTTTGAAAAACTAACAATCCCAATTTGAAAAAAAAGAAAAGAAGAACAAATTGAACGGTACCATTTCCTTAACGTACCCCTAACCACCATAAAATAATCTAAATTTTAGTAGAATCCGCATCGCACTATCTCGCATAATAATAATAATACTAGTAAAAGGGAGGAGGGCCAATGCATCGTTCAATATTTGGATTCGAATATCCCTGGAACCGTTGAACGGATTTGAATATTTTTGAAAAAGAATTTCATGGTCTCTTATAAGAATTTTTTTGTTAAAGCTTTCAGTTCAAACCTAATACACTAGAAGGCGTGATTTGTGAAAAACTATCATCCTCGCGAATAACGGCCTCTACCGTATTTGATTCGAACTAAAAGGTTAACCAATTTTTTTTTTTTCAGAAAACCACACACTCTTTCAAATGAGGCCAAAAATATCCAAATCGGTTAAACGGTTCAGGAGATATTGGTAGCTAAATATTTACGTGATTGTTACTATTATTATCATTATTATGGAGATAGACCGATGAGGTTTTCACTAAAATTTAGCTGATTTTATGTTGGTTTGGGGCCACTTGACAAAATGGTAGTGTTTTCAAAACTATAGCCAATTTTGTATCTTTCCGAGACATCGTGAATTTTATGTTTCTTCATAGCAGTTACGCCCCCTCGCGATCGAATTACGAACTTCAAAAGCAGTAATTTTTCTTGCCCACTTTGTAAATAGAGATTTTTTCCTAAACCTCCAAGTCTTACCATTACGGCCGCTCCGTACCCGTATCCGTATGTGTATACAGGGTATACATAAGATTATAACAATCAATGAGGTTTTTTGAGTAGACCTCGTTAACTAGGTATTTACTTCAAACCATTGCTTATTTCCAAAATTCGATAGACAAATTTATCTACATCTTTAAAAATATAAAAATGATAAGGAATATACAGGGTGTCAACGGCGCGTGATTCATAGATAATACAGTCATACAAACTGAAGAGCTCAACTATTATTTATGATACATAACTGGAATTTGATGTCTAAACCCCGCCCACTACGTCTTCGCAAAGAGGGCCAATTCTCGATATTTTGCTTCGCGTCAGAGATATAAAAAAAGTTATTTTTGTATTTTAACCATGGATACCGAGTTTTAAGAAAAAAAACAATTTTTATGTGTATATTTTCCTTAGATTAATAAAAAATATGTCTGCCCATGACCTTGAAAATTGTTTATTTTCCTACTAATTGAACAAAATCAAGTTGAGTTAACGTTTCGTTTTATTACTTGTTCTGACGTTTAGATACATTTTGTTTAATCAGTAAGAAACATTTACCATGTTTTTCAACATAAAAATTGATTTTCCTCAAAAACGGTGAACTTTAAAGCGTATCACCAGGAGTACCTTTTTTGTGTGAAAAAAATTGGCGGTTCAAATAGGCGTCTCAAAACAGTACTTTGTCCTGTAGCGTTGAAGTTGGGGAAAAAAACATCCACTACGCCTTCGAAACCTTCACCAATTATTACTTTAAAAAATATATATTTCGTGGCTTGTTAACGGTAAAAAATGCTTACAGAAGCTTTTTTCTGTACGATAAACGGTTCCGGAGATATACGCAAAAATCGTTTTTTTTTTTATTTCAACACCCTGAATGCATTTAGCAGGTAAGTTGATAGGAACTTTTTTTATATTTTTGAACAAGCTATCACTTCCTGAAGTCTTATATTATGAAACACCCTTGCAAACGGGTCCAATTTTCAGTTTTTATGGGAATTATAGTGTGTCAAACGGAAAAATAAATTCGGAAATGAACAAAAATTTTATCGCGAAATTTGGAATCCGGAGTTAGAATACAATCTAGAACAAATTTTTCCAGTAACTTTTTTTTATATCTCTGACGCGAAGCAAAATATTAAGAATTGGCCCTTTTCAATACGCGAGTGATGTTGGCTTCGATGTCCTGAACCGAAACTAGCTTGGACTTTTCTGTTTGCGGTTATGTGAAGTCAAAAGTCTTCCTCTCCGTCCGTCCAGCTACGGCTCAGAAATTCCAAGCCATAATTACTCGCCTAATCGGGAAGATACCGTTCGCAATGCTTGAAAGAGTGATCCAAAAATTGACCTTCCGAATAAACCACTTGGGGCATTGACACGGTCAGAATTGAATCATTTCCAGAAATTAAATGCCAAAGATCTTCCAGGTCATGATAAAGACCCGCATCCAATTCCATTTTATGTGTTTTATTAACAATTTAGAACAACACTGGATGAATCACCCTTTACATTCATAACTTTCTGATGACGAGCAAAACCAACTCAAAACAAGATTTATAATAAAACAATAAAAATCGTTCACGGCATTAGATGAACGTCAAGTCTCTGACGCATCCACCATTTACACATAAATAGTTCGTCTCCCCATCACGAGCGGCGCACTAATTTGAAACCGTTCAGTAGCATTATAGATGATGTTCTAAGGGGGAATATTTTGTGATATATGCACTAACATTGAAGCAATGCAAAAGTTTTGAGATTGACTGATATTCGAGTTTTCTACAAATTTACATCAGTATTAAGATATTTGAAATGATAATAAAAAATATTGGCTTTTTAATTAATGAAAAAATCTAGAATACATACACAAATTGTTTGCGAACTAGTTTTGCTTTGATAAAAAAGACCAAGACCCTTTTATTTTTTCAAAAAATAAGTCTTTCTAGCATTTTATTTGCAAACGGGAATATACTACATATTCACCATAAAAGTTTTGTCATCACATGGAATATTTTGAGACATATCGAGGTCTCATCTCGAATATGATTTCAATGCGCAACTTATCTCTAATTTAATCATCTTTGTATCTCTTTTGGTTTCCAAGATCCCCGTGATAGACATTTTTATCTTGGACACACTGTATATTCCCGGATATTACACCATCAAATCAATGTTTTCTCGTAAACATACCTCTCTTATGCGTAATTCGGATTTTAACGATAAATCTTCATTACCGTGACACCTTTTTTGTTGAAAAGTTTCAAGAAGGATGCGAGAATTTACTGATAACCTTGACAAATATTTTTGATTTCGAATCTTTAACAAAATTAACCCTTAATTATGCTTGAGTACTTACAACTTTTTTACTGTTTGATTTTTTTTTAATATTATTTAATGAAAATTAAAAAATGTCCGAAAAACTGTTCCATAATACTTTTCGAACGACCACGTATAACCAGCCAACTCTTCGAAAACAATCGAATTTTTAGCAAGATTTGTTTATCGATTTTTCCGTGCCGGTCCACAGTGATTTTTTTTTCTATTGGGCTCTCTTTCTGGTTGGTGTAGCCTGGCCCAATATTTGGTGTACCTTTCGGCTCAAATTTTACTGTAGGCGCCAAATATCTATGTGTTTCAAGGTTTTTTCGATTTTTTATACGTTTTAAGGAGTTTTACGGTTTTTCTTGAGAAATGTGCCAAGTACATCAAAAAATCAATTAACAAATGAAAAAATTTATGGGATCTACAATCGAAGTGTTAATTTTCAGTCAGCTTTGATCTCAGAAATTTTATGATTTTATGCAAATTGCATAATAAAACCTAAAAGACCTCAAACCTTAAAAATCGATGTGAAAAACCTATAAAACCTAGGTTCAAAAAAACCTGTACCTGCTAACTCTGACTTTGGTGGATCCATATTAACAAAATCGGATGCATTATCAAAATCCGATGTACTTATTGACTCCGGCTCTGGCCCTGGCTCTGGCTCTGGCTCTGGCTGTGGCTCTAGCTTCATTTCAAAATCCAATATATTTCTTGACTCTGGATCCATATTTTCTCAGTGACTTGATTGATATTTTCCGCTTTTGCTTTAATTTATTTGGGAAATAATAAATAATATGATGATGAAAACAAACAACATTAAACATAACCTGTACTGGTCACTTTTCCGAGAAACAGCTGTCGTGTTTTGTCTCTCTTCGCTCTACGTTGATAAAGAGACAAAAAATGATCGAGTTCATCGATAAATGTTTCCGCAAACCGTTTAATTTTATATAGCGTATTCCATTTGATGTATGAGTGTTACACCGGACTGCTCTGGATTTGTCAAAAATATTGTCCAGCGCAGTTCAAATGCAAATTCGCAATACGTAGGTAACTTAATTTTTGACAAATGAACCGATACCAAGGTATATCATCTCATCTTCAAGTAAACGTTTATCTGATGAAGAAAATCCGGAGTTTTTGAGGAGAAGAAAACTATTAGAAAAAAATATAGTCGATAATTATGATGATCTTGATTTTTTCGACAGATTTTGTCTAACAAAATTTAGCGACTCATCTCTTTGTCAATCAATCGAACATATGGTTAATGAGTACGACTTTGAAAATTGGAGATATGGAAGATACACATAAGCCTAGTTTACACCGATAACTGGTTTAGTTCGGTCCGATAGCACCAAAAGCGTTTTCATGGAGTAGGAGTATGGTATCATGAGACCATTCCAGATAGGTCTGTCATCAACGTCACTTTCAGCCAATCGGCGAGCTGCCGACATTAATAGCCTAGTTTATACCGACAACTTGGTCCGTGGACCAAGTACCAAATTCGGACTATATCCGAACCAAATATTTGATTCGAATGGTGTAAACAGTTGCGGACTAAGCTGGTCCGCTCTTGGTTCGGTACTCGCCAGCAAGTGTACCGAACTAAATTTGGTTCGATCTGGATCAAAATTATGAGGTTATGTTGATTGTTATTATTGTGAATTGTGTTGGTTCTGAGTTTCTAAAGCAATCTGAGCGTACTTACTCATGTTTTTTTTTGGTTACGAATTGTGTTGATGAATAATTTCGACTTGTTTTTGACATTTGACGAATTGCGGGCGTACACATTTAGTTCACGCGTTGCAAGACGGTGTAAACGGGCAGGAAGCAAGCATTGGTCCTACCGTACTATCCCCACCAGCTTGGTCCTATCGGACCGAACTAAACGAGTTATCGATATAAACTAGGCTAATGACAGACCAAACTGGAATGGTCTCATGATACCATACTTCATGAAAACGCTACAAATTGGAGGGGAGGGGATAGTATGGTAGGACCAATGCTTGCTTCTCGCCCGCGTTTACACCGTCTTCCAACGCGTGAACAAAATGAGTACGCTGTCAAAAAGAAGTCGAAATTATTTATCAACACAATTCGTAACCAAAAAAAACATGAGTGAGTACGCTCAGATTGCCTTAGAAACTCAGAACCAAAACAATTCACAATAATAACAATCAACATAACCTCATAATTTTGATCCAGATCGAACCAAATTTAGTTTGGTACACCTGCTGGCGAATACCGAACCAAGAGTGGACCAGCTTAGTCCGCAACTGAGTACACCTACATTTCTGCTAAGCGCTCGGGCAATACAGTATTCGATTAATCGCTGATGCCAACGGAAAAAAAACGAAAGTATGTGTATGTAATGTGCGATCAGTCTACTTAATTGATCATTTAATTTTCATTTTCTTGATAATATTTTCATTTGGCTGCACATTCGTTGTGCAGAAAATGTGCTAAATTTTACTTTAGTAACATTTTTATATGAATCCATAGATGTACGGTAATCTCAATAAGTGTAACCCTTTTTCATAGAAGATTTAAGATTCTGTTCTGTGTTCAAATATAATAATATTTCAATTTGATTTGCGAAGCAATACTAAGAAAAAAATCATCGAGACTACTTTTACTTTTAATTTTAAATGCAGTTTAGTTTATACCTTTATGTATAGGCATACCTAGATTGTGTGGATAAATCTTTGGTATAGATATTCCAGCTAAGGTAGGTACCTTTATATCCAAGATGTTTCCTGTGCTCATAGTATATGTATCAATTTATTTTGTTCCATCACTGTTTAGTTATTGTATAGGAATTTTACTGGCTTTATTGTTGATATCACAATAAAGCAAATTTTGATTTCATTTAAACTTAGCTTAAATTTTCAATTGTGTTATAATGATCCCACGATTCGACCTACAAAGTTAAGATTTTCAAAAGTTGTTTTGGGTATTTCGCCACACCCTATCAAAAAGTTCTCAAAAACAAGAATAATGGTGGAATTCATAGTCGTCAACTATTTTAAATCTCCAATCATTTTGACGTTTTTTTGTGTTAAAATAATTGGAGATTTCGAATAATAATAATTGACGACTATATTTATTATCTAGTGAACTTTTTTCGTTGTAGATAATGAAAATATAATATCTAGCAGGGTGAGTCTGTAAAGAGAGTGCGCATTTCAACATGGTGAATAGTGTGGTGGAATAAAATCACTTTTTGTAAATGAACATACAGTGCGGCTCTAAAAGGTCCCCCCCCCTTTTATTTTTTGAACGGCTCAACTCAGAGACTTCAGATTCTGAGTGATGAAATACAAGCATGTTTACTACGTTTTGACATAAAATTGTCGTATGAAAAATTCAAGATGGCGGCTGGGCGCCATCTTGGAATGTTTTTTTAAATGGGAATAGGGGTCATGTGACACCTCATTTTGAAGGTCCTGATGAGTACTTTATAATCCTAGAATATTGAGTCGATTTCCTCAGGTACTACAGAATGGCGGTACATTTAATTACTACATTGATACATACACTTTTTAAAAAAAATCGTTCAATTCAAAAGATGCTGGAAATATTTTTGACATAAAGTTTGGGTTATGAATAAATGTCAAAAATGTCAAAAAAGCATCTTTTGAATTGAACTTGACGAATTATTTTAAAAAGTGTATGTATTAATGTAGTAATTAAATGTACCGCCATTCGGTAGTACTCAAGGATATCGACTCAATATTCTAGGGTTATGAAGTACTCATCAGGACCTTCAAAATGAGGTGTCACATGACCCCTATTCCTATTTGAAAAACCATTCCAAGATGGCGTCCATTCGTCATCTTGAATTTTTCATAAGTCAATTTTATGTCAAAACATAGTAAACATGCTTTTATTTTATCACCTAGAATCTGAAGTCTCTGAGTTGAGCCGTTCAAAAAATAAAAGGGGGGGGACCTTTTAGAGCCGCACTGTATAGTGCGTAGACTATTTGTAAAACAAATGATAAGAATAATACTTTGGATTTTTTGTTTGTACATTCTAACCGTCTCAAGCGATTCTAATAAAATGTTCAGTTTTGTTATTTTTCAAGCAACAAAGCGCAACACTGAGCAGTTGTCATGAAATCATTTGATTTTCCACTATTCTTGGAGATTGAAATAATTGAGTTTTTCACATTGATTTTTATTTTTTATCTCGAAAACGACACATAGAAGAAGAAAAACTCAAATTTTCTTTTTTTGCTCAAAATTGAACGGAAAATCAAAACATAGTTTTTACTTTGTGAAAACTAAAGGTCGTACCACTTTTTTCTTCAATGAACAAAATATGAGTCGCTCTAGGTCCAGTCCTGGAGAAGTTGAACTGAAATGAATTTCTCAAGCGGATATACTTCCTGATTGTTTGAACAAAATCGCTTGAGGCGTTTCGAATCTACAGACAAAAAATCGAAATTTTCCTCAACTTCCAGCACCCTTTATTTTTTCAACGAGACGTTTGTGGAAACATATGTTTATTCATAAATAATAAAGGACCATAGTTTTACTCTATTCATCACGTCGCAATGAGCACTTTTTCAGACTCACCTCATAGACAAAAAAAACCAATTAGGGGAACCCTTTGGTTTTGGTATAACAAATAATCCATCATATCATATTGAAATACCACCCAATCTACATAATAGTATTTTCAGAGACAACCCAATGTCTCTGCCGCTAGAAGAGGAAGAGGAACAGATACTCTCCGACGTAGCCCGAGCGCTTAGCAGAAATGCAGGCTGTACGCGGGTGTTTACACCATTCGAACCAAATACTTAGTTCTGATCATAGTTCGAATTTAGTACTTGGTCCGCGGACCAAAAGTTGTCGGTGTAAACTAGGATATTGATAGGAAATAGCAGATACCCAATATCACCATACCTATAATGACCAAAGTTCTTGAGATAAACCCCTAAAAAGTGAAAATCTATACACAGGGTCTCCCATATAATTATTGCGAAAAAATGATAGGGGTTGTGAAGGGCATCAAAATAAGCAATTTAGCTTTATAAACCCCGTTCCAAAAATATGCCGTTATGGGCAAACGACTTAAGTCGTCAAAAAATCTCCATTGAGTGTTTCAATAACTGTATCCTTACTTTATTTCAATATTATCAGAAAATCATCAGTTATTTTAGACATACAAAAGCCGCAACAAATAATCAAAACTAAGGTAGAATGAACTTACATTCAAAGCAACATTGTGATATTAGCCAAATGAATTCTCCCACTTGAGAGAAGGAGAACAGAATTCTTGAATTTAGAGTGCTTTTTATGAAAAGCTATTTTTGTGTCGGCCGGAGGGACGCCGGTCGACTACCTACCAAAGCGCATTTTTTTGCAGCGGTTCAGAAGCCAACTTTTGCTTAAGCTTAGTACTTTTTTAGAAAGATTTAAGCTGATTTTTTTTCTGGACAATAATTATACTAATGTGAGTGACCTATTTTAGCAGATCAGATCAGATGCGTGCATTTGCTCATCTACATTTAATTTGTGTTCAATGTCACGCTTACACCAAATTAAATGTGGATGGTTTTATATGATTTCCGTTTGGCAAGTGGAAATCTGTCACTTCCACTTCGAAGTGGAAATGAATGGTACCTAACAAAGGCATAATATCGGATAATAGTATACGAAATTAAATTGAATTTCAAAACGACGTCCCTGAAATATAAACAGACTTCATCTACGCCACTGTCAACAACTGGTTGCAATCGAAAACAGAGTTCTGATAATCCACTCATCAGCTGTTGTGTTTTGTCTCTTTTCGTTTTACGTTAATAGAAAGAGACAGAACACAACAGCTGGTGATCGGGTTAATCGGATAACCATTGCCGAAAGCGTCTTTGTCTTCTGTCATTTGATGCGGTTTCTTAGATCTAAATCATAAATTTTCAAATATAACTGAAAAGTAGTCTTCAATCAAACATGTAAACTTCCAAAAGAGAAATCCTGCAATGTTGTACAATCCCATGTTTTGTGATTTCAAAGCTAGAAAACGACGGCAAAAATTGAATACTTAATTGCCATCTAGTGGCTTATTGACGTAGGAGTTTTCTTGAAAGCTCCCGTCGGGTGCGGCATAGAAGCAACGTTGCCGATGTGAGTTTTTAGACGGGGATTCGGATAAATTAATTTACTAGTTGATATAGAATTTTATTGAAATATATAATGTTTTATGGGTTTTGGAAATTTGTTCCATAGAGCTCTGAGATGGATTTCTTTATTATCCAATGTTTCTTTATATTGGATGTCTTACGTTCATTTACTATGTACTTTCGTAGAGAAACTTAACATTATTATCATTTTAATTTGATAATATTTATTCAAGAATAAAAACTATATTACACATTACACAAAAAATTTCGATGCGTAGTTAAGTGCTTTTAGAGAAAAAAAAAATACGAAATTCAAAAAATCAAGTCAGGGGACATTCTCCATATAACATAATACCTACTAATCAGTATTTTGAATTATCGAACACATTTTGATAAACCTGTCCATCAGCAACTCCAAATTTCAAAGAGCGATGCTATTGTTTAGCAGTTATCACATCGCTGTTAGTGCGCAGACAGTAATTGACGGACTTAAAACTATTTCTTCTGGCACATCATGAAACCAAGATCTGGGAGATAACATGTTCAAACTCTATTTGTCTCTTCCATGCGAGACTTGAACTGATCCAAGAATTCATTTGCTAATCTCTAAGGTAGGCTACGCACACACGTCTCAAATTTAACACGTTTCGCCAAGGCTGATGTCCAGAAGAAAAGCGTAATTCGCCCTCCAACATTAACGAAGGCTGCTGATAATCACCGTAATTTTGCTGCTATTTTTGTGTTTATGATATTTTAAAGTTGATTTTGGTGCAAATTTCACTCCAGCGTGACGTCACATATGCGCATCGGCATACCGTAAATGTGTTTCCTCGCTACACACCCCATATCACGATACATGCATCCACTCCTCTATTTGATGATATAAGAAACAATGTGAGTAGTCCTACTGATTCACGGACTCGGCTTCAGCGGTGCGTAATCTGGAATACCGTTTTGGTTGGTGAGCCACGATCCGAGTCGAGTTGATAATGCAGGTTTCGGCGTGTATGAATTTGCTTCGATGCAAAGATGATAGTTTACAAGTTTTTTACACGAGTATCAACGTGGTATGGTATGATGATTTGTATAATGGAAGGTGATTCAGCAAAAAAGAACTAGAGTCAATTTAATTTTTTGTAGGCGCAATGCAACAGGCGCTAGTTTCATGAAACCTTGAAGTCGATTCATGAATCACAACATGTTCATATGGTGTCATAAATCGCAAAACATAAGAAAAAACTGCCAATACGTTAGTTCGTCTACGTCTTCTATAAATAATGCATTATATAAATGTTCATAAAAACGGCATTAAAAGAACTATCCAAACCAATAACTGAGTGAAAGTGAAAAGTCCCTATAGGAGCTTAACAGGGACACTTTTTATAGGACACTTGTTAGTTGAGCCTTCGTTCTTCTCGAAAACGTCAATTATGTTAAAAAGTCCTATAGAGATATCTGAGGCGTTGTTAAAGGGAACTTGACATACTGTATCGTCATAAAACGATTGAAAAATGCTTTGCGAAAACCATACTGTTGGAAAGATGATTGTCAAAAAAAAATGCCATGCACGTACCTTCAAAAACTCTTCAGGTCTGTCGACAGTTGCCCATTTTTTAGAGCATCTGGTATGCTCTTTCTGAACCAGCCGGGATAATGTGACAACCTGCGACGTTTTCGTGGCACATATAGGTTTAAACAATCAATAGTCCATGATAGTTTAGTAAAAATCAGTCATAGCATCCTCATCCGATGTTACATGAACTTCTGATTCAAGACAGTAATTTCAAATCACTAGGCTGTCTGATGTGAAGAGTTTGGCCATGAACAGGTCAACATGCAGAAAAAAAAATCCGGTTTATGAGAGAAAATCAAGCCCAAAAATCAAAAATGTACCTCTAGAGTTGGGTATTGGATTTCCTTGAATATGACTTTTGTTTATTTTACGATCCAGAAAATTTGCACACTAGTATAAATATATATGTATTTCAGAAAAATGACGTGCTGGCGAGTTAGCAGTTCCTTCGCTATCCGCTTCTAATGCCCCATACGACCAAGTTGCCATCGGCAAATTGTAATCGCCAAATGAGCCATCAGTTTTCTTATTAACTTCAATAGATTTAATAGTTTATTAGATTGATAGCATTATTTTTAGTGCTCATTTTTGAAAATGGGCAACTGAGAATGCGAGGAACTGTATCTGGGAAACTATTCATCGTAGAAGCTTGCGGCAAATTTTTTTATTACTAATACGGCCAAGAGAAATACCTGGACAATATTTTCACCTTTCTGAAATGGTCGCTAGGGGGCGTAACAACAAACACCAAGTTGAAAAATAGGATTTGTATAGAATTTTGTCCAATGAAAATATATCGATGATACTTTTTACCTACACATAAAGAAGTGGGGGAAGTTCAATTATTTTTTTGAACAAACGGAGATTTCTCCCGTTTCGCTTTTCGATTTTAACGAACTTGGGCTTTTGTGAAAGAGCATAATCTGCACTACAAAATGCTTATTTAGTTTTGAATTTGTTACTTTCGCTGTCACCGCTAGATGGCGTCAATTGAAATGAAAGCATATTTTTGAGTTTTTGCAAAAAAAATCAAATGTTATGATAAATCAATTTCAATATATTTGAAAAGAGGATACATTTTTCTATTGAAAAAACGAAAAAAAAAAAAATCATTCGTGTTTTCTTTTTTTTTTTCATTTTTTAATAGAAAGATTCATTTTTTTCAAAAATATATGGAAATGAATATAACATTAGATTTCATTTTTTTGGAAAAACTCAAAAATATGCTCCGATTTTGATTAACGCAATCTAGCGGTAAACATCCAAAATCAAATAAACATTTTGTAGTGCAGATTATGCTCTTTCATGAGCCCAAGTTTGTTTTTGAGACAAAAAGTGTAGGTAAAAACTAAAAAATCAGTAATTTTGGAAATGAGATAATCGATATATTTTCATTGGACAAAATTCTATAAAAATCCTATTTTTCCACTTGGTGTTGGTTGTTACGCCCCTTAGCGACCATTTTAGAAACTTGAAAATATTTTTCAGGTTTTTCTCTTGGCCGTATGAGTCATAAAATTCTTTGCCGCAAGCCTTTACGATGTATAATTTTCCAGATACAGTACCTCGCATTTTGAGTTGCCCACCCTGTACATTTATTATTAATTATTATTATATACAGGGTTATTCACGTTATTCGACACGAAACATCTGATTTGAAAGAAGTTCTTTTTCTGTATGGATAGGGACCCTTTAAGGCTACATTTTAAAAATATTTTGATGTTATACATGGTGTTCCCAAAACACGAAACCTGTCAAAGTTATATTTTTTCAAATGGAACTCCTTGCATATTAATTGATTTTTAAATTTGGAACAAAAATTGTGATACAACTAATTTTCCTAAATTCAACCGTTATATCGCGTAAAAAATGACGTTTTTGCACCTTGATATGCCATAAAACTCAAACTATTCATGTTAGAAAAAAATGGTTTGCACTTTCCCATCTTAACTTTTCAAGAAGATTAAATTCATTCTTGAAAAAAAATTCAAAATGTGACGAAAAAAGTTGACAGTTGACGGTATTGGATCGAGATGACAGCTCTTGAAAAGTTAGGATACGAAAGTGCAGATCATTTTTCTATAACTTGAATAGTTTGAATTTTAATAGTATGTCAAAGGTGCAAAAATGCCATTTTTCAAACACGACATCTCGATAACGGTTGAATTTAGGAATATAAGTTGTATCACAATTTTTATTCAAAATTGAATGAAGAATTGAAATATTGATTAATATACAGGGGGTCCTATTTAAAAAAATACAATCGTGTTCTGAGGACACCCTGTATAACGTGAAAATATTTTTAAAATGTAGCCTTGAAGGGTTCCTATCAATCCAGAAAAAAACATTTTTCAAATCATGTACTCCAGTCATATTGTTTCGTGTGGAATAATGTGGATGAACTTGTATACTTGTATACTTGTATACAGGATGAAGACTTTAAATGCCCACTGAATAATATTTTTCTAAAATCCAAAAACATGCCTTCAAAGATTGTTTATCTATACCTAGTTCAATTTCGTCATGTTAAAAAATAAGTGGGGCCCCAAAGGGGAGGCGCAGCCCCAAGCAACTTTGTTTTTTCAAATTAAAAGACACCACTGGTGGCACTTCTTTTGAATGCTCATTCAAAAAGGAATTTGTCCATGAAAATTTTTTTGACATCTCACACGTCAAACCGTGTGTCAGAAATTTAGTAAAAACTGGGGCGAGTTCAGAAACATCACACCCGGTGCGAGTGTGATCCGAATGTCAAACCCTAACCGTTCAGATATGGCAAGCCGTTTTGCTTTTTATTCAACCCTGCTCATAAAGTATCATAAAAACTGTTTGTATGACACTTTATAAGCACAGATGAATAAAAAGTAAAACGACCTGCCGTATCTGAAGGGTTAGTGTTTGACATTTGGATCACACTCACACCAGGTGTGACGTTTCTGAACTCGCCCCTGATGTTGAACTATTTAATGAACAATTACATCTCCTTAGATACAGTTGGCTCAGATTCAACTGTACTTCAATTGTTTTATTGTTTCCTTGGTAATCGCCAATGTTACGTTTGACAAATAGTTTAAAATTGTCAACGTTTTGATTCAAATTTTATAATGTATTTAACTGAAACGTTAAAAATTGAAATCTTAATGATGATCGGGGTTTGGAAAAGGAAAACGAACTCAAAACGAAGTTTCTGCGTTGTTCCTTGACAGACATCCTGGTTTGCCACCTCTGTCGCGAAGTACAGTCAGTAAAATTGAAAAGCAATTTAGGGTATTGGGTCATGTAAGACATGTTTCGCGTAGAAGATCCCCAAAAGCATCGGATGAAACTAAATTGGACATCCTATTGGCTTATCAAGAAAACCCAGTTACACCAGCAAGGCAAATATCTCGCGATCACAAAATTAATCATAAAACGGTGTTAAAGATCACAAAATCTGGTGGCATAGATCCATTCAAAATTAGAAGATGACTTGGATAGAAGGGTAGAGTTTTGCGAAATAATGATGGCCACATTGGACAACCGACAAGTCGATTTAGATTGGATACTTTTCTCTGATGAAGCAATTTAGTTTGGAGCTAAGAAAAAAAGAATTTATGTTTTAAAGAAAATTAAGCGTTCTAGGTGACAATTATGGGCAAAATCTGAGCTTCGTAACCCATTTTTATTATAGGTTAATCAACAAAATTTTCGATATTATGCCGACGAAAATCCTCATTGGATTATTGAATGCCACTCTCAACGGCAAAGGAAAGTGAATGTTTGGGCTGGAATGATAGGCGACAAAATAATTGGTCCATTCTTTTTTCAAGACAATTTGAATGGAGTTCTGTATTTAAATTTTATTCCAACATTCTTGATACCAGAACTCCAAAGAATATTCCTTATTTATGGTGGAAATCTAGATCGAAGGATATTTTTCCAACAAGATGGAGCTCCTCCCCATTTTGCAAGAAATTTAAGGGAATTCTTAAATGCTGCATTTTCAAATAGGTGGATAGGGCGAGAGTGGCCTTCCAGATCCCCAGACCTTACACCCTTAGATTTTTATTTAGGGGACTATTTGAAAGCTAAGGTCTCCGTCCCAAGACAAGACCTATGAATATGGAAGTGTTAAAGGCAAGAATTCGGGCAGAGATAAGTTTAATCACGCCAGAAGTTTTGGGAAGAGTAAGAAAAGAGTTCCACCATCGGTTGGGTCTGTGTCAACAGGTTAATGGGGCACATTTTCAACAACTGTTACGCTAAATGTGACATTACAGTAATAATGCTGTTGTTAATAGAATTGTTCAATAAATAGTTCAACATGAGTTTTTACTAAATTTCTGACACACGGTTATGGACAAATTCCTTTTTGAATGAGCTTTCAAAAGGGGTGCCACAAAAGTGGTGTCTTTTAATTTGAAAAAACAAAGTTGCTTGGGGCCCCACACTTTTTTCAAGTGAACTAGATAAAAAATCTTTGATTGCATGTTTTTGGATTTTAGAAAAATCTTATTTTCTGGGCCGCTATAAACAGCGTTCCATTTGAAGTCTCCACCCTGTATATAGGTTCAATACTCAAAATTGAAAAATTCTTTCACAAGGTCATCGGTTCAGCAGTTCGCGAGACAATCAAGTTCGAAATTGTGCCTAAATTTGGTGGTGCGTTTATTTTGATGCAAAGTGTATTTCATTTTCCCTCAACTCAATGCTAAGTGATTAATTTAAAAAAAAAGTGTTGTCAGCTCACATTCTCAATAAAAGTATTTTTATAGACCAATATCAAGTAAACAGTTATGAACCTATTTAAAGCCCATTCGTCGGCAAATCATCTAGATAAAATAAAAATTACGACCACTATGAATTTTTTAGCACTTTAATCTAACGAAGTACGGAAATTTCGATAAATCATCGGCAACGTCGCATGCGCTCGAAACGCTGATAGAAGTCAACGTAGTGGTGAATAGAAGCCGTCATATTTATTAGTTAGTGAAACTTTTTAGTAAATTCGGCATCGCCTGATGCGAAATTAACGGTCAACTATAGACGGTAAGTTTTCCCATTATCTCCAATCACGCCCCTCATTCGAAGTGAAAATCCGTGACCGCGAATTAGTTATGACTAAACTATTTGTTAAGCCATGACAGTATAATTTCGAGTGGATATGGACTATTTTGACGTTCGATTAATGTCTTAAAGTGCATTAGAAACATTCATCGAAGTGAAGTTGTGTTTTGCAAGTGTATTTAAAGTGTCCTAATCAACAGCTTGTTTGCTTTAAGTGTAAGAATCACTCCCATCCTGCTCACTCACTAGTGTGAATCATTACACTTTTTTTACGGAGCCAAATTCTTTGTTATTTTGCTGTTTGTACAGTGGTTGTATCCAATTATCCTCTCCTTGGTCAGGAAAGTATAGTGAATTGGTGTGTTTTAGTAGGTGAATAAGCATTTCTGGGATTACCTATCGTTTTTAGTATTTATTATAACATTGTTGTTTTAACATGTTAATCACGTTTCTTGTATTTTAAGGAAGTCGGTTTAAATCATCATCATATGTCCCCTCATTTCTAAACACGTAGATCCTTGACTTTGTTCATTGATATTTCAATTTTTAATCTTTTTGGAATACTTACATTAAAGAAAATAAGTAACTACAATTTCACAGAAGAATTTATAATTTTTTTATTTGGTCAAAGTTAACCTAGCATAGCAATAATAAACAAAAACCGGTATTTTTATTTTAGTTACAAGCTTGATTTTTGGGCTTTAGTAAAAAAAAATTAGTTACTTTTCCATATATCAAAACTACAATCCCATAAATTGACCCTACCATTGCAATAAATTACAAAAAAAAATAACCAAAACTGCAATTGTTTAGTTATAAGCAGGGTTATAATCTTGCTACACTGAAAAAAAATTAGTTACTTTTTCATATACTAAAATTCAATTGAAAGATTCAAAATGGCTTTTTTACCGCCACCAAAACTAAAACTTTACATTATTTATTGATTGGAATGATTTGTATAAAAATAGTCCTAAAATTTGAGTTTTGAGTGACTCAATTAACTCAGTTTTTAAAAAAGTTACTGGTTTTCTAGTTCCAGACTGTTTTTGTTTGAGGGATTTTTTTTTAAATAATTTTGAAACAATCTGATTATAAAACGAAGAGTAGTTTTTGAAGGTCATCTTCGAAGGACACTAGCTCCCTGAGGAAGCGTTTCCGGATCCATGTTCATTCACCCATGATTTTTTTTTCTTATTTTCGTGTGTTTCATCTACCCTAGAAGTTTGTAACATGATCACCGGAACACCCTGTATAAAAATAGTGTGAAAGTACAGGGTATTCACCTCGGTGTTCACGTATGCTATCTTCGTTAATATTGACCCTAGAAAGTGGTGCAAATGGGCAAAATTGTAGTACTTTTTCTGTTTTTTTTTTTAAATTTTATCAGATAAAACAATTGTGCATCATAAAAATTAAGGTTTCTTAATTTTTTTAAAATTAGATTTTATTCGATAGTTCGATAGACATTTTTTTCCTGATTTCGAATATATAATGGTTGAGGGTGTTATCTCTAACGGTTATAGAAATATACTAACAATTTTCTACATAAGGGATAATGATAATGAATTGGAGAGAAGGTCTTGGTCAGTGGAGACCAGCCAACTATTCCCGTTGAAGATAACACCCCAACCCTTATACAGTGCGTTTTTTTAAGACGGGACATAGGGATTTCCATGGTGAATTTTCAATCCCATGTTAGCAGTACTTCTATTCATAGTACACAGCTGAAACTTGCCGTAGATGAACTCTGGTGCTTCGAAATGATGTAAGTTTATCAATCACGCCAGAATAACTTGGAAAAATACTAAAAAAATGCTTTAATTTATCAGAAATTGATACTTTTAGCATGCCTTGTATATGACGGTGAACTTCATTGTTTATTTTTTTAACCAAAAAAAAAATTTCTCTTTTATGACCGTTAACGATTCTGCTTGGCCGTGAATAGGGGATACTTTGAACAGTCTATCCAATAAATAATGTTCGATTTTTATTAGTGTATCATACTGTGAGAAATAAATGTAATTACAATTTGACAATGAAGCTATTTATTGACAGTGGCATATACAAGGCTGATAAAAAAGTACTACTTTCCAATTAATAAAAGCATATTTTTCATCTTTTTTTCATTTAATTCTGAGCTAATTGTTGAAATAACATAATCTCTAGGCACCAATGTTTATCTACTGCAAGTTTCAGCTGTGTACTATGAATAGAAGTACTGCTTTCATGGGATTGAAAATTTAACATGGGAATCCCTTTGTTCCGTCTTAAAAAAAAAACTAGGGGATGAAATACAGGGTGTTCCATTTAAAAAAAGATAAAATGCCTCAATCAATTGACCTGTGATGCTCAATTGTTTTTTTCTGATAACACATTCTGATAAATCAGAAGAAATACTACAACTTTGCTGATTTGAACCACTCTCTAGGGTTAATATTAACGGAGATAGCTATTGGCCAAAATATACGTGAACACCCTGTACATTCTTTTCCCTAAAATTTGATTTTTGATTGACTGAATTTTTGAAGTTACAGGGTTTTCAGCTCCAGATTTCCAGTTTGATGAGGGATTTTTGATTTAATTTTGAGACACTCTGTACACATTACTGATGTACTTGAGTGATTTCACTGATTTCTTCAAAAATAGTGTGAAAGTATTTTTTTTGCTACAATTTGAGTTTTGAGTGACTCAATTAATTCAATTTTTGAGAAAATTTCCTACCAGTCAATTCTAACCAATCATAGGCTTGCATTTTAACATGTTGCTATGGCAACCACCTAATTTTATCGGAAATCACCCTACTCATAATCACGTGACTGAAAGATTAATAAGTGGAAATCTCCCTGGCTTTGCATCTGAATGTAGCTCCCATATGGTTACAGTGTTGCCGTCCCCACTCTCGTTAACAATCCCAACCCAACCCAACTGTGGTTGGTGCACGGGAGCTACATCCAGCCGCTACTATTAAATCATCTCAAATAGTTTTGGCATGAAATTTTCTTGCCGAATCTCCCGCGAGCTCGAATTGAAAATCCGGAAATTTGTTCTCGTTGCGAATTTTTCAAAAAAATTCGCAACTCGACAAAATTTCCGGAAATAATTCGAGCTCTAGGGAGATTATAAGTGAGAGTTACAGGGTTTTTAGTGTAGACTGTCTCTGTTTGATGAGGGATTTTTGTTTTAATTTTGAGACACTGTACAAATTATTAATGAACTTGAAAAAGTCTATTCTTTTTCCTACAATTTGAGTTTTGAGTGACTCAATTGACTCAATTTTTGAAAAAGTTACAGGGTTATTAGTTCTAATGAGGGATTTTTGTTTTAAATTTGAGACACATTACTGATGGACTTGAGTGATTTCTATGAAAATAGTGTGAAAGTACATTCTTCTCGACATTTTTTTTCCTACAATTTGAATTTTGAATAACTCAATTCACACAATTTTTGAGAAAGCTGCAGAATTTTACAACATATTATGTTGGTATTTGGTTCAATCGTTTTTGCGCTATTCAACTTCAAAGTCTCATAAGAATTACATTACGTTGATGATCTGGATTCTACCGTATCTTAGCAACCCAGATCGACGTAATGTGATTTCTATGAAACTTTTTTGAAAACTGCAAAAGACAAAGGAAAAAACCTACAACTTTTATAAAAAACTTTTTTTCCATCTCAAAAAATAAACGCTCTATGAGCCACGTTAATACTAACAAACAACTGTATAAATTATTGATAGACTTAAGTGATTTCTATAGAAATACTATGAAAGTCCATTCTTTTTCTTACAATTTGAGTTTTGAGTGACTTAATTAACTCAATTTTTTAGAAAGATACAGGGTTTTTAGATCCAGACTATTTTTGTTTGAGGGATATCTTTTCAATAATGAAATTATGTCAACTGTTTGGTAGGACATTTTATCAATTCTGTTAAAAAAACACCAAGAATTCGGAGTAGAACCAAAAGAATACGGTCTGCTGTCAAAGAGATTTATTCGATTGTTTTGTAATTTCATCGATTCTGTTGAAAAACACCAAGAGTTCTGAGTAGAACCAATAGAATACGGTCTGCTGTCAATGACATTTCTTCAATTGTTTTTTATATTGTCAATTCTGTTAAGGAAGACCAAGAGTTCGTAGTAGAACCAAAAGAATACGGTCTGCTGTCAATGACATTTCTTCGATCGTTTCTGTTAGGGTTAGCAAAATTTGGTATTCAACTTCAACACCACTAAGTACTTAGTAACTAGTTTTATAACTTATTATACCAAAAGTATCAAAATTCTTGACACATGAAGTAAAAAAAAATATGATTTTATTCTGTTATTGTATCCCAAACAAGGTCTGACTCACGAAACGATAATTTATCTAAAACTGAACTATCTGATAGGTCATCTTCCATCTTGGTTCGCGTTTTTTCCTTTGTACCTCCAATTTCCTCAATTTCCGCATTTGGGGGGAAGTAACCACAGCCGGCAATATTTCTTTCTTGCGTTTTGTAACAACCTTTTAAATGGTGAAGGCACGTCTACTGACATTGAAGTAGATCCTGCCGCCACATCCTGGGTGTTTTTTTCATCCTGATTTTCTGTCTGAAATACGCAGCTACGTAACCATCTTTTTTTAGGAATTTTATTTTTCTTACCCTCGGTTATTCATATCTGCGATTTTTTTTTCCTTAAATTTCTTCCATGAGAGAAATAATGACAAATCTCCAGCACATCCTTTCCATTCTTCTTTATTTTTGTTGAAGGTACTGACTTTTTCATGTCCATTTTGTTTTTCCATCATGGAAAAAAAAACCTGAATGGTTTTTTTCTTTATTTTTGGGACTTCTTCCTTAGGATTCTATGGAACCAGACCACATTTTCTGAACCCATTTGTGATTTGGCCTAGTTTTATGATCTTCGTAGAGTGGTACTAAGTACCAATATTTCCAGATATTTTTATAGGAAATTTCAGGGCAAATTTACTGGCGTAGCTTCACTAGTTTCTGAAATATTCACATAAATGTGAGGGATAGTAATTTTCACTCATAATCTCCCTAAAGCTCGAATTATTTCCGGAAATTTTTAATTCGAGCTCTAGGGAGATTCGGCAAGAAAATTTCATGCCAAAACTGATCATTGGAAAAAATATAACCCAGGACTCACCTCGCATTTAGTGGAAGAAACCAACGGCTCCTTACTCTACTCGCCATTGAGGAAGAAAGAAGGGAATCAGGATTTTATAAAACATTTGGAAGTTATAACCAATCTTGTCCATAATTGATAACATTGCAACTTTGTATTGGAAGTTGAAAATAAATCATTTATCAAAAATATTGGTCATTGTTTTCAACAGCTGTCAAGCACTCGCGGCTGGATGTAGCTCCAATGCACCAACCACAGTGTTGCCGTTTGCCTTATCTCTGTCTGTGAAAGTTGGGTTGGGTTGGGATTGTTAGGGAGAGTGGGGACGGCAACACTGTAATCATATGGGAGCTACATCCAGATGCAAAGCCAGGGAGATTTCCACTTATTAATCTTTCAGTCACGTGATTATGAGCAGGGTGATTTCCGATAAAATTAGGTCGTTGCCATAGCAACATAATAAAATGCAAGCCTATGATTGGTTAGAATTGACTGGTAGGAAATTTTCCTGTATAAAAATCTACAATTAAGACAATTCCATAGAAAAATTGAAAATGGGGTTTTCTGTTCCACGAAACTTTTATAGTTACTAGCTTGATTTTTGTGTTACAATGATTATATATACTAGAACTGCTCATAGACAAATTGAAAATAAGTCAAAAATTGACAATACAATACAAAAAGAATCACTAAAACTTCAATTGTTAAATCACAATCCAAATTTTTGTGCCAAATTGAAGTAACTCAGTCACTTTTTCATATACATACTAAAACTACAATCTCATAAAATATTTGAAAATAGAATTTTTACTGGCCCTATCATGGCAATAAATAACGAAAGATTTGACATTTTTGTAGCTTATCATTTTCAAAATTTGTATCTGGAAGTTTTTTGAGATGCGCACATTGTGGTTTTTCAAAAACGAACATTTTCCTTTATCACTCTGTATTTTCATTATGACATCGAAAATAAAACGAAGGTAGAATATTTTTGGGTATACAATTACGCGACTGTTCTTTAATCTTAGCGACGTCATGTATCTCACCGTTCCTAATGTTCCCATGTAGATCATTTTATTTTGGACACACTGTATGTTTTGCCTAAAATATTTAGAATATTATCTCCTCAACAAAAACAGTGAAAACTGTCATTTTGAACTATCAGAAGTGCGGTGTGAAGCGCCATCTAACGGCAATATTTTAAAAATATCCCGAAAAATAAACGATTTTTTTTTTAAATTTACCACCCTGAATCTAGGAATAGTAGCCTTAAATCGGCTCATTTTTTCCTTCGAAATGTGTGGTAAGATTTCTGTTAAATTACAGGATATCCCATGAGTACGTACCGATTTTTTGAAATCGTACCGGGTAGATTCGGAGTGGAACAACACATTTTTTTCCAAAATTTTGACAGATCGAATAAATTAACTACAGGATTAAATATTATTTCAAATGTCCCTATTCAGTGAAAGTACAAATAAAATTCATCATAGATAATCATAAGTTTTATATTTGATATCATGAATCATGACTGATTATTATTATTAGCGTTGATTGATGGTAATAAATTAATAATAATCTAAATTAACAAATGATTATCTACACAGTAATGCTTATGACTTATAAAAACTCATATTCACAGAATTCGCACTAACATTATCGGATGAATGGTAATTATGATTGGAGAATAATGAGGTCCACCGCTGTTTTTTTATATAAAATAATGATAATATTCTATAAACGTCTGTTAAATCATTCCTATGCTGACGACAAGTAGTGATGATTCAATTCTTGATTTTTTCCACCCTTTTCAACCCTTTACTACTATTTGTGCATAGCATGAGATGATCTTTGATCACACCTTATGACAATTAAAGGTGTAGCATAAATAAAATCAAGACGGAATTATGCATATTGTACTATTGTTACTGTCATAACCTTGAAACTTGACCTTTATAACCTGTATGACCTTGGTCACTTATGTCCAATTAAAAAAGAATTCTCAACATAAAGTTTTCTTGTTCCATGAAATAAAGGGCACTCTTTTTGTAGTGCTTTAATAATGAAAAAGGTTTTTTTCAACCCTTTAACAAAAAACAATCTCAATAATGAAGACGAGTAAATTGAACTTATTAATTGACTATTTCGTATCATATTTTCCAGTAAACAATGTTCAAATTCAATTAGTGAGTCTTAATAAAATTTCGATACCCTGTAATCCTCAATTTTCTATGCATTAGTGATGAAACACTCTAAATTTATTGAATTCTTTACCAATGCATCATTAGTTTATGCTAAAGTTTACTTTAAAAATCGTTGAAAAATAAACCAGCTCTCGCAATTTATTTTTATTTCAGAAAAATTTGGATGTGCTGTTTTAATCCGCAATGATATATTTGAAAAATCTAGTTAACCTCCCCAACACCCCTTTTTCGTATTAGTAACGTGTAAAAGTGAATATTTACACTACAAGTTAATAACCTATTGACATCCGAGTTTAACGATTTTCATTGCACCTTGAACTTAATTGAACAACATTTATTTAGTAGTTAGTGTACACTTATTTGTTCAAACGTCAATAAAAAACAAACAATATCTCCTTCATTAATTGTCATAGAAATTAGAACCTGTTCCCATTTCGGGGTCTCATCTGATAATTTTCAAAGCCACTTGTCATCTATCAACTTTGAAGATGGGTTTTAGTTGTAATTAAAGTCATATTTGCGGTATCTGTTGACAGGGCACATTTTGCATTATGGGATGAATATTCGGCTTTGATAACGTGAAGTGGTTGTATAATTTACGAAATTGACGGTTCCTTTTATGTTTTATTGAAAAGTCCATGGTTTTGAAGTTTTGGGGAAAATTACTTGTTATTATTTTTTCGTCCTGTTTCTCGAAGTTGTGTTTTTTCAACTTCCACTCCCAGAACATGAAAATGTACCCATGTGTGTCCCTCATAATATGAACACAAGGTCAAGTTTTGAGGTTATCGAGGTCAAAGTTGTGACACAATTATGAAAAATGATTGTTTTTGTTTTCTGATTTTTTTCCCAAGTGACCATTTTCCATTGTTTATGTTTTATGCGAGGTTTGATGACACAAAATTTATGTTTGTGAATATTCCATAAAACTTTTGTAAGGTTTTTCTTCCTTTTTCGTCTTTTTAGTAAGTCATTTATTATTTTCTTTTATTAATTTTTATTGATATACAGGGTGTTTCCTAAAGATTGGTAAAAAATTCGTTGTGTGATTCCTGGGGTATTTTCATGAAAAAAAGTTCCTATAAACATTTGCCGAAAAATGCTTCCTAAGGGAGCTACGCCCCTTTAAATAGGGCACCCCGAAGACGGTTTTTCCTCAATATTTCCGAAACCTTACATACAAAAATCATGAAATTTGGTACATCATACAAACTTTTAATGCTGAATGAGAATTTGAGCTCAGAATTTCAAAATTTTAATCAGGGGCGTACCATACTGGCGGGGTTAAAGGTTAAAAGAATCCAATTTTTTAAATGGTATGGTACGCCAGTATGGTACGCCCCTGATTAAAATTTTGAAATTCCGAGCTCAAATTCTCATTCAGCATTAAAAGTTTGTATGATGTACCAAATTTCATGATTTTTGTATGTAAGGTTTCGGAAATATTGAGGAAAAACCGTCTTCGGGGTGCCCTATTTAAAGGGGCGTAGCTCCCTTAGGAAGCATTTTTCGGCAAATGTTTATAGGAACTTTTTTTCATGAAAATACCCCAGGAATCACACAACGAATTTTTTACCAATCTTTAGGAAACACCCTGTATATTATAATATTTTTATTGATTTTTTAATAATTTCCGTATTATCAGTTTGTTCGTGTTTATCCGGTTTTTATGTATTTTCCATTTGGAGTGATTCTTTTTTTTTTTTTGATTATTTATCATTTCTCTTTTCACTTCTTCATTTTGTGTACCTATCAATTAGTACTGTAAGCGATCGAGTATTGGTTTTTTATTAAACCTAAAAAAAGAGTTTCCTGAAAATTATCTTTGAAGAAAATTAAACGTTGTTTGTTTTTCTGTTAAAAAAAAGTACACGATTTTGTAAATCTAAATCCTCGACGTTTTTGTCTTAGACTGCTTGAGATATATGTGTGTTTTCTTTTAAACATAGATCAGAAATTGAGAAAAGAAATTGCAAAAAAATGATTACCAAAACCAATGCTAAAACCTCGACTAAAGCTTAAGTATGTAATAACAAGACAGCAAACATTTAAAAGTCTAGTTAGTAGACTTTTCTTCATAGTTGAAATGACCAAAGCCTAGCTTTAAGTGATTTTAATGAAATTTTTACGGGTTATTTGAATATTCTTCAAATAGGTACATATCTATACAAGATTTGATATTTTTTTTTTTCGTTTTTATTAATTATTCATCAAAATTGTATTTTTGATCCGAAGAAAAATCAAACTGTTGGCAGATTTCCATAAAGAAAAATACAAATTTTTGGGAATTATTTAAAAATTCATAGTGTTTATTGAAATAAAACAAATGTATAACCATAAAATAATACCCACGTATCAAATTTCGGAAAAACTTCTTTGGAAACGAAAAATTCATTTTCATATGACTTTCTTCCAATACATATTTTGCTGTTTCATGATTTCCAATAAGTAAAAATAGAAAAACAATTAAATCATCCCGTTTGAGTTTGGCCAATTTTCTTACATTACATTATCTGAAAATATACGGTTATTGTCACTTATAATCTCCCTAGAGCTCGAATTATTTCCGGAAATTTTATCGAGTTGCGAATTTTTTGAACATTTTCTCGAGGCGCAAGCCGAGGGAAATTTTCTTGAAAAATTCGCAACGAGAACAAATTTCCGGATTTTTAATTCGAGCTCGCGGGAGATTCGGCAAGAAAATTTCATGCCAAAACTATTTGAGAAGATTTAATAGTAGCGGCTGGATGAAGCTCACATGCACCAACCACAGTGTGAGATTGTTAGGGAGAGTGGGGACGGCAACACTGTAATCATATGGGAGCTACATTCAGATGCAAAGCCAGGGAGATTTCTACTTATTAATCTTTCAGTCAGGTGATTATGAGTAGGGTGATTTCCGATAAAATAAGGTCGTTGCCATAGCAACATGTTAAAATGCAAGCCTATGATTGGTTAGAATTGACTGGTAGGAAATTTTCAATGTTATTGTTCATATTTTATTTTAGAAGAAGTTCAAATGAGCAAATGTCAAGTTCTTTTTTGGGAATAAGAAGTTCAATACGAAAAAAGGGAAAAAAAATAATACACACATATATTATTTATCAAGCATGCATTACAACATTCACCCAAACTCACGAAAAACGTGTAAAATTTGATAAAAATAGAAAAGTGGAAATCGGTCTTGAAATCGAGATAAAATCTATAACTCCGTAAACAATTTTAATCAAAATAAAATCCCTTAGAAAGGAAATTAAAGTGAAAAAAAATCCTGAAAAATGCATATAGACATTTTGAAGAATGTTTAAAAGTGGAAAAAAATCTTGTAAACATAATGGTTTTAAAATGAAAAAGTAACTAAAAAACGCAGAGGCGATGAATTGTACTAAAAACTCTAAAACATGCAAATAAACGTCTTTAAAAATGTTTCAAAAAAAAAAACGCGAAAGAAAAAATAGAATAAGCAAAGTAGAAGTGGAGAAAAGATTAAGACAAAGTCAAAAAGTTTTAAAGACGTCGAGGAAATCTAATAAATCTTGTACAAAAACTGGTACATACATGTGTTGAAAATTAACAAAAACAAGCTAAAACTCCCCAATCGACAAACAAAATGAAAAAATTCCACTTGCATGGCCTTAGTTGGAAAATTTCAACCAAAATTGACACCTGACTTGAACCTCAAAATCAACAAATATAGGCTTAAACTCGCCACTTGGCAATTAAAATGAAAAAATTCCACTTGCATCTTCGTAGTTAGAAAATTTCATCATAAACTGATACCTCACTTATTGATTAACCTTACCTCAAAGTTAACAAAAATAGGCTAAAACTCCCCACTCGACAATCAAAATGAAAAAATTCCACTTGCATCGTCTTAGTTGAAACATTTCAACATAAATTGACACTTCAGTTGATTAACCCAACCTCAAAACTAACAAAAATAGGCTTCACTCGAAAACAAAATTTAAAAAATGCACCGAAATCGTCTTAGTTGGAAGATTTCAACATAAACTGACACCTCACTTGATTAACCTAACCTCAAAGTGTACTCATTTTTCAAATGGAACACCCTGTATTTTATTTTGTGTCATCCTGTATATTTGAAGCAGAGGAAAGATCTCTACCATGATTTGTACATTTTTGCTTTTCTTGGTACCGGATGCTGAATGCCTATAAAAATACTTCATATCTGCTAATGTAAACTTTTCTGTAAAACCAATATCTGTTGCACAGTATTTGACATTGTTTATTTTTGTTATTTTATTGGAAAACTAAAACCAATAAAATTGGTCCCACCTCCCACATGTCTGGTCACGCTCTATTTTGTTCCAGAATTAAACAAACACAAAAATTAAATCAACATGCGGGAGTACAAAATCGTTGTACTAGGATCTGGCGGTGTAGGAAAATCAGCTTTAACAGTACAATTCGTTCAAGGTATATTTGTAGAAAAATATGACCCAACGATAGAGGACAGTTATAGGAAACAAGTTGAAGTCGATGGACAACAATGTATGCTAGAAATTTTAGACACAGCAGGCACAGTAAGTACTTTCACATCCTTCATTTCCAAACTGACCCACATTGGAAATGGGGAAAATACATAAAATAATGTCTCAAGACAAGTCGTATTTGTTTCCGAAAATAGCATTTTGTTTTGCCAGGAACAATTCACAGCAATGAGGGATTTGTATATGAAAAATGGTCAAGGATTTGTCCTGGTTTACTCGATCACCGCCCAGTCAACGTTTAATGATTTGCAAGATTTGAGAGAACAAATTCTTAGAGTTAAGGTGAGTGTTTACATTTTTATTATCATGTTTATCATTATCAGATGATCCACTTTTGATTGTAAAAAATTGACTGGGAAAAGGTTGAGTGGCTTGGGTTGACCTCATTGTTTTTTTTGTCAAACAAAAGTGGTTTGTTTTGCATTAATTTAATTTATAAATTATTTTGGAAAACAAGTGATATTTGTGTAACAGCGTTTCTTTCATAAAACCAAAGAAATAATAAAGACTAAAAGTTGAAGAACCAAATCAGTAGAGTAAAATCTGGAAAACTACCAGAACCATAACCTAAAAAGTGAACGGAAAAATTAATCCAAAAATCATATCAGTAGTTCTGTCAATCTTTCTTTGATTAATAAATTTCATATTTTGTTCTTTGCTTAAGTTTCTTGGTTGATTTTTTTGATTTTTTTTTGTACTGTCTTGAAGAAAGAAAGAGAAAAAGATGGAAGGTTCCATGGGTATTTTCTCAATTTTTACAAACCTGTATCAGCCTGTTTCAGTTTGTTAACAAAATTCCTGGGGATATTATCACCTTTAAAATTTATTTTTTACTTTATACTACTAATTTATTTCTTCTGTCATATTATGGACTTTATCCTCATTATAATATTACATACTTATTTGCCTGTGATATTCCTAGATATAGTTTTTACATAATAAAATTATGGTCTTCCTCATTAAAATAAATAAAATAAAAAAGTTGAAGTGAGTATTTGAAAAACGAAACGTTGTATATATAGAATTATTTACTATAAAATCATTAGTTTTCCGAAATAGTCAATGATAAAGCCATAGAATAATGAACGTT
The DNA here is from genome assembly GCA_958502075.1 of Orchestes rusci. Lineage (NCBI taxonomy): Eukaryota > Metazoa > Arthropoda > Insecta > Coleoptera > Curculionidae > Orchestes > Orchestes rusci. The sequence continues at coordinate 4,143,643 of OY293303.1, read as the reverse complement.
TTATTTCACATTATTTTCTATTTTTTCTCTATGTATTTATTTTTAGATAAAAAAATAATTTCTTGTTGACTTTTTTCCGAGATTTTATCTATTTATTTTAATTTTTTTCTTAGTTAATGCTCCTTATCATGTTTATTCTCAGTGAATTTATTTTATTTAGAAACACATTTATGTTTAACTGGCGTCTTGTATATTTCTTATTCTTAATTTCTATTCTTTTGATTTCTCATTTAGATCCTATTATTATACACGAATGTTTTTTTTACATTTTTCTGCAGCTGCTCAATAAATTATACAGGATGTTTTTTAAGTTGGGGTTTTCTTTGCAACATTAAATTTGGAATTTTTCAAATACTTTTTTTTTATTTCTTTTTTTTTATGTTTTTTTAGGTTCAACATTTGAATGATGATTTTGCAATTTCATTCTCTTTGAGATTTACTACACTTTTTATTAGAATTTCAGCTTTTTTTTTCGTATTAGATACAGTTTTCGCACAGGGACTTTATCTAGCCACATCTCCTTTATTTTTGAGTTTTCTAGAAAATTTTATTTTGAGAAATCTGCTTCTTTTCCTGTCTCATGTTGAAAGAAAAACCTCAACTTGAAAGAGACCCTGTGTATTATCTTTTATTAGTCCATAGATTATTGTTTTGTTTTTTCGTGCTTTTCTTGAACCTGCAGTTGGTTGAAAAAAATAATCAAACCTCCAAAGAAATAACGCAAGAATTGAAAAGTCAAAGAAATTCCAATGAATCACAGTAGAAACAGATAATACAAAAATAAACAAAGGATCAAAACAAAACTGAGCAAAAACCAAAGAAACATAAAAAAATCAAATACGAAAGAATGAACAAAGAAACATGGAAAACGAATCTTGAATGATAAAATTGAAGTAACAAAGAAGCGAATATAAAACTATAGATCCAGAGAATTATTAAAGATACACATCTTAGTCTACATACATGAGTGATCCATTTGAAAGCGGGCAAGAGAGGGGAATGTGTATTTTGAGGCCATACGTCGGCCAGTTTTTTCCAAAAACCAAGGCCTACTAGAGCATATTTAGAGGCTGAAAAATCCAGAAAACATATTAGCGATTTTTCTAGAGAAAATCTGCCTACGCCACTGGATTTTTCATCCCCTGAAATGGATAAGTTACCAAATTTCATGAATAATTATTCAATTTAAAAATATTATTTCTGTGTGTATTTTTTTTTCTATTTTTTTTTGTCAGTCTCTTTTCTATTTTTTTTTGTCAGTCTCGTTTGTTTGTTTTCATTGTATTTTGACATTATAATATCTATTAAATTTCTATTTTTTTTTCTGATAGATTTGCTATCGCAAGAGTTTTGAGGTAAAATACTTCTTGGTGCATAAAAAAATCATTCGTTAATTTTTAATATTTTTTCATGAAATTTGGTACAGATCCAGATGACGAACCCAGTGGCGTAGACAGTTTTCTCTATTTTTTTAAATCGCTAATATAAATTCTGGATTTTTCAGCCTTTAAAATATGATCTAGTAGGCCTTGAATTTTGAAAAAACTTGAAGCCGTCTGGCCTCAAAACCTCTAAACCTTTTCTCTCTCTACTTTAAATAAAAAAATCGTCAAAATCGCTCCATAAATAAAAATGTTATGGGGGTGGCCCCCTGTCAAATGGGTCACTCTGTATAAAACTTTTAGACAAAATTAGATAACTGAGGTTTTTTTTCAAGTGAAAACATATGATTTGATGTTAATTTTTACGTAGCGGTTAGAGGGCTCCACGTAAGCTTTTAATATTTCACTTAATTTGTCCTAACTTGTTTGACAATTAACTTCTGGGATGCTTTATGTATTCTTACACCTGTTAAAACCAAATATACCAGACAACCATGTTCGAGAAAATTCACAAATTTCTGCATTTATGGACGTTGATCGTTATTATCGTTTTCCGCTTTATTAAGCATGCGCACAAAACATCAATAACGGAGAGGACCCAGAAAAGAGATTTTGAAACACAGTCTAACGTTTGACGTTTGTTACATAACATTACCTCTCTCGAATCTGGTTTATTGTGGGCTGGAACGACAGCGAGCGTTGTTGCCAAGTTGTGATCTCTGTTGAATATCTAATAAAAAGACAAAACTTTGTGTCCATTTTGAACTTTGCAATTAGTTCATTGGCGGAGATCTGCGTAACGAGTGGCATATTTTTTTTTTGAATTTTACACTAATTTTCGTCTTAGAATCAAAATGTTACTTATCAAGACACAATAACAACCACAAAAAGCTACGTTCCACATTTTATTATGGTTACCATAGAAACTGCACCGCATATGACGTCACTGCGCAATAGAAACGAGTTTCGTTGAAGAGGGGTTTGAATGTTTCGTGAAAATTAATGACAACGTTAATAACGGGTCAAATAAGACCTTCAAAAACTCCCTAGTTTTGAACTCACGAAAGGGGTTGAATCTTTGTTTTGTAGTTCTCAAAGATAGAGAATAAAAAATATGACTAAACTATTTCCTGGTTAGACATGAAAAAGTCAATTGAGGTAAAATCTGGACTGCACGGAGGCAAAAAGAGAGAACAGTACAATAACATTTTTTTATTTTAGATCCACATTAATGTCGCTCATTGATTACCAGTTGAATGTCAAAATAAACAAAAACCCATTATTTCCTGTTCCTGCTGCTTGAAAATAGTAAAACATGTCAATTCTCTTCCATGTATCCTCAATTGAAAAATTATCATTGCGGAATGTGGGTATTTGGTGCCTACAATTATGCAACAAAATCATAATATGAAAATGAATTCACGTTGGTTCAATGCTACGTTTAGCTGTGGCATTTGGTATCAATATGATAATTCCGACCCGTTCTAATCAACCAGGAAAAAAAATCAACATATCCGGGCGTGAATTGATTAAATGTTTTATCAGTCTCGCTTTTGTATGAATAAGGAAGACGAAAAATTGTACCACGCAAGCTGTGTGTATCCAAAAATAATATTTACGACATAAATCAATGCTATTTTTCGAAGATGAAAGTGAGATTGATTTATTGATTTGCGTTTCTATTGTAATGGTTTAGCATTTAAACTTGTGCCAAAAATGTGGAGATACACTAATTGTTTTGATAGTCGTCATTTATTCGGGAATTATTGTTATTTATACTGCGTAGGGGTTATCAAAATTCGTTTCTTAATCAAGAAAACGGGCGGGTAATGATGAAGTTTGAAAGTGTAATCATCCGAGTGAGTAATAGTGAATACTTTACTTTTCCTATGACTATTAAATAATAGAAACGAGTTATGCGAATTAATTAGTGATAAAATAACACTTTACAATTGACCATGTTTACAGTTGGAGGACAAAGTGAGGTTAAGTTACCCCAACCCCAGTCTTTGAATCTTGACATATGTCGCCAACTTGCCGAATTTTCTCATTATCTTTTAAGAAGAGTGATGAAATTAGATTTTTACATTATGGGTTATCATTAACCTATTAGCATACATGTGAATTCCATTTTTTCAGTTGTTTACTGATAAGGCGAGACGCCGTCGGTCGTGGAAGGGTCAGTTTGCTGACGACCGTACTCCTTAGCACGCTCGTGTTGATTGAAAGCCGCTCAAATTATTCAGTCCAAATTCTATGACGCAAATACAGTTTACAGAAGGAAACTACAATCTTTTCAAAATGCATTGAAATGTAAATAGTTACTGAGATAAGGACAAAAGAGCAGGAAAAGTGTACTTTGTCTTTCACTATTTTTACCTGAGGAATATCGGAAATTGTGTATTTCCGGGTGACAATCAGTTTCACAATCTTAAGCATCCTGTATGTTTTTAGAGTAGTTACCTGATGTTTGAATTTCTGAACGTTTTTTCGCTTATTTTTCCAAAACTTATTTATTGGTAGGACATTGTTAGTTACTTCATAACAATGAAGCAAAATAACATAAGAAAATTCCAAGTGTTTTTTCATTAAATAATAAATGAAAGATATCGTGGATTAATGAGAATTACTTCAATATAGCATAGAAGATTAAATCAATTTCATAATCCTAAAGATAGAAAGCTAATGAGAAGTCGATAAATAATCAAGTTGGCAGCTGCTGTCAAGGTCATATGATATTAACGTTTTTTTCCAGAAACAGTCGATTCAATCACCAAAATATGCATCAATCAGCCGTTTGAATAGGATTGCCTAATGATTCACGATGACTGACTAACAATGAGATACCACAGACTTAATTATTATTGAATGGGAATTGATATGATTCATGATATTTTTGCAAAGTAAAACAAATTTAATTATTTTAATTAACATCATGGACTCCGTCTATATGCCGCCCACTGAAAAGTCATGCGATCAAATACAAAATTGTAATGAAAAATGATCATTTCGGCATGTTACGTTAATTAATTGAATGTGATGTCATTTACGTTTTCAATTTGACCCGTATCTAAACATTAATTTCATAAAAAGGTATTTTATCGAGTTCGCGGAACGAGTGGGCAGTTTGTGTTTTATTTTACGAATGGATACTGAGAAAGGGTTTTTAATTTTTTGCCCTAAATGGACATTTGTTTTTATATTTATCACGTCCTCTCAGCTGATTGATGAATTTGTTGGAACCAATTCCCTTGTTCCTTATACAGGGTGAAATATGTAGAAAAAGTTTGCACCTGGGGTTTATCGAATTTGAAGTTGGTGTAGGTTCTATTAGTAGGGGACACTTTTGAGGAAACAGTTTTCTCTGTTTGATTCTTTGGCCTTTTAGTTATCTGTTTTTGTACTTCTTTGACGCGACCATACAAATGGTGAACTTATGGCATTGTTGGAGAAAATTGGGAGTCGATTATGTTATATTGAATTCGTAATAGTTCGTATGATGTCCAGAACAAGAAAAACATTGACTCAGGGCCGGTTTATCTACTTTTAAGCTCTCTTTTAATTGAAGTTATTGTTCTTAACAAGTGTGCAATTTTTCGAATTAATCTGGGCATTTGAAGAGGGTAAAAATCGACTTTCAAGACTCCGTTAAAAACTTACATACAAGTGAAATCGCATTTCATCGAGGGTATCAAAAAAGATTATTCTTTTCCTAACCACATGATAACATTCTGTCAAACTCGAAAAAATCAAGCAATTCTTCAAGCTCATCTCTAAACTTATTTTGAATTCTTGAAAAACATATTTTCAGAAAAATTTCGCAGACAGTTGAGACAGGTTTCGTTCTTCATAAAACAAACCAAAACTAACCTCACTCGAGAATACTGCTCCAAATGTGAGTATTTGCTATACAGTCTGTCCATTGAATTGTGCAACATATGGGATGTTTTCTTATTAATGGCAGAACCAAAATTCAAATATTACCAGAAGTTTTTGCAGTCGATAATCAAGGTGCACTTAGAACGGTTGCAAGTAAAATAGCATACAGGGTAGGCCAAAAAATATAAAAATTGTACAAGAGTAAAGTACCCATCCTTTTTTCAAGAAGAATCAAAAGATATGCCTTGATACCAAAAACAAAGCGCCCTAGATTTTTATTCTGTATCAAATAATAGACTCAGGTATAATGGTATAAAATACAAAAATTGCACTTTGAATAAAAGTTTTTTGATATGCATATCATGACTGATGTTTAACCATGATTTTTTCGGAATTTCAAAGTTGTGTTTGATATCGTTGCAACAAAGATGAAGTTTGTGATTCCCTAAAAAAATAAATATTTAAGTTAATTCCACAAAAACGCTTGAATTTGGACACAGTTATGCGAAGCTGATTTGATTTAGATCAACGTATGAATATGTTCAAGGTAAATATTGAAAAAACAATTTTCTGAGGGAGATAATGGATGATTTAAAAAAAAAACACAATTTTGGTATTCAGGCATCTTGTAATTGTTCAATCTTTCTTTATTACATTTTGCGAAATTTTTTGAAATAAGGGTGCTTTACTCTTGTACAATGTTTATATTTTTTGACCCACCCTGTATGAAGTTTGACTTGCAAACATTAGAACTGCACCTAATAAGTTAATCGGACATGCACCAATTTTTGGTGATATTTAAATTTTGGTTTTTCAATGTTCCATCACAAGCTTACTAATATCCTCAATGCTTCCTTCCCTATTAGGAACATCAAAACAAAGACAAAAAAGCCATGGGTCACCAGTGGTCTTAGAGTGTCCAGCAAGAATATGCGAAGTTTGAGCAAAATTAGAAAATTCTTCTGCAATAACAATATCTTCATGAATTATTATACAAAGTACAGAGTTGTCTTTAGAAAAGTTATCAAAGCAGCAAAACGGAGGCATTATGACGAGATTATTGAAGCAGCTCCCAACAATCAACAGGGAATTTGGAAAATGGTCAATGAGTTCAATGGTAATAGGAAAAAAAAGCAACCAACATCAAATCTGGGTCCTGAGGAGTTTAACGCCTACTACTGCTCTATTGCTGAGCAAATTTCCAAAAGCCTTGATCAAGCGATTGACCCACTATCATTCCTAAGAGATACCCATGTTTCCGAAACTTTCTATTTTGTTCCTGTGGACGTGTGTGAATTGATAACAATTATAGCGGAGAGCGGCTCGGGCCATGACGAAATCTCTATTGATGTTTTTCGGAACTTCTCGGAGACCATGTTGATTGCGCTCTGTGATGCTATTAATGCCTCCATTGGAACAGGATGTTTTCCTGCTTCTCTTAAGATGGCTTCCATAGTTCCACTTTTCAAGTCTGGAAATATGGATTGTCCTTCAAATTTCAGGCCAATCTCTCTTCTGCCAACTTTGAGCAAAATTATTGAAAAGGCAGTAAAAACTAGAATGGTAAGCTTCCTCAGTGCCCTTAAAATACTGACTCCTAAACAGTTTGGATTTCAATCTGGGATCAGCACTGACGATGCAATTTTTCACACATTGGAGGAACTCTATTGCTCTCTCAACTTGGGTGAGGCAGCTTCAGCAGTTTTCTGTGACTTAACAAAAGCCTTTGATTGCGTCAATCATGACATCTTGCTTCGGAAGCTTGAAGTTTATGGATTCAGAGGCACATTCCACCATTGGTTGAGGTCTTACCTCTCACACAGAACTCAGAGGGTCACGTTTCAGGAAACGGTCTCGGGAGAGGAAAGAATCTTGGCTGGCGTTCCACAAGGATCCGTTCTTGGCCCCCTTTTGTTTCTGATATACGTAAATGATCTCCCTACAGTTGTCAGGCATGGTCAATGTACATCATTTGCCGACGACACAACTCTGTTGTGGCATCATAAAGATCCGAGCACCCTGAGGGTTATGGTTGACCACGACCTTGCTGCTGTTAAGGGTTGGTGTGACTCAAACTGCCTCTCATTCAATGTATCCAAGACTAATGTCATGCACTTCAGATCCAACACCATCAATAGTATCTCAATTGAGGGACAAGAGGTGAAGAACACAACAGAAATTAAATTTCTTGGATTGCTCATTGACAAAAGGTTGAAGTTCGAGTCTCATGTCTTGGGTCTTTGCAGTGAGCTGTCTCGGGGATGTTATGCGGTTCGTTTGGTGAGGAGAGAACTGGGTGCATCGATAGCCAGGAATGTGTATTTCTGTCTCGTGGAGTCTAGGATGAGATATGGAATTTGCTTTTGGGGCTCATGCTCCGTGGGACTGTTCAACAGTATTTTTAAAATACAAAAGAGAGCGAGCAGGTTTCTTTATGGCTTGAACCAAAGAACGTCCTGTAAGCCATACTTTAAAAGGCAAAGCATCCTCACACTTCCCGGTCTCTTCATATTGGAAACATCGTGCTTGATGCACAAGAAGTACGCCCATACAATCCATTCAGCCTCCAATAAAAGAACACGCAGCTCCCACCTCATAAATCTCCCTATCCCGACATCGTCTTTTCTCAAGTCCTCGATATTTTATGACAGCAAGAAGATTTTCAATCAACTGCCTATTGAATTGAGAAGAATCCGAGTAGCAAGGGTATTTAGAAAAAAAGTCAAGTCCCTACTTCTGAATCATGCTTTCTACAGCGTGGATGAATATTTTTCAACCAGTCTCGCATGTTAAATTGTTGTTTATTTGTTTTTATTTATTATTATAAGGCCAATTTCGCTTTGTCAATAAGTATGTTGTACTTGGACAATAAAGCTTATTTTGATTTGATTGATTTGATTTGAATTAATAGAGAAAAATCCCATATGTTGCACACTTGAATGGACACACTATACAGGGTGTCCTGGAAAATGTGGGAGATCTATCGGATTCAGATAGAACATTTTGAAAATAAGATGACAAGTTCTCGTAAACTTTTTTCCCAGAGGCCCTGTCTACGGAGATACGGGCCCCGAAAGGACGCCACTGGAAATCAATTTTTCTTGAATAACTTTTCAACCACTTGATATTATTTGATGAAAATTCAATGTGATAAACAGTAAACATTACCTCTTAAAATACTATCCTTAAAACATAATTAGCTTGTTTAGTTCAGGGGCGGACTAAGTTGTACATTTCAATGCTTAAATTTTCAACACCCTGTATGATAAAGACTTGAAAAAAATAAATTTAGATAGCCTGAACCTTAGACTAAAAAAAAGGTACTCTTGTTCGTTGTCGATAAAATGAACCGTTTTCGAGAAAAAAAAAATATTGAACAAAATCTCGAAAAAAGCCATGAGGAAGTGGTGCCCTGGACGAAATTATTTGAAAAAATGTGAACCTGTTTTTTTGAATTTTGAATTGTTTTTTCAGATTAATTTTCATAAACATTTCGATGAAAATATAGGTTCAAATTTTTTTTTTTTAAAATCGTCAGGGACAGCACTGCATTATGGTTATTTTCGATGGTTTTTTCAATAAAAATACGTCTTTTTCTCGAAAACGGTTCATTTTATCGATAATGAACAAGATTCCCTTTTTTGTGATCTAAGGTTCAGGCTATCTAGATTTATTTTTTTCAAGTCTTTATCATACAGGGTGTTGGAAATTTAAGCATTAAAATGTAAAACCTGGTCCGCCCCTGGTAAACTAAACAAGCTAATCATGTTTTAAGGGCAGTATTTTAAGAGGTAATGTTTACTGTTTATCATATTAAATTTTCATCAAATATTAAGTGGTTAAAAAGTTATTCAAGAAAAATTGATTTCCAGTGGCGTCCTTCCGGGACCCGTATCTCCGTAGAGAGGGCCTCTGGGAAAAAAGTTTTCGGGAACTTGTCATCTTATTTTTCAAATGTTCTATCTGAATCCGAGAGATCTCCCACATTTTCCCGGACACCCTGTATATTGAACATAAAACAGGTTAGTTTACAAAATCAATGTTCAAAGTAATAATTTCTAATCATTTGTCAAAACCTCAGTTAAAATCAATGGATCAATTGAATCTACCAAGAAACCTACTATTGCACTATAATAAAAGCTAAAATTAAGTAAAACACGCATAAACTAAACAGTTGAAGCCATGTAAACAAACTGTATCAATATTGCGGTTATGATTTTATGATGTGATGGTTCGAGAATTCTGAAATCTGCACACCAATGACGTCACACGGCGTGCCGAATTTACTTCTATAAAATGTAAACACTGCGGCTATGGAGGAGCATGCGCAGTAGTACGAAGCTTAGATGGGGGTGTATGAAGACTTGAGTTCATCAACTGGTTCGAAAACAAGGAAATGTGCCATTGATTGTGGTTATCCAGTTCATACAGGGTGTCCGGAAAGTCAACGATGATACTGATCGAGAAAAACATAATATGACCTTAGTAAAAACTCTAGGGTTTTTGAGATATTGCCACTAAAATTCAAAATATTCAATAAGAAATCTCATTTTACAGAGAAATAATTTATTTTTATTTTCTTTTTTACTGTACGTGGACATTTTCGTGAATGGCTTGTAATTGCAAAGAAAAAGGTGGTGGGGAGCAGACAAAAAAAAAATAGATAAATAAAAAAAAAATGAAAATAATATGTTTTTCCGGAAGTTTATGAGTTGGTCTATCACCCCTTTCAGTATTATCGTTGACTTTCCGGCCACCCTGTATAGATCAGTGTATAAAAAACGATGCAAAAAGCAGCAGATTTTTTTAAAACAGCCATTTCAACTCTCCTCTTTCCACTTTCCAGCGTATTACAACTACACTGAATATTTTTGGTGTATTTTATTCAAGTATGCTAATGATACTTTTTGTACAACCTACACGTAAAGTCCACTTTTCAATGCATGCAAAGCAGGCGGAAAGTCGCTGATTTTGGCAGCCGGGCCTAAAAGTACATTCGCGCCCGAGCAACGGTTCCTTGAATCCCAACGCCTCTGAATCTAATAACCACGTGACAGTCTAGCATACTAAAAGGAACTAATCACGTGACAATCTGGGTGACAATGAATCCGCACCATAAAAGAATACGGGAACACACCTATTGTAACCATGATTGTCAGTTGTCTGACTTGTCAGCAGTGAGCCAGTGAGTAGTGTAGTCATAGAACTAACACTACAATAACTAGTGTTACTAGTTCTATGAGTGTAGTGCAGTGAATCGATTATTTATTTTTGATTTTCATAATAATTATTTTTTTTGAAATGATTACAAACTGGTTGTACAAAAAGCACTGTTTGCACCACGGACAAAAGATGATTTTGACTCGGCTAATATCTGCCCTCGCTTCACTCATACCCTCGTCAAATTCATCTACTTTTCGCCCTTGATACAAAATGTACTATTGTTGATTTAATCCGAAATTGGACGTTTTATGACTATCGTGCATTTTTTAATTGAAAGATTGATCGATAGATCGCAAATTCATTATAATCATTATACCTCACCAAACAGCAGCATATTCAAAATCTACATTGAATTGGCTTTAATTTGCCGAAAATGGAAATTCACTTCCGATTCGAATAAAATCGCATTGTTTGAATTCCAATTATCAGTGATGTTGGTCAATATTGGTTTATGAGATTCGTTTTTTTTTGCAGGACACAGAGGATGTTCCGATGGTATTAGTGGGTAACAAATGTGATTTGGAGGACGAACGAGTTGTTGGCAAAGAACAAGGCAAGGACCTGGCGCGCCACTTCAACTGTGCCTTCATGGAAACTTCTGCCAAAGCAAAAATATATGTTAATGATGTGAGTCAGCTATTTCTTATACGTTGTTGACGTTTTTTCTTCGTGTATAATTTACAAGGAATGCCCTATGTCACCGAGTTTTTCAAGTACAGGGTGATTTATTGTCAGCGATAAAGTGGCACTTTTTTAAACTATTCATCATACAGACCCAGGAAAAAACTATAGAGTAAAGTTCTAGTTCAAGTTTCCAGGATCGCCGCAAGGTAGCGTCATGGTACTGTGAATACGGGAAATCGATATATTTTCGATTTTTTTTCCATTGAACTACCAAAAAAAAAACAGATGTGGAACGATATTCTCTACAAAATTGCTTCCCGACACTTTTCTCCAAATTGTCAAATAAGACAGCTACAGGCCGTCAAACTTGCCTATAATTTTGGAATTCCTCAATCGAATCATTGTTATTTAGTGTTTTTTTTTTTAAATTCTGTTTTGAGGGTGCCGTTACGCCCCCTTGCGGCATAGCTAGAAGCTTGAAATATATTTCAAGCATTTTCCCTTGAGCACTTCACTTACAGTTTTTTTTCCTGGGTCGATCTCTATGTTGAATAGCTCACGAGAACTGGCACTTTGTCATTAAACATGAATAATGACCCTGTAAAAATTGATTTACAATTCTTGTCTGTCAAGTTTTCACTTAAACTAATCAATCAAAACGACAATTCTTGTTTGTTTTTGATGCAGTAAGAAATATAAAACAAAAAACTTCATTTTTAATCCTGGTAGAGGTTTTTTTTTCGGATTGTCCAATTGATGAGTTTGGGTTAGTTTGGATTTTCAAACTAAAATTTGACAATTAAAATAAGTGCTGGATAGAGGTAAAGAAGGCGATAAGTCTTGTCTGAAAAAAAAGATTGCATACATCACATTTCTGTGTCTGATGGGGTATTTTTCTATAAATACCACTCATAATAGATTTTGTAACGATTTTTTTGTCTAAAAAGGCCTTTTTTTAAAACAGGGAAAGTAGGTGTTTTGTCATGAGATGTATTTGAAAAAAAAACAGTTTAATATTATGATAAATACCATGGTCTGCTGTCCTCATTATATTTAGTGGGGCGCGGTGGCGCGGTGCATGCATGTTGAGAGGCCTGATGTTCATTCACTTCCTCTATGTTGACACCAATTGAGAATCGGTTTTCTAATTGATTACTCGAAAATCTTTCAGCTGATTTTGACAATTTTCATTCCAATGGCGCCCCAGAGGGTAATGTAATTGATATTTTTAAGTTAAATTATGGTACGTCATTGCTTTTTTCAAGAATTTATAATTTTTTTAGGTCAAGCAATTAAAAATGTTGCTTTTTTAAAAAATAAAAATCAAAAACCGTTTTTCTAAAGGCAATGTTTCAACGTGTCAAGGGGCTTGCAAAGGAAACGGTTTTTAATTTTTATCTTGAAAACGAAGATACATAAAGAAAGCAACATTTTTGATTGCTTTACTCAAAAACGTTATCAAATCTGCAAAAAAGCAGTGGGGTATCATAGTTTTATCTACAGTGTGACCCATTAAGAATGGAAACACCTCTGTGAAATCTCAGGTTATTAACCGATTTCAACCATTTTTTTTAAATGTCAAGTTTTGAAGGGTCCACTACAAGACAAATTTTGAAATGTTTATTTCAATTTTTAGGGCATATTACGGTACTTTTTTTTTTATTAGCGATTTTTTCATTACATAAATGAATACGCCATTGGATTTGGAGTCCTCTCAAATAGCTGTGACCAAAATTTCGAAAAAATATATATTCATCAATAACAAAGTTACGACCACATAAAATTCGTACATTTTCCAAGTCAACGGTCACAAAAGAACATCCTGCATCAACAGTTGCCATGGAGATGGAGTTACTTGTTGCCACTACTTAGTGTCAATGTAAAATTACCAATTTATCGACAAGAATATTTATATTTAATCATAGTGTGTTCGATTTTTTTTCATTTTTTTTTTTTGGATTTCTCAAAGAAAACAATATTGAACCTATCAAACCAAAATTTTATTTTTTATTAAAAAAATCCACTAGTTCTTGATTGTAATGCAAATGTAATTCCGTTAATTTCATTAAATGTTATGTTATTTTGAACATCCCGTTATTCAATTTGTAGTTCATTGTTACAGGTAATAAAAAAAATTCCATTCCCATGGCAACTGTTGATGCAAGGTATTCTTTTGTGACCGTTAGCTTAGAGAATTTATGAATTTCAAGTTGTCGTAGCTTTGTTATTAATGGATATATTTTGTTGAAATTCTGGTCACAGCCATTTGGAGGCACTCTGAATCCAGTGGCGTAGTGATTTATTTCTAAGAAAAATTCGATATTTTTTATCACAAAAAAGTAGTGCAATATACCTTGAAAATTGAAATAAACATTTCAAAATTTGTCCTGTAGTAGACCCTTCAAAACTTGACATTTCAAAAACAAAAATGGTTGAAATCGGTTAATAACCTGAAATTTACAGGGTTGTTTCCATTCTAAATGGGTCACACTGTATAAATATTGATTTTATAATCCTCTGTGACGCCACTGGAATAAATTATTTTTTTATAAAGAAAGACCTTTTTGGTAACAAATAAGCATGCCAAAAAGGTTTTAGATTAATAAATAAAAAACCGTTTGTTCTAAAAACTCTGACACCCTGTATTTTGGAAATGAAGCAGGTTGGGATCTATTTTTATATGAGCATTCTTTTTTATTTTTTCGTGATGAATATGCCCTTAAAGTTTCTTACTGAATTGTGAAACAACCTGTATATCGTTGTTCTATCGTCATCCATGCACAGGGTGGCCAACTAAGAATGCGGGGTACTGTATCTGGGAAACTATCCATCGTAGAGGCTTGTGCGAAAAAAAATTAACACTCAAACGACCAAGAGCAAAACCTGGAAAATATTTTCAAGTTTCTGAAATGGCCGCTAGTGGGCGTAACTGCCATGTTGAATCTGAAAAAGTGTATTTTTCTGTGGATTCCGCTACATTAACCTAAAAAAAAAATTCTTGATTTTAAAAGTTGAGGTTCATCTGAAGCTTTTTTGTTTGACACTTTTTTCTATATCTCTAAAAATAAAGTGGTGGGGCTGTTCAAAGGTTTCCGTAAATAACACCCTGTATCTTTGAAACGGCCAAGTCGATTTGAAAAAACTTGGGCTCGTTGAAAAGAGCTATTCTTGGGCTACAAATCCCATTATATTTGAAGTTTTGTTAGTTCCAAATAACGCCGCTAGACGTCTTTTTTCAACATTCCGACAAAAATGGTCAATTATCACAGAAAAATCTAGTGCATTGGTGTGACTTTTTTTCATGAAAAAGTAGCTTAGTGATGCCTCAACTTGCTCACGAAAACCGCATCTTGATATCTTGTTCCTTACCCAAAATAACGGGATTCATTCTGATCTGTAAGTTGTGGCCCTAAAAAGGACCGATTCAAAAAAAGAAGGTTTTTATTGCTCCTGCATATGCTCGAAATTCTGACCATCAGTGTCAAAAAAATCAAATGTAATTCATATATTTTAAAAGGGGATACATTTTCCTATGAAAAAAAACAAAAAAAAAATAAAAAAAAAATCATTAATTTTTTTGTTTTTTTTTTCAATCTTTTAATAGAAAAATGTATCCCCTTTTAAAATATATAAAAATAAATATACCATTACATTTGATTTTTTTGGAAAAAACTCAAAAATATGCTACCATTTCAGTTAATGCCATCTAGCGGCGATGGCGAATGTCACAAATCAAAAAGCAAAAATCTCCGTTTGTTTAAAAAAACAATTGAACTTCCCCCACCACTTTATTATGATAGAGATAGAAAAAAACGTTTCAGACAAAAAGTGTAGGTAAATAGTCAGTAAATCTGAAAAAAGCTCATCGATATATTTTCAGTGGACAAGATTCTATAAAAATCCTATTTTGCTACTTGGTGTTGGTTGTTACGCCCCCTAGCGACCATTTCAGAAACTTGAAAATATTTTCCAGGTTTTTCTCTTGGCCGTTCTAATAATAAAATTTTTTGCCGCAAGCCTCTTGCTTCATTTCTGAAATACAGGGCGTCGAAGTTTTGATAAAAAATCGGTATTTATAAAATATTATAAATATCCTTAAACCGATTTAGTTGAAATTTGATACAGTTATTTGATGTAACAAGGCCCTTATCTGAACCTTACTAGAATGAAAACCACATCCAATCAATATTGAGAAAAAACTTACGTCACTGTGTTTTTTGTGATTTTTTTTCCATTATTTATAGATCGAGCAAGTAAAAATACAACTTTTTGGTGTTCCATGTTTTCTCCATATCTAGCTTTTTTTCGAGAAAAAAAATACAAATCACATCAACTCATTCTAAAAACTATCCGTTCACAACATAAATTAAAAACCAAGAAAAACAAACAAACAATCTCGACTTTCTAATAACCTACACGTCAATATTTAGGTTTACTATACAGTGAGTAAACAAAAAACTCATCACTTTCACTTATACTTAACGATTTTTTATTAAAACTTCAATGCTCTGTTTTTCAAAAATGGAGCAACTCTGGACATAAAATATGGAAACTTTCTCCTTAAAACGACCCAACGAATCACCCTTCTGAAGTTTCCTACCGAAGTTAGTCATATACAGGGTGTTCCTAAAGGGTACGGAAAAAACACTACCATATACCCCTGAGGTGAAAATAAGTGGATTTACCGCAATTTACCTTATTCCAAAATTGCACCGTTTCCGAGATACCGTGTGGTCAAGTTTAAAATTAAAAATCGGAATTTTTACATAATTTTGGACACTTAAAAATAAATCGTCTTTATTAGGAATTGAAGAAAAAAAAAGAGTCCCTTTTACTGTGGCCGCTAGAGGGCGCCCTAGACTGCACATTTGGGTGGTTTAAAATAATCATAACTATGTTCTTAGTGTTTTTTTCATCATTCACTAACTGAATTGCTTTCCGAGAAGCCCAGCCAAAACCCAGTTTTGATTCAAATCCATCTCAAAATTGAAATCCAACTTGTAAGAAGTAAAGAACTGACGTGCATCTTGTGCGCAAAATATAGATATCCTTATTCAAAAGAAAAAATACTATAACCCAAACCAAAGTGGAAAATCCTAATCCTAATCGAAACGAAACTAATATATACCTACTAATTATTATTAACGCTGGGACTCCAAAATAATACAACACAATCGAAAAATCATCCAACAAATCACCGTCACCCGCCGTCGATCTGCTCCTATCGGAAATCGCCCATTAAGAATGATTAATGTCAATTATTATTGCGATGTACTCCATTTTTTTTCTTCAATTCTTAAAGACGATTTATTATTATTATTATTATTATCATTATTATAAATCCAAAAGCGAATGAGATGAGAATTCGAAGTGAAACGCTAAAAAAAAACAAATAATCTGTTGTTACATCAAATCATTGGGAAGCTCTTACTCGTGACTGTAGAGAAATTTGTCCAGCCGGTTGATATTGTTGGTGCCACAAAAAGACGAAAACTACCATCATAATAATATAATGAAAATGTAATCGTAAACAAATAAACATAACCCGATTTCAAATGTCAAGCGAGATTAGAAAAAGCGACAATTTTTTCGCTGACAAAACACGCAGTCGCTGACGTGCCGCTTTACAACAGCATTTCGTTCAGGTGGGCTTCTTATCAAGCAGCTTAAGCTGCTGGGACCGCCTGAATGTAGCCATTGTTACTTCGGCGATCACCATGGCAACGCGATGTCAACCAATCTGACCAATCAGAGATTGCGAGAATCAAGCCTTCTCTCTTCCTCATTAGATACACGCAAAATGATATCTTTTTTACGGACAAACATACCTTCCCTTTTATAAATGTATAGATTAAAAAAAGAGATTCTCAGTTGAGCGGACGTTGACAAGAGTACCTGCGTCTTCTAGCGGCCAAAGTAAAACGGGCTTCATAATCGAATTTCTCTACAAAACCCCCCTATGCCAATTTTCTAAGCAATATGTGAAGGAGTGTAATGTAAAAATTGCTTTAAATCGACTTATTTTGACCTCAGAGGTATATTGTAGAGTTTTTTATGCAACTTTTAGGGACACCCTGTATAAAATCCAAGAAAAAATAAGGTATAGATAATGGAAATAAAAAGGGATAAAAGAATTTGATGAACATTTACAAAAATCAGCATCTTGGCAATCAACGTAGAATGCTGCTATCCTTCCAAATTAGATTTGTTAACATCTATACAGGGTATCCGGATATTAATGCAGCAAAATTGCAAAAAAAACATGTTCTCGATCACATTTCGCCATTTTTCTCAAAAACCTTGGGTTTAAAAAAATAATGACAGAAAACAACATCACAGTTGTGTATACAGGGTGGTGTAACCAAGATGAGGTGGACGATTGTGGAAAAACGGTAAGGAATTTGAATATTTTTTTTTGTATATTATAGTTAGTCAAAAAGACTTTGTTTTAGAAATATAGTCATAGTACAGGGTGTCCCAAAAAATGTGTGGTGAACTAAACTTGTATTTTTTAAAAAGAACACCCTGTATATAAGAATTCTAACCATTTCTCCTATCTCATACGATCAGTTTGATTAAAGGTTTGTTGGGTCTAAAAGTTATAAGAAAGGATTGGGAGGCGATCAAAGTTGAAAAAGGACTAATTGGGCCATTTTTTAGCGAAATAGAAATAGGTATAAAAAAATCAACTGTCCCATAAAACATAACTTATCCTTGAACACAATAATCACACACATTCTGAATAAAATTATTTGTTATTATACAGGGTGGTCAAGTTTTGCAAACACGACCTGTACACATTTTTTTTAAATGGAACACCCTGTATATTATATTTCCATCATTAGCTTTCAAAAAACGGCATACATCATACCTTTCTGAACATTGGTTTTCTCAGAAATCACCCGCGAATACAGAGTTTCATCATTATATACTCAGTTTATAAAATGTGTGGCTATGAAGCCATGACAATATCACGAATGAAACAAAATATTGATAACTTGTCAAAGCTACTACGTATAATCACCGAACAAATAACAATAAGAAGGATCACTCAGCCAAGCGCGCGATTCCGACCCGAGGAGTGCCAAAGTTCCCCACTCCATACCCCGTCCACCCGGTCCGAGAATGCCAGTCTGTTCAACGCCCGACGTTATCAGTTCACTATAAGAAGCGCTGTTAACTTATGATTTTCAAATATCGGGCACGTATGTTCTGTGCTTCGAAAACGATGTGCTCCCGAACGGCTCGGCGGGCTGTCTCTTGATGCTGCTACACAATAGAGTGAGCCTTCTTATTGTTACTTGTTAGGTGGTATAATTTAGCATAATCCATTGTTTTCAAGTTAAGTGTTAATTCATTAATTAATTGCTAAATGATTAATCAACTAATTCCTGATGTTGTCATGGTTTCTTGGATGGCCACCTACAGATAATTTGTAGTACAATGAGGAAACTTTGTATTCGCGGGCGATTTCCGAAAAAACTATTGATAAGAAAGGTATGATGTATGGTGTTTTTAGAAAGCGTATGATGTCATCTTCAAGATGGAAATATAATATACAAGGTGTTCCATTTGAAAAAATTGTGTACAGGTCGTGTTGCAAAACTTGACCACCCTGTATAATAACAAATGATTTTATTCAAAGTGTATGTGATTAATGTGTTCAAGGATAAGTGATGTTTTATGGGTCACTTGATTTTTCGATACTTTTTTCTATTTCGCTCAAAAAATGGACTATGGGTCCCTTTTCAACTTTGATCGCCTCCCATTCCTTTATTATAAGTTCGAGACCCAACTAACCATATATCAAAATGATCGTATGAGATGGGAGAAATGATTAGAATTCTTACATACAGGGTGTTCCATTTAAAAAAATACAAATTTGGTTTATCATAGACTTTTTGGGACACCCTGTTCAATGGGTATATTTTCAAAACATACCCTCTTTGACCAACTATAATGTACAAAAAAAATATCCAAATTCCTCACCATTTTCCCACAATCGTCCACTTGGTTGCACCACCCTGTATGTATCTTTGTTTATCAAGATGAAAAGGGAACACTCAAAATTACTTTTTTTTTTTTGATGTAATGGAAGAATACAGTTTTGATTGGCACATTTATCGCGAAGTTGTCGGCTTTTTGAAATGTCGACAACTTCAATACAAGATGACAATAATGAATTTTCTTTGCAGATATTTTATGACCTAGTTCGACAGATCAATAAAAAGTCACCGGGAGTGAAACCAAAAGGAAGAAAGAAACCGATCTGTGTACTTTTGTAAAGTAACGTCTCTTGGAACCAAAAAGTACATTATTGCAAATTCGTAAGACTTTTAAAGATTTTTGAAGTGCAGAAGTGTAGACGCGTGAGGCATGTGCGGATTCGCGGTGCAACAGTTGACGGTTTTCATTTAAACATAGCTCTAATTATTCATTTCAAGTTTTGTCGTTTCAGCTGTTCTTTCTGTAATTTTTTCCAAAGTTGAGGTTGTTAATCAGCGACTATTTTAGTGATAGGGTATTTAAAATACTGCCAATATGTGGTGTCAAATAGCATAGTTCATCAAGTCGCGTGCCCAATTTTCCAACTTTGATGCGACAATACATTCAAGATCATGTGGAATTTCGGGCACTTGACTCCTTTCCTTGCCTACAATGCCGCAGTTTCCACTATGTCGTTGAAGTGACGTCTTCTGACGAAACTCCACTCAATTCACTGCTTATGGATGGAGGGATTGAGTTTTTTTTTAATTGGTTTTATTGTGATAGTGATCCCCTTGGTGCTTCAATCTGGTGGACTTGTCCACTGGTTGTTTTGATCTGATTTAGGAACTAAAATCTTGTTTAAATACATTAGTTGGGACGTTGGTTGGGTATGGACTTGATACGTAAATCCTCTGTGTTGATTTGATCAAGATTTCCAATAAGTTTTTTTGTAAATATTTCAAAAACTTTTCTGTTAATTTAAACGAGTTGCAGGAAATTGAATCTGAAAAAACATCACTTGTCTACATTACAGACAGAAAAAAAAATTTAGTTTAATGGAAAACTTCATTATGTTAAAAGTTGAGTTTTTATATTTGTAACGTCTATCAAGTTTTTTTTTGTATATATTGAACTGTTAATTAGTGAAGTTGTTACGTTAAATTTCGGTTGCAGGGATTTTAAACTGAAAACAAATATATATGGCTTGTCTACATTTCAGACAGTGTGCTGGTTTTATGGAAGAGTTAAAGAATCAGTGGGTTTCAAGTTAAAAGAAAAGAATTAAACATTTCTTGTCTACATTTGAGACATTTTTTCTGCGGGAGTACACCAATAATTAGAGTGATTTGATAAATTCAGAAGTTCCAATCTGATTTAATTTCTCGACTCTAAGATCAAAAGCATTGACGGCACATGCTGTAGACGTATTTTTACTCCTCGCATTCGCTGTTATTCTTTCAATTTTTCTCCTGATAATAATTTTCCTGGAAACGTTAAATTAGTTGGATACGTATCCTGACCATGCCCAATAAACATCTGAGTCTTCCATGGTAATTAACGACACGCATAAGCAGTGGTATTGGCATGGTTCATTTGACAATATAATATTTATACCAGTCTCGTATTTATTTGATTTCTGTATATTTTCTGAGCGGGTTAGTGCACAGGGTGTAGGCGAAATAATGAATGTATTTAACAACATAGAAATGGCTAATTAATAAACTTTCACATAATATATTAGTGGCTATGTACAGGGCGAATGGTTCGGACAGTAAAGTGACCTTAATTACACTTCTGAAGTGTTGGCGAAAATGAGTGCAATAACTAACGCTACGACCATATGTCAAATTCGCCCTGTACATTCTGTTTTAGTCCCCAACATCCTTGAACGTTCAAATGTGTTTATTTTATGTATTTATAACAATTATTCGATTTTATATTATAGGTAGTTATGAATTTGAGTTGTATGCCTTTAGTGGAACTTATAGATGTCTAACAGCGATTATTTCTGATTGGTGTATATAAAATTTGTTTTCTGATGCTTATCCAGTTGGTCACTACATGCATTTGAATTTCAAGAATAACGCACCAAATTTGACTATGTTTTTTGGCTTAGCCTTTCAAAAATTGATTATATGAATGTACATCCATCTTAGCGCAATAAATACGAAAAATTCATTTCCCCGCTTTCATTCTTTCCTATTCCTCTGCATGGAACTTGTTATGTAGCCTTTTCTCCTGTAGACAAAATGTGGACTGCCTTAGATTTCGTAAAGTAGAATTCAGTGCGATGACTATCATCAAATTTTTCTTCATTGTTGGTTTGTGCATGTGCGGATTCAAATATAACTTGCGATCTTAGGATGAATCACAGCCCAAACTAGGATTGAGTGGTTAATTTGTCAAGTAAATTCCTCGCAGATTTCACAGGGTGTCGATAAATTCAAGCATATGTGAATGACACTTGTGCATTATGAGAAAGTAGCACTAGTACAACAGTACAAAAGGCGAAGTGTGCAATAAAACTTGGAACGGAAATCTCCATTTCCAAGCCCTTTCCATTCAATAATTTATTTCACACTTCACCTTGCATTGTCTTCATTATAGTTGATTTAGTGTGATTCACTGTAGTGACCTTTCAAATTTAACTTTATTCTCTATTGACAGTCAAGAAAAATGTTTTTGCACGTTTCAAAGTGATTTTATTGTACTGTTGCATAAAAACCAGTAATGTTAATGTCAGTCACTTTTTTGTAGTGTCCTTTTGAATTACAATTATCTATTGACATTCAATTCAATGACAATTTTTATCAATGAAAGTATTGTTTCGCACTAGTACGAGAGCGAGGATTGATTTGTCACGTATTTCCTACACAGAGTGCAGATTAAGTACTTGTCAAAACTTGAAGAAGTGAATCTTTGACTAATTTCAAGACAAAAAGTTCATATTATGAATATTGGTCAATTTTTTTTTTTTTTTTTTTAAGTTGATATTTGAGTTTCTTGTCATCAATTTCCTCAATATCCTCAATTTTGTCCTTAACAAAAATATAAGCAAAAAAACAAATGAAATAGTTTTTTGAATGCCCTGTATCTCAGAAACCAAGCCGTTGTGGACCCATGTTCATATGAACTTAATTAGTCAAAGATTCACTCTTAACAGTTTTTACAAGTACTTGATTTACACCCTGTATAACACAAATAAAATATTTTCACTAACGTGCGTGCGCAAAGTCATCACTTACAAAATAAACTTTTCCCGCACTTAACTCAAATGTCAACTCAAATACCCACCAGTTTGTTGTTTCAAACTTTGTTTCCATACCAACCAAATAATGCACACATTTTCCTGTCACTGTTCACTTTCCTGTCGAAATAAAAGACATAATTCTGTTTTGCGTTAAAAAAACACTATTCGCGTATTCGGGATTTTGCAGCCGATGCAATGGGAAGAAATTTGGGCAGAAACAACGACTTAATGGAGACTGGCTCCAGATAACTATGAGTATGACAGATTAACTATCGCTTCAACTGCGTTGCCAAATTTTTTTACGAGGTTTTTGTTATTTGGGCTTAAAAATATCAATTAAAATGTTTTGTTTCTAATTTGTGAATGCTCGTGGATACAATATTATTTTTCCCAAAACTTGCGCAAAGTGGTTATCTTGCCCTTTGCGCACTTGTTAGGAAAATAATTATTTCGGCACCAGTGTCTCTGGCATTTGTATGTACAGGGTGATTCACTATATACATATTGACCCCCCCTCTAACTCATTGTTAACAAGGTGTACAAAAAAAAGTTTGATACAAAAGTTTTTTGATTTATACTAAATTTTTTAAATGGAACAATATCATTTATACAGGGTGTTCAAGAAGCTGTCCACTGCACCCAGCTTCGAATTTTTAAATGGGACACCCTGTATTTAATATTTCGTTTTTGAATTCTACATTGAATTCTGAGTCACATCTGTAAAAGGAACATCAATTTTGCCTTTTTCGAAATAAAGTGTTAAATTTTGTGAAAAATACAAAATTCACTATATTTTGACGCCCCCCCAACACATTTTATACAAGGTGTACAAAAAAAAGTTGTTTGGTTTATACTAAATCTTTTGATTCTAGCAGTATCGTTTATACGGGGTGTCCCAAAAGTTGACCACAGCATCCAACCTTAAATTTTACATGGGACATCCTGTATTTTATTTTATTTTCAGATTCTACGTGAAATTCTTAGTTAAATTTGTAAAAGATTGATCTTATCTTCGGTCGTTTTTGAGATAAAAACTGTTGAATTTCACCTTATTTTTAGTGCTACAATACATAATAAAGTGTGAGCATTTTGAAAATGGAAAGTAGCTTATTTTGAACTAAACTGGAATCCTTTTTTATTTTTTATGAGGCAGACAAGCTTCAAAGCAATCTTTATTTAATATGGTTATTGAGAAACGAATCCTGAATTTCGGATTTTTCTGATTAGAAAGTGGCAAAAGATATGATACATTTATATTATATAGATTTGACTTGAAATTTAACGTATAATCTGAAAATAAAATAAAATACAGGGTGTCTTATTGGAAATTTTAAAGTTGGGTGTTGCTTTTGGTACACCCTGTATAAATAATATGGCCCGATTTAAACAATTCAGTATAAACCAAACAACTTTTGTATCACTCTTTTTTTTTCTACACCTTGTGTAGAATGAGTTAGAGGGGGGTCAAAATATTGGAATTTCCACAATATTTACCAGCTTTTTTCTTGAAAACGACAAGAGATAAGATAAATGAACCTCATACACATATGACTCGAAATTTAACGTATAATCTGAAAATGGAATAAAATACAGGGTGTTCCATTTGAAATTTCAAAGTTGGGTGCTGCGGACAGCTTTTGGGACACCCTGTATAAATGATACTGCTTAATTAAAAAAAAAATGTATAAACCAAACAACTTTTTTCTGTAAACCTTGTATGGAATGAGTTAGAGGGGGGATCAATATATAGTGAATCACCCTGTACATACTACGAAATATTAGAGTCCGAAAAGTATCCATATTGGTGATTTTAACGTTTGTGATTCCTTTTCTACTCGTTCGTATTTTTTGTACAGGTCAAGAAATGTATGGACATGCAAGAATCTATTTAGCTAAGTGCACTAGTGCCGAAAGCCATTTTGTATCTAGTGTTTTTTGTGACAAAAAGTTTTTTTGCAATAGTGCATATAAAATTTTCAACTGAAACGCACGGTTCAAGAGGTTTTCCCGATAATGCACAAAAATCACAGTTAGGTACTAGTGCGCATGTCCGGAGAATAGTAGTGCATGCGCACACTTCTGACATAGGTAATATGTATTTATTTATCGTCACCCTGTTTGACGGTGTAATGATACAAATATTCAGAATTCAAAGTAGACTTCATTGAAGTTCAAGTAGGTTAGAAAAAAAATAGACTAAGGGCCCTCCTCATTGTTTCCCCAAGCGACAGACACTTCAGTGAAACTATTTATTTAGAGCTTTTGTGCCTTTTAAGCTACACCAGAGCCTTAATTGCAAAAGCAATACGGCATTACTTCTTCTCTGACGATCGATGTATTCAAGGTTGTTGATTGATGTTTGTCAATTAAGGATTGTCACCAATTTTTCATAGTTCACAATAATTAGATTAATTTGGTGTCGCCACTTTCCCCATCCATGTTTAAAATAGGTCTTCAACAAACTTGGGACCAAAGTCTGCAATATGAACACAGTTTGTGAAAAATTGGTGAGATAGTCGCAACATTGCTGTTACTCCACGTGTAAATTTATCCATCATATTAACACAGTCAATTTCCATCACAGTGTGACATCACATTTAACCATTTTAAGTCTGACATGCTCAACGCAATTTCACTTGAAAGTTCCATATATATAGGTATAGCACGTCCAGAAATTATTAGATCTTTATGGACAAACTATACCATGCTGCACATGCATTTGGCACAAACGATAATCGGTGAAGTTTTTAAATTTCCCATTGTTTAGTCTATGTAACTATAGTCAATATTATCTATATTTTTCAAGTCAGGATCTGCTGGAAAATTCGATCATATGCTGTATCTTGCGATGATATAGATATTGTATAAATACATTAAAAGCATCTTGTTTTTTTATTATTGATGTATGTTATTGTAATCTAATATTGATGCTAAATATAATTCAAAGTATATAAAAACATGTTCTAATTATTTTTTTATATTGTGTTCCTCTCAACCCCATAAAGTTCCTACAACTGACTTTACGATTGTAAAAAAAAAAGTCAAGAGAAATTGTGTACCTTCATCGTCTTTAGTTAAATATGAACCGACATTTATCCTTAGTCTACAATTCTCAAACTCAATCAGCAAAAAGATCGGAGGCACTGATTCCAAATATTTGAAAACTCGGACGTCAAGCTCGTGACCATTAGTGAGGAGTTACATTCAATTTAACTTCGAAGTGGAATTGACAAATTTCCGCTTGACAAACGAGAATCATATGCTAACATCTACATGGAATTTGTGTTCAAAGTCACGCCCATGCCAAATTTAATGTGGTGGTAGCAATTGATTCCAGTTTGCCTGAAGTGAAATTGGAAGTAACTCAGACAATAAATACTTTTGTTTTATTTAGAATCTCCAAGGGTATTTTTCCATCAATAGAAAATTTTTCCAGGATTCTTCACTTTTTAGGGGATTCTTCTTTACTTCTGGTTCCTATGAAAATTTTACTAGTGGATTTTTTTGAAAGTTTGTAGGGACTGTTCATTCTTTAAGCTTGATACTATTTTCTACAATCAAATTTTTCATTATCGCTGATTTTTACGTTTTAATAAGAACCTATCCAACTTTTTTACTTTGATAATGTCTCATTTCTAGATTGTTTTTTCATGGAGATGATTTTAATATTTTTTAAAAAGACTTTTTGAGGATTTTTTCCCAAGTATTTGCGCGTCTGTTGGTGATAATAATTAATTTAGAAGTGGGAAAATAATAAAATTAATTATTGTGATTTGGAACAAAAAAACGAACGCAAAAAATTGCAAAAATAACATTGCATATGAGCATACCATTGATTCCCGTTTGGCATGTGGAAATCCACCACTTATACTTCGAAGTGAAATTGAATGTAACTCCTCAATTATTTGTCTCCACCTGTAGCCTGAGGATATCATCTTATGCCTTGGTAACATTCAATTCCTTTTCGAAATGGAAGTGAGTGCCACCATCCACATTAAATTTGGCGTAAGCTTGACTTTGAACACAAATTCAATGTAGATGGTAGCATATTGTGATCCTCCCACATTACAGTGATTCTATACAATAGCGAGTTGGCTCCGCCCATCCGTCATGTTGCATCTCACTACATATTTTGCATACTGGTTTGAATGTTTATTTTATCCAAAATTGACATAAAAAAGACTGCCTAAAATTATCCAAACTTATTTTTAGCATTTAATGATCTTTTAACTTAAAACGTGACATATTTTGATGCACTGAGATGCAACATGGAGGAGCCAATAGAATGTCGCCACTTTTTTTGTATAGAGTCTCTGTAGGACCCAGATTGAGGACTCAATGCCACCAATGAAAAAATTGAGAAAATAAAAGATTCATCAAGATGTCAACGTCATATTTGTTTTTTTTAACGTCCTCATAAGGGGTGCTGTTCAACAATTTTTATTTATGAAAAAAGACCTCCAATATAGCTAATGAAGGTTGGTCTGGAGGAGGACGGTGTGAAACACAACACTAGGTTACAATTCATTATTAAAGGAATTGCAGGGTGTTAACAAAAAAAATTATTTGCAGTTTTTGGGCAATGCCTTTTGCCACGCTCGTAATCTCGTATTTGGGTCTTTATCGGGATGAGGAATCCAAATTTGCCAACCGTTTTCCCGTATTTTGTAAAGGGCGCCACATACGAACCTATACTTTGATGTGAATGGTCCAAATTTTTGTGTGCTACACTGTATGCTACTTTTGACCAAATATTTTCATTATCTCAACCTTTCAACATAAAAAGGGATACTACGTTTGTTTCGATAAATCTAACCGTTATCGAGAAAAATGCTTAAATATCTCTGCTTGCATGTAATGAATACAAAATCATTTTGATTTATTTTCAACCTTAAACATAGCATGCTTCGGAAACATGCGCTATGGTTGCCTTAGAAACAAGTTTGGGAAAAATTGGTTTTGAAAGTTGGTAATTTTTCGAAAATTTGTCACGCTAATGGTGGTCAACGACAAAAAAACTGAAATTGAAAAGAATATTAAAAAAATGTACAAAATTACCAACAGTTAGAACTAATTCTCTCCAAACTTGTTTCCAAGTCAACTTATAGCGCATGATTCCAAAGCATGCTATGTTCAAGGTTGAAAATATATTAAAACTTTCTCATTGATCGAAGAAGATTTATCGAAACAAAAGCAGTTTACCTTTTTTATGTCAAAAGGTTAGGAGAATAAAATTATTGACTCAAAAGTCACATACAGTGTAGCACAAAAAAGTTGGGACCATTCAAATCAAAGTATAGGTTCGTATGTGGCGCCCCCTCTACAATATTCGAAAAAACGGTTGGCAAATTTGAATTCCTCATCCCCCCTCATTAAGATTCAAATACGAGATTTCGTCGAAATATTTTGAGCGTGACAAAAGGCATTGATAAAAAACTGCAAATAAAATTTAAGTTTAACACCCTATAAGCACGTAAATAATCAATTTTCGAAAAAATGTTATGGGAAAAGGTGGCATTTATTTTCGGTCTAGAATGTTCCTCTGAATTTTTTGCTCATCATTTCCGGACACCCTGCTTGTATATGTAGATAGCCATATTAACTACTGAAGTAAAAAAACTTTTGTCCTTGGGGAAGGGGTTTTCTACACCATTGAAAAAGAAGGAAGAATCTCTACAATAATAAAAGATCTGGAACTTTGCATATCATCTGAGCCTTGTTCAGAGGAAGCCAAGGATATACTCAGATTAGATTGTACAGAGTGATTCATTTTCATCGACAGGGTGCCAGTTCTCATGAACTTTTCATCATAGACTCCCAGGAAAAAAACTCTGTGGAGTAATGTGCCCAAGAGAAAATGCTGGAAATATGTTTCAAGTTTCTAGGATCGCCGTAAGGGGGCGTAACGGCTCTATGCAAGTTGGAGTATCAAAAATTAAAATGGAAAAGATCTGGGAAAATTGCTCCCTTGATACTTCTCTCTAAATTGTCAAAAAAGACAGGTACGGGCCCGTCATACTTGATGTTTCTACATTTCTTAAAACTTCGGAATCCCTTAACCGCTTTGACTGTTCTTTGGCTCGTTTGAAAGAGGAAAATCTGCTTTTTCTTTTGTATATGGGGTCAATTTGATTCGCTTTAAACGAAACACAAATCATAATTTATGAAAGTCAAAACTGTTTTTAAAGTGTTTTCGAAATTTTCAAATGCAAACCCACTAAACAGATGCCTCTATCGTGTCATCTGGAAAATTTCGCAACACTTTCATATGGACGATTTTTCTAAATCTATTGAGAAGAGTTATTAATACTTCAGGAATCCCTCCGAGAAATACTTTTGAAACAGCCTCTGTAAACTGGAAAGTGTCAAAAAGATAGGAGTGCCTTGCCAACGTCTTGACGGTGCGGTGGGCATTTTGAGCATTTGCACTGGTTTTTTGTTTTTTTTTGTGTTAATTTCATTTAAAAAACATATTTTTGGAATAAGATTTTTACTGGTCGATCGTATTATTTGTGACTTGACGCACTTTATTCTACTTGAAAGCTGCTCGTGGAAAAGAAAACGAAAAATAGTTGGCAGTCTCACTGATAGGTTTTTCTTTTTAACATCCACTCAAGAACATGTTACCTTACGCGAATCAGAACCAGAGAAATGGGAGGCAAAACCAATCGGAAATCTTTCTTTTTGACATATTCAAATGTAAAGGGGCAGTTTCAAAAGTATTTTTTAAGGGATTACCAATGAAGTCTCCTTTACTTTTTTATTTCAAAAGATATATAAAGATGGTCTTTATGGAGGTGGTAGGGAATGTTCCAAATAACACATACATCTATTTTGTGGGTTTGCATTTGAAAATTTCCAAAAAACCTCAAAAACAGTTTCGACATTGACAATTTATGTTTTGTGGTCGGCTTAAGCGAATAAAATCACAAGCATATGCACCAGAAAGAGCGGATTTTTCTCTTCAAAACGAGCAAAAGAACAGTCAAACCGGTTAAGGGATTCCGAAGTTATAGGCAATTTAGTAACATATTTCAGACGGGTACCTGTCTTATTTGACAATTTAGAGAGAAGTATCAAGGGAGCAATTGTGTAGAAAATCTCGTACCAGTCAATTCTAACCAATCATAGGCTTGCATTTTATTATGTTGCTATGGCAACGACCTAATTTTATCGGAAATCACCCTGCTCATAATCACGTGACTGAAAGATTAATAAGTGAGAATCTCCCTGGCTTTGCATGTAGCTCCCATATGATTACAGTGTTGCCGTCCCCACTCTCCCTAACAATCCCAACCCAACCCAACTTTCACAGACAGAGATAAGGCAAACGGCAACACTGTGGTTGGTGCATGGGAGCTACATCCAGCCGCGAGTGCTTGACAGCTGTTAAAAACAATGACAAATATTTTTGATAAATGATTTATTTTCAACTTCCAATACAAAGTTGCAATGTTATCAATTATGGACAAGATTGGTTATAACTTCCAAATGTTTTATAAAATCCTGATTCCCTTCTTTCTTCCTCAATGGCGAGTAGAGTAAGGAGCCGTTGGTTTCTTCCACTAAATGCGAGGTGAGTCCTGGGTTATGTTTTTTCCAATGATCAGTTTTGGCATGAAATTTTCTTGCCGAATCTCCCTGGAGCTCGAAATAAAAATCCGGAAATTTGTTCTCGTTGCAAATTTTTCAAGAAAATTCGCAACTCGACAAAATTTCCGGAAATAATCCGAGCTCCAGGGAGATTATAAGTGAAAATTTCCTACCAGTCAATTCTAACCAATCTTAGGCTTGCATTTTATTATGTTGCTATGGCAACGACCTAATTTTATCGGAAATCACCCTGCTCATAATCACGTGACTGAAAGATTGATAAGTGGAAATCTCCCTGGCTTTGCATCTGGATGTAGCTCCCAAATGATTAAAGTGTTGCCGTCCCCACTCTCCCTAACAATCCCAACCTTACCCAACTTTCACAGACAGAGATAAGGCAAACGGCAACACTGTGGTTGGTGCATGGGAGCTACATCCGGCCGCGAGTGCTTGACAGCTGTTAAAAACACTGACAAATATTTTTGATAAATGATTTATTTTCAACTTCCAATACAAAGTTGCAATGTTATCAATTATTTACAAGATTGTACAACTTCCAAATGTTTTATAAAATCCTTATTCCCTTCTTTCTTCCTCAATGGCGAGTAGAGTAAGGAGCCGTTGGTTTCTTCCACTAAATGCGAGGTGAGTCCTGGGTTAGGTTTTTTCTAATGATCACTTTTGGCATGAAATTTTCTTGCCGAATCTCCCACGAGCTCGAATTAAAAATCCGGAAATAGTTCGAGCTCCAGGGAGATTACAAGTGAAAATTTCCTACCAGTCAATTCTAACCAATCATAGGCTTGCATTTTATTATGTTGCTATGGCAACGACCTAATTTTATCGGAAATCACCCTGCTCATAATCACGTGACTGAAAGATCAATAAGTGAAAATCTCCCTGGCTTTGCATCTGGATGTAGCTCCCATATTATTACAGTGTTTATTACAAATATTTTTGATAAATGATTTATTTTCAACTTCCAATACAAAGTTGCATCAATGTTTTCAATTATGGACAAGATTGGTTATAACTTCCAAATGTTTTATAAAATCCTGATTCCCTTCTTTCTTCCTCAATGGCGAGTAGAGTAAGGAGCTGTTGGTTTCTTCCACTAAATGCGAGGTGAGTCCTGGGTTATGTTTTTTCCAATGATCAGTTTTGGCATGAAATTTTCTTGCCGAATCTCCCGCGAGCTCGAATTAAAAATCCGGAAATAATTCGAGCTCCAGGGAGATTATAAGTGAAAATTTCCTATCAGTCAATTCTATCCAATCATAGGCTTGCATTTTATTATGTTGCTATGGCAACGACCTAATTTTATCGGAAATCACCCTGCTCATAATCACGTGCCTGAAAGATTAATAAGTGAAAATCTCCCTGGCTTTGCATCTGGATGTAGCTCCCATATTATTACAGTGTTTCCGTCCCCACTCTCCCTAACAATCCCAACCCAACCCAACTTTCATAGACAGAGATAAGGCAAACGGCAACACTGTGGTTGGTGCATGGGAGCTACATCCAGCCGTGAGTTTTTGACAGCTCTTAAAAACACTGACAAATATTTTTGATAAATGATTTATTTTCAACTTCCAATACAAAGTTGCAATGTTATCAATTATGGACAAGATTGGTTATAACTTCCAAATGTTTTATAAAATCCTGATTCCCTTCTTTCTTCCTCAATGGCGAGTAGAGTAAGGAGCCGTTGGTTTCTTCCACTAAATGCGAGGTGAGTCCTGGGTTATGTTTTTTCCAATGATCAGTTTTGGCATGAAATTTTCTTGCCGAATCTCCCTAGAGCTCGAATTAAAAATCCGGAAATTTGTTCTCGTTGCGAATTTTTCAAGAAAACTCGACAAAATTTCCGGAAATAATTCGAGCTCTAGGGAGATTATGAGTGAGAATATCGTCCCAAATCTGTTTCCATATTCTTTTTTGGTATTTTAATGAAGAATTAAAATTTATGTAGATTTTCTGTTTCACAGCACCGTTACATCCACTTGCGGTGGTCCAACAAACTCGAAATATATTTCCTGCATTTTCTCGTGGGCAAATTACTCCACAAGTTTTTTTTTCCTGGGTCTTTATGACGAATAGTATACTCTCGCTGAAAATGAATCACCCTGTAAAAACATTATTACAAACTATTGTAACAGAGTTCATTTTCATCATCCTCTGATAAGGATATTCAAACCAACTCGACAGTTTCTGGGAGAGCAGGATGATATCTTGGTGACAAGATCTGACTGGTGAACCTACTCAATGACCAAAGTACCCACAAACTCACACCATTTTTCTGACAGTATGGCGAAGACTTTAAAAAGGTATAATTATTATTCTCTACTACTGACCTGTACAGTGAGTCAGCCTCAGCCAGCAACAGTTAAGTATTCAAAGGTGATTTGACTGATTTGCTGGTTGCCTACTTACAGAACGTGAATGTTTGTAGGCGATTCAAGGTATGGGCTCGTGGTAGGGTAAAGAATCGTTATATGCGTTTCGACAATATGGAAATAGTTATTTTCCTAACAAGTTCGCAAAGTGATGCTTTCCCGCACGCAAAAGCAGTTAGACGAACGACGCGAAGCGGAGTTCGGATATGCTTTAAGGGCGGGAAAGACACTTTGCGAACTTGTTAGGAACAATATTTTTTCTACGAGCATCCACAGATTAGACACGAAAAACTTTAGATAATATATTATTTGAACGCACTTAAAAACATAGAACTTGAGAATAATGATTATTTATGCTTAACAATATATTTATATTGAAAGAACAGTTTGTGGCGGCAGCTGGAAATTGGATAATATGGGTATAATCAAAATCATAATTGATTTATTTTATATTTGAAATGCAAGGGCATGTCCGATCACTGTTCATAAAATTTCCTCTTTTGTCGCCTTACTCCCTGCTATTGGCAACACTGTTTTGATTTGACAACACACTCTAGACAGCTGTGTCATTAAGATCAGTCTTCAGTCTTCGTTTAATCGTTTATACTTTTATAAATTTGTTTGTCCGTTTGTTTGTATACATGATCAGGTTTTTTTGATGCCAGTATATTCAGCTCAAATCTTTCGAAGATTTCCGATAAACACAGTAGTTTGCACCAAAATCAAGCAAGAACAACTCACAAATGCCGATTGAAAGTCGTCATTATCAATGTTTGTTTACGTTACTGGCGAATGCGTTTTTAACGCAAAAAAAGAATTGTGTGTTTCATTTTGATTTTGACTGAAAAGGGAAAAGTAACAAGAACATTATTTTGTGCATTACAAAGTGCATTATCTACAGTTTGGTTGGTATGGAAACGAAGTTTAAAACAACAAATTGGTAGGTAGTTATTTGAGTTGACATTTGAGTGCGGGAAAAATTTTTCCCGCACTAGTGCGGGAAAAGGTTACTTTGCACACGCAAATGAGTGTGCGAAGTGGCTACTTTGCGCACGCTCGTAGAAAAAGTTTTTGTTGAAAAGTTAAATGTCATTAATTTTGTTTATGAGGAGCATTTGCATACCATTTTTAAATTGAATTGAATAATTGTTACTCTTATACGTATGGAACAGTAATGCTGTAGAGTTAGTACCTACAATTTCCTTTGAAAAATGGCGTGAAATTACTACATACTTTATGAAGTACCTATTTTGTTCCTAATCCATGATTATCATGTATTGATGCCATTAATCCTGGAAAAATGAACTTAGGGGCTCTCATAATGTATAAAGCTACCATGAACATTTCTTGGACCATTCTATTTTTTAAAGAAACTATAATAAGTGTTCTGATTATCAGCTGTTGTGTTTTGTCTCTTTCTGTTCCACGTCAGTAGAAAAAAACAGAACATATGATCGGGTTAAACGTCTCTGTTTCTGAAAGCGCTATCTATGTAGACACATATCCGTGATATGCTCTATATTTATCTCTGTCTGGTATATTATGACTAATAAGAAAGATAGAGAGATCACCTTTTTCAAATTTTTTCAAGTAGCGCGAATCCACTTCAAGTTGGGTTAGTTAGGGTTAGTGCTCCAAAACATCTTCATAAGTGGACAAGACACAGTGGTTCCAATTATTTTCATAGGTGGACAAGTTACAGTGGTTAGAATTATTTCCATGGGTGGACAAAATACTATGGTTTGAATAGAAAGAAGTCCGGAACAGTCATTCGCAGTATTTTTTACCCATGATAAATGAAATAATTATACCATTATTGATTAAAAATGAGTTAATTGAGATTATGTTTTGCTGACAATAACGTTTACATCTAATTCATGATTGCAGAGCCATCTAGTAGAAATGAGCTACCTATAAAAAATACTACAGCCCAACGTTGCTATTGGTATTGGTAAAATCCTGTTGATTTTTTGATGTAGACCACATGACACAATCAAAAAATCATCACCCGTCTGTTTATACGTTTCTTGCTACTGAAGAAGCGCCTGGTAAACCGTTGGATTAAAAATAGATTTTTTAGACCTTTTACTGGCAAGCTGTGTTATTGTTTATCTCCATACATTTCAGCAAGTTGAATTTGAATGAATTAAAATGCCCGTAAAAACAAAACACACGGTACGCCGTATATACGAAAAACGTAAATAGTAGTAGCTCAACCTCAACAGAACAGATCAATTTTTATTTCTGGCTTATCTGTCCGTCGACTCATGCTGAAGGAGGATACATCCGTTGTATAGTGCGGGAGCAAAAGTATTGTTCTGTATTAGTGGTTATTTGGTACCCTTATCTTTAATTGTTTTATTGGTTTTTTCGTTAAACTTGTTGATCAACTGATTGCATAGTGTGAAAGCCGTTTACCGTTTCTGATATCTCCAAGTAGTTAGTTTCATCCGGGACACCCTGTATATCATGTAATATTTAAAAAGATATTTTTTTTCTGATGACGAGAATATAGCACACATCTCCGTTCTTTTTAATGATTAGGGAACATATAGGTACTTAAGCATCACCTAATTCAAATAAAATACCTACTTTTTATTGATTTTCTTCTAGTTTCATTTATCAAATACAAAGTTTTAAAGAGGCCCACTGTAACCTCCAAAGCGAAAGGAGGAGGTTTGATGGAGAAAATCTTAAGTTTAAGCGTTATTTTGAGGATTGTGGAGAAACTTCACCATAATCCTCCATGGACAAAAGTGATTTGGAGTACTTGCATGGTTGGTTGACATATCTTTTGGAAAAGATGATAGATTGAAGAATTATGTATGGTCTACATTCAGTTCCACTTCGAAGTGGAAGTGACCGATCTCCGCTTGCCAAACGGGAATCATATTATTATTATACTAACATCTACATTCATTGACTATGAATAAAATAGACCGAGCATAAGCAACCGGTTCATTCATAAATTCCTGTTTTGCGATCCAAAAAACATTTAAAGGAGCTCACGAGTGGGACAAGGACCTCTATTCCATCTCTGTTTACATACTTGATCAAGGCAACAGCGCGAGGATAGAATAGGCGGATTCAGGCGAATCGATAAATGATGTTCATGTGCGGCGGTCGAGGGGTTGGGGATGTTCCAAATTATTTAATTCATTATTTTTATCTTTGATGATTTAATTTGTTAGAGAATGTATATGACAACCAAGTATGTAAGTAAGTAGGTAAGTACCTACCTATAATATTGTTTACATTGACAAAAAACATTCAATATCTTTGAGAAAGACATGGTTTGTTCAATATCAAATTGGAGGAATTTGGGCATCTATTGTAGATTATAATACCATATTGCAATTTATAAAAAAATAAATAATTATAGGAGTTGTCATGGAGGATAAAGATGATAAATCTGAAAATACAAATGTATACTCACTTGTGGGGTATCATAGAAGGAAATCGCTTGTAGGTTATGAGGGATGAAAAAAAAAGGATAACAACACTGGCAGGAAAACGGGTTTGAAAAAAAAGTTGTGCAATGTTGAAACATGATGAAAAAATGCGGTGGTTGAGAAGTGGTATAGAAAAATAGATTGCAATTAATTTTATCAATTTGCTAATTATAAATATTGATGTTATTCTCACAGCAAAGTAA
The DNA here is from genome assembly GCA_958502075.1 of Orchestes rusci. NCBI lineage: Eukaryota > Metazoa > Arthropoda > Insecta > Coleoptera > Curculionidae > Orchestes > Orchestes rusci. The sequence continues at coordinate 4,107,652 of OY293303.1, read as the reverse complement.
ATTAGGTACCTACCTGTATATCATGATGTGGATTTGACCGAAATACCTTCAAACTCCAAAAAATATACATTGAATGGATTAGAATTATCTTTTCATAAAATGCAATTTGCTTATAGAATAGGTAGTACATGAAAAGGGTACATTTGTTGCAGTGGAGAATTTTGTAAAAGACACAGAGAAGTTGAAAAGACTGGACAGTTTACAAACAAAAAAAAAGTTTTTCGTGGAGTTGAATTCTACAAGGTTGGGCGCAAACAACTCCAAATAAAGGGTGACAGGCTCCTCCAGAAAATAAATTGATAATAAAAAATGATAATTAACGGTTCAAGGACATTTGTAACATTTGTAAAGAGCCGATTGAAAAAAAAGTTTAACATCTAGTATCTTATAAACAATGCACTTCCAGACTCATGTTTATGTGAACTTTTTTTTTTCATTAAATTAGCTCAGGAATACGCCCTTGAATTTATTGTACGCAATAGATAAACACCCTGTATAATGTACAGGGTGTAACAGAGTAAGTGTTACAACGTGAGACTGTAGATTCTTTATCAAAAAAGAAAAATATTTTTCCTTGGAAAAAAATTTCCGCGGACTTTCGATTTCGATATACAGGGTGTATTATAACTACGCCACTGGTTAATTTTTTTAATCGATTTTTTAATAAAATGATCCTAACTAGTGAGTTTTGACACTGTACCAAATCTGATAAAAATATTCCAAGTGGTTTAGAAGTAATTAAAGAAAAATCTTTTTTTTTCCATAACTTTGACACCCTGTATATGGAAAACGAAAGCCCGCGGAAAATTTTGTTGAGGAAAAATCTTTTCCTTTTTTGATAACGAATCTACAGTTCCACGTTGTAACACTTACTCTGTTACACCCTGTATACTTACTAATAATATGAAAGCATGTCATTATTCAAAAAGTGTTTCCTCAAAAACTATTGGTTCCCTCACACATTTTTTTCGAAAATTACTAATAAAAAAAATACTATTTTCCAGTGAGATTTGAAAATCTTCAACATTTGTAGTTACATAGTAGTGTTATGGAATCAGGAATGACCTTCATGTATATGAGCAAAGTTTGTTATTACTTTGATTTTTGTGTTAATTTTAATTAAAAATATATTTTTCCCTGTATGAAATGCAAACATTACCAAAAATACATAATACGCCACTGAAGTAAGAAAAAAGAAAGTCTTTGAATTTATTTAAAAATCAAGATGGCAGATGGAACAAAAAGTCCCGGTTTTTATGGTCCAATTTACCACAAACTTGACACTTTTGCCCCATATTAATGTACAAATAATATCGTCAAATCAGAAATATGTAAGCTTGACAAGACCGAACCAATATGAACATAGACGAAAAAACATGAATGAATCTATTAACGGTTGAACCTGAAATCGATACGTAGTGAAAACGACGGGCAGATCGCAAGTACAAGAAACCTGATCCTGCTGCCAGATTTTCGAGGCATTTTTGAAGGAGATGATAAGTCATTGTTAAATAAATCGTGTCAAAATGAAAAATACATATCTGGATGGCAAAAATATCGTTCTTGTTGTATCTTTAAATATGCAGTATTAGATGAGAGTTGATTTTATTTTGATTTTATCATGTTTTAACTGTTGATAAATATGGAGAGTAAAATGGAGTACCTTGTTAAAATTGGACACTTGGCAATGATGCTGGTGCAAAATATTAAAGGACAGAGATTTGTTGGATAAACTGTGGTGGGGGTATAGAAAGAAATAGGTATATTTGTTTTGTTGAAGCTAATGTATGATCGCTCTCAGAAAAGACAAGCTAGGTCTATTTTTGTATTATCAATGTCTACATTGAATTTCGTTTCAGTCATGCGTAAAGTATGCGATAATGAACCAAAGAACCAAAAAAAACAGATAACGCAAAACACCGACGCTCGTACTACATAACATCTTCTTAGCCTGGTGACTTAGTGAAGTGTGGGAAAGAAACCGCAAGCTGTTAGTATTGGACATCAGTTTAATTCTATCATGCTCAGTGTCGCGTGTTTCGGGTTCTACGCGCTCGTTTTAATAACAACTGCACATGGTTCCACAGATGTTGCTGAAAAATCCGAAACCGTCGTACGGCTTTACGAAGAAGGAACCCAAGCATACTTAGAGGAAAGATTTCCAAAATGTGTGGAAAAAATGGAGAGTGCGATCAAAAAGTACCGGTACCATTTGACTAATACACAAAATTGTCGATTAAAATGTAGAGAGGAGAGCGAGTCGTCGGAGCCGCTTTTTCCGGTTGATATTGAAAATTTGAGATTTTATGAAAAAAGTATAAGGAATACGTTGTGTGTTGTCAAGTGCAAAGTTGATTATAATGGGAATAATGATAATATTCAAGGGAATATTATGGAGATTTTTGAGGAGAGAAAGCCCTATGAGTATTTGCATCTTTGTTATTACAAGGTAAATTATTTTTGAATTTCTATTTAGGTACCATATTAATCTTGATAAAAAATAAATCTGAAGCTTAAAACTTTTATGAAGAAAATTCAAATGATCAAAAACAGAAATTCATTCAGGGATCAAGACTGATGAAATTGGAAGTTCAAATGTTTCTGAGCATGCTTGACTAGTAAAATTCGATTTTTTGGTCTCACAATCTCAATCTACATATTAATAATTGTCAAATATTCTAGCCGGTTTGTGTTGGTACCACCATATTAGCGCGGGTAATAAAATTCAAGTCATAAAATTTACTTATTAAAAAATATTATTGACTCAACATCTGTTATGTCCGATCTGTTCATTCGCTGTAATGAGATTTTCGTTTAGTTGATAAAAATCATGAATGATAATGTCAAAGATCAACATGTTTGGTCGGAACAAGGAAGTGGAAATTTATCAGAATATGCTTCCGCGTGGATAATGCGTTCATATCTATCCAAATTATTTATGTAATCCATTTTTAGATCAATGACCTAGTTTGCGAATAATATTGTAAACTTGGCAATTTGATAAAATTTGATTATCCAGTCATTTTGTGTATTCTAGAAATTATGAAGTAGGATTGATTTCACTATGTTCTTATTTCTGCCAAAATTTAACCACCACAAAATGTGTAGTTTTGCAAAGCCCGAATAAACAAGTAATAAACTCAAAAATAGCTTGTTGTTCCGCTTTACATATTTATAAATATAAATCACAATGTTGCTTGAATTCCTGCAAAAATGTTTAGTCAAATTCTGTGGCACGAAATGTCTTATTTTACAGCTGCTTAATGTGCCATGTCAGTTTCATAGTCATCAAGCGAATTTTCCAAGAAATGGCATGACCAAGGATTCAATAGGCGTGAAGTCTGGGGAATAACGACATTTTAACGCTTTGCATGAGTTTATTAGTTTTGAAATTTGCAGTGTGATTGTCGGAATAATTGGTTTTATGCCTATTTGACGCGGAATTTAGTGCATCTGTTTGTTATGATTTTTGAACGATGGTCTTTTTTGCTTTGATTTAGTCATAGACGTAATTAGAATATGTTTCGTTACAGTGTCGAAAAAATATTTGAAGGATGCCTTTTGGACAAAATTCATAAAAACTTCTTGTCTTGTTCACTTAGTAAGAATGTTTTGTTTCTGGACAATAGCGGTTTGTTTTCAAAAACTGATTCATTGAAATATCTTCACGTTTTTGCAAGTTGGTCAAAAGCACTTATTCTGCTGATCCTCAGAATAACTTATTATTGCTTTAGTTGGAACTTGAAATAATAAATTTATTGAAAATCTCTATTTAGTTGAGTTGTATAATCACAATGTTCTCATCTTTTTGCTACAAACTTGAAAATCTTCGTTTTTAAGCCACTGCATGCTTTGTTTATCGCAACAAAATATATTAAAAATCAAAATACAGTGCAATGAAACGTTTTTAATCAAGATTGCAGAGTCGCGATGGTTTGAAAATATACTTATATTTATTAAACAATGAATATTTCGGGGATAACAGGTATAAATAATATTAATACTCTGACCCTGCCGGAAATACTGATAAATTTGGGTCGTTTTATAGCGAGAAGCGAGGCGCGCGGCGAGAGCCATCTACTTAGTTAGGTTAGTGGTCTGAGTTATCTGGAGTGTCGCTTGAAAGTGGAAACTGGAAACTCCAGACTCCAGGTAACTCAGACCTTAGAAGCTAGTCTGTGGTCTGTACCGGGTGGTCAACTAAGAATGCGAGGCTTGCGGCAAAAAATTTTATGAATAAAACGGCCAAGAGAAAACCTGGAAAATATTCTCAAGCTTCTGAAATGGTCACTAGGGGGCGTAACAACCAACACCAAGTAGAAAAATATGATTTTTATGGAATTTTGTCCAATGAAAATATATCGATGATATTATTTTCATATTCACCGACTATTTACCTACTCTTTTTGTCTCAAACGTTTTTTTCTATCTATCATAATAAAGTGGTGGGGAAAGTTCAATTGTTTTTTTAAACAAACGGAGATTTCTCCCGTTTCGCTTGACCGATTTAATCGAGCTTGGGCTCATATGAAAGAGCATGATCTGCACTTCAAAAAACTTTTTTGGTTTTGAATTTTTGACCTTCGCCGTCGCGGCTAGATGGCGTTAACTGAAATGGTAGCATGTTTTTGAGTTTTTTCCAAAAAAATCAAATGTAATGGTATATTCATTTTTATATATTTTAAAAGGGGATACATTTTCCTTTAAAAAAAACAAAAAAATTGATGTTTTTTTTTTTTTTTTTTTTTTTTTTTTTTTTTTTTTTTTTAATTTATAGGAAAATGTGTCCCCTTTTAAAATATATGAAAATGGATATACCATTACGTTTGATTTTTTTCGGAAAAAACTCAAAAGTATGCTACCATTTCAGTTAACGCCATCTAGCGGCGACGGCGAATGTTACAAATTAAAAAGCAAATGAGCATTTTATAGCGCAGACTATTCTCTTTCATATGAGCCCAAGTTCGTTGAAATCCGTCAAGCGAAACGGGAGAAATCTCCGTTTGTTTAAAAAAACAATTGAACTTTCCCCACCACTTTATTATGATAGATAGAAAAAAAGTGTGGGTAAATAGTCAGTAAATCCGAAAATGAGCTCATCGATATATTTTCATTGGACAAAATTCCATAAAAATCATATTTTTCTACTTGGTGCTGGTTGTTACGCCCCCTAGCGACCATTTCAGAAACTTGAAAATATTTTCCAGGTTTTTCTCTTGGCCGTTTTAGTAATAAAATTTTTTGCCGCAAGCCTCTACGATGTATAGTTTCCGAGATACAGTACCTCGCATTCTTAGTTGTCCACCCTGTACTTCGTCATTTTCCGAGTGTGGCTCAATTACACATAGAATTATAGAAAATGATACTTATTATAGATAAAAAATATATATAGGTATACTAATTCAGTCTTTTTCTTTTGTTCAGGGGTTCCGGCCCCTAGGAGAGGAATCTGAAACCAGACACCGAGACCATAGGGTAGTGTGGGGTTATACCCACTAAACCTCTCTTCCGCGTTAGGACGTCAGGGATAAGCCCTTTAGTGTCCCAATCTCTCACTTAAGTTGAGCTCTTTGGTACCGGGTTACTTTTCGAAGGCCTCTTGGTGTGGTGGTTACGAAAGAGAAAAAATAAAAAAATAAAAAGGGGTAAAAATCTGGAGCCACTACCGTCAGAGATGAATACACGGTTGCGACGTGTTTGTCCTATCTCCACTCTCGCTGCGGTGAACTCTAGACCGTAGTCTTGTTGTTTTGTGCAGCCTGAAAGGCTTGCACTCTTTTTTTGACTTCTGCATCGATCTGAGACTCAAACGCAGCTTGGGCTCTCTTTGACCAAAGATCGTTTGCTTTTGTCTTCTTTTCTCCTTTTTTGGGGTTCGTTCTGCCCAGCTTGCGGGGTGGCCGTTCCCCCCGCAAACCACGCATTTCGCATTGCGTTTACCGCTAGCGAGTCTCCCGAGAGACTCAGCTGCTGTGTGCACCGGCACACTTGACGCAGCGATGTGCATGGTGACACCTGCTTTGGGTTTGACCCCATCGCTGGCACCGGAAACACTGCCGTGGTTCCGGTGACTTCTTTTTGGGTTCCACCTTGACATCGACGCCGAGCAGCTCCTTGATCTCAAAGATCCGCCTAGCGTCGGTTTTCACCAACACTAGGGGCATGACTTGGCGGGTTTTCCGGCTAGTCATGGGGAGCGGCACAGCATCGATGGCAAAGCGAGTGGCGCTGACCGTTTTTAGGTTTGCGTTGGCAGGTAGTCCGCGAATGACTACCTGCAACGAACGCTCCTCTGGTCGAGAGAAGGTTTGGTAATCAGTTGCCATCTCATCCTGAACGGTCTGGATGTCTTTGTGATCATCCAGTGAAGCTGGAATGATCCTCACGTCGTCCCTCACAACGGAAGCCTTTGCATACGATATGCCGGCTGCTTGGAGCTTTGCGGTCCACAGTCCACAAGCGGATTCCCTCTAAAAAGATAGCGAGAGCACTCTTGGAAGCTGCTGTGGCATAGTCCGTCGCGGTCGCGGGTGGGGGTACGACCGGAACGTTCGTCGTCGAGGGTCGGTACCGTGTAAAGTCCTTAGCGAGAGCACAGAGCACGGATACAATTCTAAAATCACAAGGCACGGCATGCTGTGTTGCCAAGTCATCGAGTAGAGGTTCAATTATCAAGTTTTATTGCAGATTTATAGGTAACGCTCCTGCCCATATGGCTGCTCCTGCCCGTGTAAAAAGGTACGCTCTTGGCCAGCGTAGCCGGTGGATGTTCTCTTAAATATCGTTCAAATTAAAAAGTAACGCTCCATGGTCCTGCCCAACTGAAAGACTGTCGATACAAAAATGGCAACGTTGCAAATAAATTGTATCCGCGCTTCCGCCAAGGATAAGTTACCGTGGGTGCCGGTGCCTCCTCTGCAGGGGGGCGCGCGGCGATATTTTTCCGGTCATGCTTGCTCCTAGGACTAAGCGAGCCGTCCGGAGACATGCCGTCACTGGTCACTGCCCCCAGCTTTTCTCTTGACTTGACTCAAGAGCAAGACCCCAGCATGGGGATCAACCTCCAATACCTCCATCCTCCATCCTCCATGTCATCAGAGAGAGACCCTTGTAAGGGTAAGGGTCTCTGGTCTCTGAGACATAGTATAGTTCTCTAATCTCAGAACCCTTGTCTTTCTCTTTCTCACTAGTTCAAAGTTCAGTCTGATTCAGTCAGAGTTCGGTCCCCCCAGTTTTCTCCGTTCCGGAGGAGGAAAAGTAAAACTTTGCGGCCGATACTCATTCGAACAATGTCCGTTTTACTGACGTTTTGAAGAAAATTATTTTTACCTTCTTCAATTATTTTACTCGTAAATAATACACCCTATATTATTTTGACCGCTCCTCGTAAAAGTCGTGATTTAACGCTCGAGCACAGTCAGAATTCAGAAATACGCTTGGGCTGCTGGCCGGAGTTGCCCTTATGACGATAAAGGTTTGCGAAAATACCCGAGAAATACACATCTAAATGAATTGGAAAATTGAACCGTGTCTTGGGTCATCAGCCGTGCATGGCCGTTGTTGGTTGGTGGAACGATTTTTCTGGTTAATTCCGATAACGGACGAGACTCGAGCGTGCTAACAAGGCGGAGTTTGACCTCCTAAAGGCCCGTCAACTCGAAGTTCACTATGGGTATTTTGAGAGATAAAAATTGATTTTTTTATACCTATTTTTGAGTTTTTCGTAATGATTGAATCTGTATGGTCCGTATGTGGAATGTGTGAGTTGCAGTTATGTTATGGAGAAGAATGGACCTATTTTCAAATTTATTTTTGACCTCCCACTTTAACAAGGAGTCCTATAGAAAAAATTTGGTCAAAATCAAAAAAGTGAAATTAATTTATTTTTTATAGACGGGCGACTTCCAAAAAGCAGCCTCTGCAGCCTTCACCTTCTTGGTAGCCCATCCTGATCATAAAGTGATGAAAAAGAGTCTGGAGCAATATTCGGAATTACCTCAAGTCGACATGCAAAACATTGTTAACTTCGAAGCAAAAGTAAATTATTGCATAATAAAGTGGAATGTTGGTTTTGTTGACAGTGTATATTGATTATCTAATAGGAATTTGTATATCTCTACGCGTACGGGTCAGACGCCTACGATAAGAAAGAATGGAACACGGCCGTAAATTACATGGAAGAAAGTATTGTCAACTATTTACAAGCTGAAGATGAGTGTAGAGCTCAATGCGAAGGGCCCCATAATCATGGATGGTATCCGGATCTGGTTCCTGCGATTTCAAGTAGGATCTCGTGTTTTGTGTGATTTTTATTTTAATTGGTATTTTAGATCATTTCACACACGCTTTGAAGTGCAAAAGACGCTGTCCTAAGCAGCTTGGTACTATTAATGGTGAAATTGTTGATGATCTTCTAGCCAGTCACTATGATTATTTGCAGTATGCTTATTTTAAGAGTAAGTACAATCTTTTTCAGGTACCTAAAAATTCTCGAATGTTCATTCCGTTTGGAGTGATAATAATGTTAGTAAGGGGTAAGTAGAGGGTTGATGATGAAATTATCTGGGGATTGATAAGAGTCAAGGAGTATAGACAAACCTGTGCAATCTGATTTTTTTTCAGAGGGTGACTTGAACTCAGCTTGCAAAGCAGTAGCCAGCTACCTCATTCTTCTACCAGACGACGGAACCATGCTGGCAAATATGAGATATTACCAAGGTTTGCCTAAAGTGCAAGACAACTTTTTCACACCTAGAGAGGCAAGTTGTTCAAATCGACTATTTTGAAACAGATGACTGTCAAGACTGAACCTAACCTCACTTAGTCTTCCAACCGTCAAAATAGTCAACTGCGCAGTGTTATTTTGTTATGCATCAATTTGCATAACTTAATGTTTCTATTATTTAATAGTCATATAAAAAGTATAGTATTCTATTTTCTTCCAGGAAGCTATACGTTACGCTCAACGTGACACCTATGAACGAAAAATCCTGCAATTCATCAAAGATGAGTTCAAATTTGACAATAAGCCCAAAGATGAAGAAAAGGTAATTTTGTTTTGGGGGCTTGGGGGTTGTATGGTTCTCCTAACAGCATGAATTCCTTCACTTTCAGGAGGAGGATGAATGGGCTAATGAGATTGACGATAAGTAACAACTTCCTGGGATAGTGGTGCTTTTCTTCCGCCTATTAACTACTCTATGTGCCATGTGATTTGTACGATTTTAAATAAACTCTGTTTTGCCGGTTTGTTTTTTTTTCTTAATGTTAATGTGCTTCCAAATAGAAAAAACCAATCCAAACTAGAAACTCCTCCCAACTGGGCGGCCAATTGAGACTTCTAGCTGATGGAGTTGCTTCCTCGAGCGAATGTAGCAAACTCCTACATCTTGCAACTTTCGCCAAAGAAAACGATGGATATGAAAACTCCGCAATCCATAGTTCTCCCCACACTCCCCATGAACACTTCCAAGGAATGAGCATTAGCAGGATGATTACTCTGGTTTATATTGAAATACTCAAGCCACCTTTGCTCAGGCTGTTGATGGAGATCAGTGAGGAAATGAAGAATGAAGTTATGGAGAAGTTCAATATTAGCAAACCGTTGTACTTTTCCTATACGCATTTGGTATGCCGGTCAGCACTGTCAGGTAACGTTTTTCACTATAAAAATCACTATTCCGTTCACCATTTTATATTCACACACACAACATTTATATGTTTTGATTTGTAATTCATTTACAAAATTATATTCACGTCTAATAGATGTTCTATTTGGTGAAGGTGCCGGGAAAGAAATCAATATTTCATAGTGGTGTAAATCCCCGCACTGGATGGACAAATTCGGCTCTGAGGCGATATAGCCTGTGCATTTTTTGTTCCGGAAGACTCGATTGGTCAAGTCGCTCGTTCGTCAAATCGGTATAATAGACCAAACAAAGCATTCTAGTTTGGTTTGGTCTATTGTACCACGCCAGCAAGAGATTATTTTGCAGTTTCAGTTGAATTTAAAGATACTCAAATGCCGGCTAGTCGAATTATTTATGCAAAGTATCTTTCCAGGCTTGCGGCGTAAAACCAGTCACATGAGTCACATGGTACACGCAGACAATTGCTACATGGAAGATGATGTGTGTGAGAAAAAGGATCCGGCTTTTTATTGGAGAGATTACAGTGCTCTGCTTTATCTAAATGATGATTTTGCCGGGGGAGAGTTTATTTTTTTTGGAGATGCTAAAGGCGAGAGGATAGAGGTTTGATTTTTCTTTTAAAAGTTAGATTGAAGAAAAAACAATGGTTTTGATTTGCTTGGTCTTGAAAATTTAATTTTTTTGTATAATTTCAGAGTACAGTTCGACCAAAATGCGGCAGAATGGTAGCATTTTCAGCTGGAAAAGAAAATTTCCACGGCGTGACTGGAGTGACAAAGGGCAAAAGATGTGCGTTGGCCGTTTGGTTTACACACGATCCGGAACATGAAGAAATGGAAAGAGACATCGCAAACTATTTGTTGGAAAACAATGTCAATTTTTCGCAGTATTTCAGTTCCTCAATTTCCCTGCCATAATTTACAAAAGATATTTTTTTTATAAACCAAATGGTTGTTGTGTTGGTTGTGCGTATTTATTAGTATTACTATTACTAGTCCTTCAACTCAGGCATGTAAATTGATGTAGAATATGAATTTTTATGTTTGTACTTTTTGTTGAATATAAATTGTGACGCATTTCGGTATCATTTTTGTTCATGCGGAAGTTGACAAACAGTTACCCAAACAGCGCTCAGTGTGGATGCGAAGATTGTAGTTTGGTGAAGTTTTTTTGCACACATCAAAAGGGACGAGCGCTCGTTACGACTTGTTCGTGAAGTCATTCACACATATGCGGGTCACCATCGAGGACCTAGACGAACCATCGGGGGTGTCCCACATTTCGCTCGGAGTTTGTCAAATTTCCGAGTTCGGTTTGGTAGTTGGCGACAGTTCGCGTTTCGATAACTGACGCATGTAGAGGTACAAACATAGTGCAGCGACAAGCGACGAGTTACTTTTCAGGCAATTTTTTTTGAAAAGAACAACACATAGTGAAGTGACGATCAATTTTGACGCTTACCCCGCCGTTTGCAGGATTCGCTGCACTATGTTTCTACTGTACCCTAACACAGTTATTCATAGTTGTTCTCTGGCGAGGCGCCAACCACTCTCCAGCGGTGTAAAGTATGTAACTTAGTTATAAAATGTTCGGATTCCTTTTACCGTCATTTTGGAATTTTATGATTTTTTTTTTGTTATTAATCGAGTAATTCACTTTTTCCCGTGATTCGCTTAATTATAAGTCGAAGAACCCGTATTTTCTCTAAAATGATGTTTGCCGTTAAAAAATTAATAATCCGCAGCTCAATTTCTTCTTGAAACACAATCTTGGTTTTCCACCAATCAAACAATTATTCACGGCAAACTACCAATCAAGATTCTGTTCATGCGTAGAAACTGCAGTCCCGATTCAATTTGGCAGACATGCTCGGCACTCGGCACATTGGATAAATAGGAGAACGCACCATAACCGCGAAAACCCACGTATGCGTTCGCCTTCGTGAATGCTCGTTAGTTCGTATTTACCATTTTTGCGAATGTGAGTTGGAAAGAGAAGATCAACGAGAAGGATAAATATTTAACCGAATGATGTGCACGATCGATTGAACTTACGTGATCCGCGTTAATCCGAGTGAAACGGAACGCACGTCAGCTGTTGACAGGTTGAAACAAAACTAGTATTTGAAAGAGTAAAACAATAATTAGAATGAAGCTGAACTTATATTATAATGAAGTATGAAGCGGGTGTAACTGTGTTTAATTCTCCTGATATCGTTTAAAAAGTAACGCTTCTGCCCAACTTATCTTATGCTAAGATTAAAATAGCTACTTACTGATTCTCAAGAACATCCAGAATAGGGGTTATATATTCACATGCTGCGCAAATGTTTATAAACATTGAAAAACAATTATTTCTTTTTGACATTTTTCATGGTTGCAAACACCTTCTAGAAGGGTCTAAATAAAGGAAATGCAAAAAGAAAAGAAAAATTGCAATAGTCGGTAAACTGAAAAATTACCCTTATCATTGTTATTATCAGGTATTATGATTATGATTAAACAAATGTTTGGTTATGGACGTTTATCAAGGAAAACATGGGTAAGAAAATCATTTAAATCTTCGAGTCACTATCTTTCTCTATTGATCTCTTTCTAATATCGATTTTCGCGCCATTCGCGCTATTGCGTTTTCGCAGATCTAGGATTTCGCGGTTTTGAGTTTTGAGTGCATCTCGTGGCCAAGCTCCGGAAAAAAAGAGGTGAGACTGATTCTCGGGGTTTTTTTTTTTTTTTTTTTTTTTTTTTTTTGGGGGGAGAGAGATCCCAAGTTTGTGTTGAGTTAGGATTGTTTCGAGAAAGTTTTTTGGTTGGTGTTGGTTTGAGGTACATGTTTTTGAAAAGAGAGTACTTTTGGTTTTTAGGGGTGTATTTTTGTCTGTTAGGGTAATTTGGGTTTTAGATTTTTGTTTGTGAGAGAAAAACTCTCGAATTGTGCTGATCGGATTTCTATTCATTAGAAGTTGGAAAAGGGGGGGGGTGGCGGTATATAGTCTATAATGGGGATGTTATCATGGCAGTGAATTTCCGACCAAATATTACGAAATTTCCTTCTCCTCTTTATTTTGGCCCTGCTGGAGTGGATGGCATTGAATTTAATTTTCTGGATTAGGGTGTTATTGTGGATGGCGATCCTTGTTCTTAGCGTGTATTTCAAATCGATGATCTTGTGTTGAATTGGTTTGATGTTATGGTCTTCAAAAACATCTCGGGTCCTTATACAGGGTGTTTCCTAACCTCTGTGACAAAATGAAAGGGGTGATTCTTCGCTTAATTTTAAGACGAAAATGTGGTATAACTTTTTTTCGAATTTCGCTTTGTTTCCAAAATACAGGGTGTTTAATTTTTTTTAATTTTAATTTTCAGCAGTTTATTTAACTTTTTTTTATTTATTTAGTGTTTTTGAATTCTCCATTAAAATGATTATAATTGATTGCTGTATTTGTTAGAAAATTCAACATCAGCGATAAAATTACTTTTTGCGTCAAAACTTACTCAACTAGATTAAATTTTTTATCTCAAAAATTAGGCAAGATACGATAAAAATTCAAGAGGTCAAAAACTTGCATTTTTAGTTGAATAAACTGAGAAAAAAATGAAAATGACACAAAAAGTCAGTGGCGTACATTTTTTTCCCAATAGTATTGGTTGAAGTGCCGCTCGTGACGCCACTGTATTCGATAATTTTTATTTGTTCATGGAAAAATGAGCCCGTTATCACTATAAATACCGTTACCAAACTTCAACAAAATCGAGTAAAAGATAAATTAATTAAAAATAAAAAACTAATCAAAAAAAAAAATTAAACCCCTGTATTTTGGAAACAAAGCGAAATTCGAAAAAAAGTTATACCACATTTTCGTCTTAAAATTAAGCGAAGAATCACCCCTTTCATTTTGTCACAGAGGTTAGGAAACACCCTGTATACCATGGGGTCTTGTCCCACCTCCTCACAATTTTATTTTGAAAACGTTGGAGTGTAGTTGTGATATCCTTCATTTATCCACATTGTACCAGCAGCATAAGTTAGTTTGGGGATGAAGACCTGCTTCATAATGATGAGTTTATTCTGTATGGACATCGAGCTACTGGGAGCAAGTATGGGGTAGAGGGCCCCATAACATTTGTTAACGTCTTTCAATTTCTGAGTGAAGTGTATTTTCCACATCATTTTTCTGTCTATAATTACTCCCAAGTATTTAATTTGCTGGGTCCAGGCGATGGGTGTATTTTCAATGATAATTGGAGGTACATTTTTAACTTCGTTAGCCGCGATCAAAATCACCTGAGTTTTCCGGGGGTTGATTTTTATCTTCCATCTGTCGTAGTATTCCATCAGTAAATTGGAGTAGTTTTGAAGTCTGAGCCGTATGATGGTAGGATTTTTGGTGGTGGCGTATATCATAGTGTCGTCGGCGTACATTCCTATTTCCGTTTGTTGATAAGTCCCAAAGGTAGATGTTATAAAACAATGATGACAGTGTGGAGCCTTGTGGGACGCCTGCTCTAAGTGTTTTGAAGTTCGAAGTTTCCGTTCCGATTTTTCCTGCGAAGATCCTGTTTTGTAGAAAGCTTTTTACGATAAGAATAATTTTTCTGGAAAATCCAGCCAGACACATTTTGAAGAGTAGCCCCTGGTGCCAGACTCGATCAAATGCTTTTTGAATATCGAACGCAATAATCCCGGTTGTATGATTTTCTCTGGAGCCCTTTTGTAATATCTTTAATCAGTCTGGCTACCAGGAGCTCTGTACTGAGGTTTTCTGAGAATCCAAATTGGAATTGGGGGATGATGTTGAGCCGTTCCGCCTGATTCTTCAATCGGAAAAGTAGAAGTTTTTCATATAGTTTCCCAAGACAGCTGAGGAGGGAAATTGGTCTATAACTGTCCGGATTTTCCAGATTTTCGCTTTTCTTTGGGATGAGCACCACAATCGCCATTTTCCATTTGGTAGGGAAGTACATCAAATCCAGGCATTTGTTGAAGAGCTGGACTAGAAAGCATCTGACATTCTCAGTCAGATTCTTGATGATCTTGTTAGTAATTGAATCATCACCAGGGGCTTTCCCTGTATGTAGAGTGCTGATAAGAGTGTCCAACTCTTCGATCGTGACATTATCCATTTCCTGAACTTTTTTGCTCTGTAAGATTCTATCAGCGGCGTCTGCAGCGTTAATCGGGTGTCCATTGACTTGTTCCGTAAATCCGGGTGGTCCAAAAGGGTCTCGTTGACATTGAATTGTTCATAGAGTGATTTTGAGAAGACCTCCGCTTTTCCCTTGTCATTGTATACATAAACATCTTCCGATTTGATGGGTGGGTATCTCCGATTTTTATTTTTGATGGAGAATTTTTTATAAATTGACCAGTAGGCAGATGAATAATTTTCCAGGGTTTGGAGGTAATCCTGAAAATTTTCATTTCTGAACTTTATCACCTGCCTTTTAATCTGGTTTGTGAGTCTATTTGCCTGCTTCAGAAATTCTTTCGAATCGTGTTGTTTTGCCCACTTCTTAAGTCTGTTCCTGTCTTTGATAAGTTCTTTAAGTTCCGTCGGAAATTCTTCTGTGTTGTAGTTTTTCGCTCTGATTGTAACAGCGGAGTCGTCTATTGCAGTTTGAATTGTTGCTGTAACTTGATCCACAGCAATGTCTAAGTCTTCGGTTGTGTTGATATCGAAGCCTAATTGTTGTTGGCTCAGTATCTTTTTGAAGAGTGGAAAATTCGTAATTTAGATGGACTTTTTCCAATTTGAGGATAATTGGGTCATGATCAGAGCTAAGCTTAGCTTCACAGTATATATGAGGATTTAGTGTTATTCCTCTCATGACGGCGATATCAAGAATGTCAGCTCTGCCAACAAAGCCGGAAAAGTGTGTGGGGGTGTCTGGTGCCAAAATTTCTGCCTGATTATAGTTGCAATGTGTCAATAGTTTAATCCCATCTTTGTTGTTTATTTTACATCCCCAAGCTATGTTTTTGGAGTTCAGATCTCCCATAGCTATGGCTGGGGTGTTATGAGGGAGTAGTCGATCCAGAATTTTTTTCTTCCAGGTATATTGAGGTGGCTTGTAGACTGAAGAAATCATAATGTGTGAATCGCCCATGTCCAAAAGTATCGTGGTTGTTTCAATCTTTTCATCATTTGCCGGAGGGAGCGGCTTGGAGGACATTCCCCTGCGTACTAGCACAGCTGTGCCCCCTCCTACTTTTGAGACTCTGTCGTTTCGGTAGATGGTGAAATTGGGGACGTTGAAATTGAGTGTAGGGGTGAGCCAAGTTTCTTGTAGCAGCACTACGTCCGGTGATGATCTTCTCAGATAATCCAAAACTTCCACTCTTTTATTTGTTATTGAGTGTGCATTCCAGCTTATGATTTTGAGAGTTTCCATATATTTGATTTTTTTGGGCATTATAATATGCTACAAATCTATGTAATGCTGCCATCTCCTTTTCCAACTCCAGGCATCTTTCGTCCAAGTTATCTTCAATCTTTTTACATCTTTTGTTCAAGTCATCATATTGTGACGTTGCATGGTGAATGCGCCGCCGCAGCCACCACATTGTGTAGAATTGTTTGGCATTCGGGTACATTCTAGCAAGGCTAGATGGCGTCGAACATTCTCCGCTTTTCTAAAAAGATCTGGATTGTTCTCTTAATCCTGGCCAGGGTATATAATGAGATCAGTTAGTTCAGTTCTGAATACGTCGTGAAATATAAATCGTAAAACATAAATAAGCTGTGATTTTGTTTGTGAATAGTGAGTTCTGTACATAGTTACTTGTAAAATAAATTAATTAAAGCTGAACAGTGTTTTCTATAGCGAAACTTGTTACATTGGTGTCAGAAGTGGGATATTGTGTGCTATAGAAACGGACATAAATATTCGCTGTGATGGCTGCGAAACTAGTGTTTTTAACCGGATTGAAGGTCGCCGAGTTGAAAAGGGAGCTGGAGGAGCGTGACCTGGATAGTAGCGGTAAGAAAACTGATCTAGAAACAAGGCTTCGTGAGGCTTTAATGGAAGAAGGCATGGATCCTGATACGTTCCAATTTGAAATTCCCGATCCCAACGCGGTAGTTGAGAAATTGTCCAAGAGATTGGAAGATAAATTTGAAGAATCCTCCAGAGCCATGGAAGAGAACTCCAGAAAAATGGAAGAGAAGCTGGAAGAATCATCTAGAGCCATGGAAGAGAACTCCAGAAAAATGGAAGAGAAGTTTGTAGAATCTTCTAGAATAATGGAGGAGAAAATCAAGGAACAGCTGGCGGACAACTGCAACTTCTGGAAGGATCAGGTAACGGAAGAAATTGAGAACCTTGAGCAACGATTTGAAGCAAAACTTGGAGATACAATGAAGACTTTGGAAGAAGAAATCGAGGAAGTGCGAAGACAAGTAGCAGTGATTAAGAAACAACCAGAAGTGACATTCGAGAGCAAAGGTGCTAAAATGGAGTCTGATACAGTGCGAGTCCACATGAAAGCCCCTCAGTTTGATGGCAAGCTGTCCTGGAACAATT
The DNA here is from genome assembly GCA_958502075.1 of Orchestes rusci. NCBI lineage: Eukaryota > Metazoa > Arthropoda > Insecta > Coleoptera > Curculionidae > Orchestes > Orchestes rusci. Next base: position 4,090,479 of record OY293303.1, on the reverse strand, counting down.
ACCATCGCCAGTTCGAGGCAGCAGCAAGGGCAAATGGATGGACTGGACCGGAAAAAGCCCTGGCATTGACTCTGGCACTTCGTGGGGAAGCTACAGAAATCCTGCAGACGCTCAACACCCAGGAGCAGGAGGACTACGATGTACTAGTCAAGCATCTGGAACTGCGATATGGGCAAACTCACTTGGAGCACGTCTACCACTCTCAGTTGAAAAATCGCATTCAGAAGACCAACGAGACCTTGCAGGAGTTTGAAGCGGATGTTGCTCGCCTTGCACGACTGGCTTATCCAACCACGCCAGAGAACGTTATGGAGAGGCTTGCAGTTCAGGCCTTCTTGGATGGACTTCGAGACCAGGAGATTCGGCAGTCACTGATACTTCATCGACCCGACAGACTAGTCGACGCTCTGGCCAAAGCCTTGGAACTCGAAGCGGCGAAGCAGTGCTGCAAGCCTCCTACGCGTGTGCGAATGATGGAGGAGAAGGATCATCTGGAAGAAGACACCGTCGAAGCAACTGTGAGGAGAGTCCTCAAGGAAATGGAGGTATCTAAGCGAAAGGCGCTGCGATGCTGGAATTGTGGAGAGCTTGGGCATATGCGTGGCCGCTGTAGGGAAGAGATACGGGCACCTGCGTTGGCATGGGAAAAGAATGATCATCGAGCGAGATCAAGCCTCAAGATCTTGGATGGCTTGTCCAGGAGACCAGAGCTTTCTCACACAGCCGAGGAAAATGAAGCGAGCGTTCGCAGGACAACTGTAGTGGATGATTCCTGGCAGTCTAAGGCGCTTCGCGAGGACCAGGAGAAAGATCCAGATCTGAAGCATGTCATCGGATGGAAACAGGCAGGCCTACGACCAACCTGGCAAGAAGTCGCGCGGTTCTCGACCACCGTGAAGTCCTACTGGGCTCAATGGGACTCGATGGTTCTTGATGACGGCATCCTGAAGAGGCTGGTGAAGAATCTGGATGGCACGGAAGATCGGAGGCAGTTAGTCGTTCCTGGAAACAGACAGGCAGAGGTGATGAGAGAGGTCCATGATGGCGTCACGGGTGGACATTTGGGTGTAACCAAGACGCTGGGAAAGCTGCGAGAACGGTTTACTGGGTTAACTGTCAAGCCGATGTGAAGGAATGGTGCAGAAAATGTGCCGTATGTGCGGCAAGTAACGGACCCCAGAAACGGCCAAAAGCTCCTATGCGCCAATACAACGTGGGAAGCCCCTTTGAAAGGATCGCAATCGACGTGGCTGGACCGTTCCCTGAAACGGACAAAGGAAATATATACATCTTGGTCGCCATGGATTACTTCAGCAAGTGGGCTGAGGCGTATGCCTTGCCAAACCAGGAGGCAGCTACCGTTGCCGATGTCTTGATTAAGGAATGGTTTTGCCGTTTCGGTGTCCCGTTGGAGCTGCATTCGGACCAGGGCAGGAACTTCGAATCGACGCTATTCCAGAACGTCTGCGATGTCTTGAAGATCAAGAAGACAAGGACAACGGCGTTACACCCACAATCGGATGGCATGGTGGAGCGAATGAACCGAACCATCAATCGACACTTGGCCAAAGTTGTCTCTGACCATCAAAGAGACTGGGATCAACATCTTTCCCTATTCCTCATGGCATACAGGTCAGCAGTTCATGAATCGACGGGCGAAACACCTGCCAAGATCATCATGGGTCGTGAACTCCGGCTGCCCTGCGATTTGAAGTTTTGCTGTCCACCTGGTGAGGATGTCGCTGGGGAAGACTACGCAAGTGATCTTCGTAGAAAAATGGACGATATCCATCAACGGGTCCGACTAAACATCCAAAGTGCCAGCGACAGGATGAAAGAAGCGTACGACGTGAAGGCCGAAGAAGGAGGGTTCCAGGTTGGGGATTTGGTTTGGCTTCACAACCCACAGAGGCGACGTGGATTCTCCCCAAAACTGCAAAGTTCTTGGGAGGGCCCGTATGAGATTCTGGAGCGAATCAATGACGTCGTCTACAGGATTCGAAAGCCACCACGAGGAAAACCGAGGGTTGTTCACTTCAATCGTTTAGCTCGGTATGCTGGGAACCACGACGATCAGGACGCTGAAGTGAGGCAGATCAGGTCAGCCAAGGAAGACATGTCATTGGAAACTTTCATGTCTCTACACTCCAATGGCCAGAAAGTCCAGAATGGCGTTGTCCAAGAGAGGCAGCTGGATTTGTTTGAAGCACCGGCCGAATACTCGTTGGCTCACTGGGTCACTGAAGACCTCAGTATGAGGAGTGGACTTGCTGCAGTTTTTAAACGAAAATTTGGACGATTGGACCATCTGCGACGACAAAAGCCAGAGGTAGGGAAGCCGCTCCAAATCTCGAATGGGACACGACACCTGTTCTACCTTGTGACGAAGAAGCTTCCACATCATCTGACCACCTACAGTGATGTCTGGAAAGCCCTCAGTCATCTTCGTGACTTGATGCTGTCACAGGACCTGACCCATCTGGCAATTCCGAAAATGACGAACGACCAACTGGACTGGAGAGTAGTACGGAGCATGCTGGAGGTAATCTTCAAAGAAAGCGGCATTGACATCCTGGTGTGCTGCTATCCTTCCCGGAGGACGAACCAGAGGACAGTGGACTGCTACTTCCATAGGACATCAGGCTGCCGGTTTGGGGACAGTTGCCGATACCGACATAAAGGCAATTCGGGACGAATTGCCTTAAGAAGGGGGCAATGTGACGTTGCATGGTGAATGCGCCGCCGCAGCCACCACATTGTGTAGAATTGTTTGGCATTCTGGTACATTCTAGCAAGGCTAGATGGCGTCGAACATTCTTCGCTTTTCTAAAAAGATCTGGATTGTTCTCTTAATCCTGGCCAGGGTATATAATGAGATCAGTTAGTTCAGTTCTGAATACGTCGTGAAATATAAATCGTAAAACATAAATAAGCTGTGATTTTGTTTGTGAATAGTGAGTTCTGTACATAGTTACTTGTAAAATAAATTAATTAAAGCTGAACAGTGTTTTCTATAGCGAAACTTGTTACAATATGAAACTTTAACAAGATTCAGTTTTCGATCAAACTGACCAAACTTCTCATCAAATACGTTGAATTGTCCACACAGTTTGGCTAACATCAATTCCATGTTACTCGAAGGGCTGGTTGCGTTAGATGGAGTGGGTTGTGGGTTTTGATTGTGTTGAATTGGTGGTGCAGCCATTCTGGCGTATGATCTATGATCTCCAGCATCCATTCGTCCCGAAAATCTCGATAATTGGAAGTTTGGGGTGTTTGGCGTCCTGATAAGATTTGGGTTTTTTGGGCACCCAAACCAACTGGCTGCATGTTTTCTTTGGCAATTGATGCATGTAAATTTATCTTCAAGGGGTTTATCACATTTGGAATATAAATGATCACCAGCGCATTTGTGACATTTTGGTAAATTGTGGCAGGAAGTGAGCGTATGTCCATATTCCTGGCATCTATGGCACTGTGGTACTCTACCAGGGGTATTTCTTTGTGGTTCTACCTCAATCGACATATATAATAGGTAGCTTAGTTTTAGGAGTTTTTCACCCTGGGAGTTTTCTATCAAGATTTTTAGCACTCCAGTGTTCTTTGATCTACCTGGTCCTGTTTTTATCCAATATACGTCATTAGGGAAAAATCCTTTATCCCCCAGGGCAGCCTTGATTTCTTCTGGTGAGATATTCGGGTTAAGTCCTTTGATAAATAGATTCACTTTTTTCTCCTCCGGTAGTAATCTGGTATGGTAAGTGATTTTGTTCTTGAAGAAATGGCGGGTAATAGTACGATGGTCTGTTATGGAAATTGGTTGGATCTCTATCCCTGGGCCAAATCTGTAATTCTTCACATTTTGAGGAAGAAATTTATTCCATATTCAACCAAAGCGGTGTAGTCTTTCAAGTGGCTTGTCATAAAGATAGGGGGTATTTTTTCCTTGTTTGCATCCACTTCCATGGCAGGGGGTTGATTTTTGGAGGTTCATTCGGTGGATTATTTTCAGCGTTGTTTTGTATTATGAGATTTTCAATCACCATAATATTCTTCTTTTTTTTATTTTTATTAAGAGTAGGAACATTTTCGTTTACTTTTACTGGGTTTGTCTCTGTGATGAGAGTCTCGTCATCATGCTGGCGAATACCGAACCAAGAGCGGACCAGCTTAGTCTGCAACTGTTTACACCATTCGAACCAAATACTTGGTTCTGATATAGTTCGAATTTAGTACTTGGTCCGCGGACCAAGGTGTCGGTGTAAACTAGGCTTATATATCATCTATCTTCTCGATGATTATGACTATGAAATAATAATTTATTGTTGTGAAAATGTCAAATATATCTATGATTTCGAATTATTGACGCTCGTATTGACGAAAATGTCTCGTCATTAAGTACTTTTAAAGTGTGAAAGTATCAAAGTATAAATAATTCTGCATTTGATTCAAAAGATTTTTTTTTTATAAGACGTTATTTTATTTTCTGTTCATTTTTTGGGTATCAATTTAAAATCAGAGAAGTTTTGGTATATCCTACACACACAATTACGTCAATACTTCGAACAATAGATATATTTCACTTTTTTATAACAATGAATTAGTATTATTCAATTTATAAAATATCAAATATCTTTTTATACATCAAACTTAGGTATAGGATATGCTACATAAAAAATGATAAAAATTTGAAGGAGAATCCAAACATCAAATAAAAAAATAGGGTATCAATTTGAAATAAGAAAGTTAGACCTCGCCCAGACTTTTTGGAACACCCTGTATATGTAAAAACAGGTTTTTTAAAAATTTCATTTTCAACCATGAAACTTTCATTTGGAACACTTTTTTCTAAAACGTCAAATTAAAAAGTTAGATGGGGGGGCATGCATAATCAATAACCCTGTACATCTTTAGATTCTCCGGAAAATTTAACAGATATTTTGTGTATAATATCCTGCTATACCTAGGTATAACCGTTTTCGACATATCTTGAATTTTATGTCAAAAATCTACAATGAGTCAAAAATGTGCGTTCTATATGAGCATTTATGATTTGAATTGAGAAGGATTTCTCCTCGAAATTTTCCCACCAAGTTGATATTTTGATTGTGAAATACTACAGGGTGAGTGAAAATGAACTACAAAAATCAAATTGCAAAAAACTGAAAAAGTCAATTTTTTCAAATGCAAACTCCCTATTTCTATTATTTTATCCTACTGAGCTTTAAAATAATAAGGGTGACTTTGAGTTATATACAGTAATCAAGGAGGGTGAAATAACGCAGAGTTAAAAACTTGGCATCGTTCAATATCAACAGAAAACAAAATGATCAATCAAAAAATTGGAGAAAAAAAAATAGATCTATTTTTTGAATACGGGCGACTTCCAAAAAGCAGCCTCTACAGCCTTCACCTTCTTGGTAGCCCATCCTGATCATCAAGTGATGAAAAAGAGTCTGGAGCAATATTCGGAATTACCTCAAGTCGACTTGCAAAACATCGTTAACTTCGAAGCGAAAGTACGTTTGTTGCATAATAAGGTGTAATGTTTGTTTGTTCACACTGTATATTGATTTTTTGATAGGAATTTGTATATCTCTACGCGTACGGGTCAGACGCCTACGATAAGAAAGAATGGAACACGGCCGTAAATTACATGGAAGAAAGTATTGTCAACTATTTACAAGCTGAAGATGAGTGCAGAGCTCAATGCGAAGGGCCCTATAATCATGGATGGTATCCTGATCTGGTTCCTGCGATTTCAAGTTGGATGTTTTGTGTAATTTTTATCTAAATTGGTATTTTAGATCATTTCACACAAGCTTTGAAGTGCAAAAAGACGCTGTCCTAAGCTGTTTGGTACTATTAATGGTGAAATTACTGAAATTGTTGATCTTTTAGCCAGTTACTATAATCATTTACAGTATGCTTATTTTAAGAGTAAGTACAGTGTGATAAGTTAGGGATAGCGAGCGGCCATATCTCAAAAACTATTCATTGTAGAGGCTTGCGGCAAAAAATTTTATGACTAAAACGGCCTAGAGAAAAACCGGGAAAATATTTTCAAGTTTCTGAAATGGTCGCTAGTGGGCGTAACAACCAACACCAAGTAGAAAAATATCATTTTTATGGAATTTTGTCCAATGAAAATATATCGATGAACTCATTTTCAGATTTACTGGCTATTCACCTACACTTCCCGTGTGGGGTTGCTAGTCCTCCATCGGGCGCCTCCCAAGGTGGTGGATAGGGTCCTCCCAGATATAGGAGGTACCGGGGAAATTAAATACCTGGGGCGGACCAAAACAAGCGCCTTTGAACGATGTGTGACAAACCTGCGGATTCTGTACCCCAAGTGAGTTGCAATCTCACCGTTGGTTCCGACCGGGTGCATGGAAGCCCCGGTGGCCAACGCTGGCCCCACGGATTTTGGGAAGGGCCAAAATCACACGTTCTGGCATCCGAGGCACAACCAAACCTCGATGTAACTACACATAAATGGTTCATATATTATAACTTTTTCCTCCCCTTGGGTGAAAGTGTGAAAATTGCAGGATAGTATTCTTATTATATTTTAAAAGTAACAACATAATTTTGTACTGTCATCTTTCAAAGTAAAATTTTTGTTTGCAATAAGAGTGATTTGGTCATGGATTTCGTTGATTTTCCAAGTCTGGCCATCTCCCATATACCATAACTTTTACCTTCCTTTGAGTGAATGTGTGAAAATGGCAGGGTAATATTATTATTATATATTAAAAGTAACAACATGATTTGCCACAAACTTAAACCACATAAATATTATGTGCTTTAAGTTTGGGTGGACTTTTATATGAAAAGTTAAATGTGTCTCCTTTTATGTGTATACCACAGCTTTTTTTTTGAAATAAAACAATTGGGGTTGAATTTTACTTTTTTTTATTATTCTTTTGTTGCATAAACCACGCTGCCTATTTTGTTGTTCTGTCTCCCGCTTCTTTCTTGGTTGTGGCGGCATTTCCAGCAGGGATCTATGTTTTCTGTCAATGATTTCACTGTCGCTGGAGGGGGTGCTGAAGGGGGTGCTGAAGGGGGTGCTGGAGGGAGTGCTGGTGGGGGATCAACGAACAGGCTCCCGTCGTCGTCACCCAGGGTCCTGGAAAATTAAAATTTTAAGTAAATTATGATAAACAATTGTTGAATTATTTATTAACTTACACATTGCTGCCGATGGTTTCTGTGTCTGATGACGATGTGTTTGGTGATATATTTTCGATATCATCATCGGCGTCAGTGGCGGCGCCGACGTCGGCGTCGGTGGGGGTGGTGGCTTTCTTCTTTATCTGTCTGGGGTTGGCGTCTGCTCCAACGTGTGTGATGTTCAGGATCTGTATGTGCTTCTTTGCTATTCTATTAGCATTTTTCAATATTCTTCTGTGCCTCGATGCATCGTATTTGAGGCGTGGGAAAAGGTCGTCCATACAGTCCTCTGACCACGTCCAACATTCCTCCAGCGTTAGTTCAGCAGACGCCAACCTCCTCCAATATTCTTTGTATGTGTCCCTTTTTTTTTTGTGTTGGCTGCCTCTAGATATCATAAGGTGTTCCTGTTCGATGTCGTTGGGGTCTTTGCAGCTGTTGCATTGTTTGTATATTGTGTAGAATCGTTCCCGTCTTGTAAGCCCATCATCCCCTCGTTCGTCCTCTCGCTGGTCCCCTCTCTCTTCCTCGCCTCCTCTGAACGCCTTTTGGGTCGTACGATTGCTGAGTGCTGCTTCCGTAATAACTTTATATTTTAGAAATTAATTTGAACGAATAATAATATGTGAAAGATTATTATGACAAAGCAAGCAGTACGAGTATTGATAAACGTCCATGAAAAAAACAACAACAACAATAACATCACGTGAAGATGAAGAAAAAATTACATGGGAATTTTGCGAAAATATGCATTAAATTATGGAGTAAAATTGATAAAAAGTCTTCAGAATCGATGATATTATTGTAAAAATTGAGGTTGTTCGAAATAAGTTGGGAAAAATGTGAGAATGTGGAAAAATATTTTCACCTACCTGTTAAAGGTTGGATATCGAGATGGTAATGGGACGAGCGCATGAGTTTTCACTTTTCAGCGGGAAGTGCGTTTGGCAGGACGCACCAATGTCATATTTGTCGTTTTTTTGCATATTGCAGTGTTGCGTAGTGTGTGCATTTATTCCGAATGCAGGTATTTGCTGACTGACTTGGTTAGATTACTATTTGGCCGAGCGAAGCGAGGTTTATAACATAAAACATAAACTATAGTGGTATAAACAATCAGCATTAGTTGTTTATTCCATGTTTTTGAACATAACATACGCATTTTTTTAGCCGAGCGAAGCGAAGTTTGTATCATTAGCCTTACAGTAGTATAGTATGTAAATCATAATTTAGTATAGATAGGTATGGATTTTGTTGGGTGGGTGTGGTGTGTTAAATAAAAATCGTATCTAAATAAATAGATATTTTATTAACAAAAATAGATAAGTACCTCACGTAAAGTGGGAGGTACTTGAGCAGCTGGATTTTGAAGATGAGCTGTCATAAGGCTCGATCCATCGTGGCAGCATCTTTCGTTGTCTCCCCGCTGGTACCTCCCTGTCGTAAGGGGTACTTTGAGTCCAACTGCTAGGTCCTGGTATGGGAGATGGAGAAGCATCAGTTGGAGTTGATGTTATTTGATGATGCACCAGTGCCTCTACCCGATGCAAGCGTTCCATCGGGCTTGGTGTCATCGGCATCGATGATTGTGAAGATGCCATCGGTGTTTGTGATGTCTCCGTGGGTGTTAATGGTATCATCATCTTCCCCACTATCGGCTGCATTCGCTGCTGCGTTGGGCTCTGCTGCTGCTGCTGTTGCGTTGGGGTCTGCTGGGGGGATTAGGTTGGGGTTGGCCGTTGGGACAATGTCGGCAGATGATGCGGTTGCATAGTCTGCCGATCAAACATCACTTTTGGTGATGTTTGTGGGTCCCACGGCGCGTCAGCCTTTATGATTTGCAGCCTTATCTTCAAGGCTGCATCAATATTCCTGGGCTCGTATTTTGAGACCATGATCACTGGTCCCCTGAAGGTGATGGTGACCGGTGCTCTCCCCTTTCTGTCTACAGAAAATGGCTTCCCCTCCAGCAGCCTCTTCATCATGCCTGCATCAAAGTCTTCAAAGTCCATCTCTTCGAATAGCATCACTTTGTGTTGTGATGGGATGAATCCGTCGAAGGCAAACCTCGTCCGTTTTGATGGCATGTATGTCACGTCTATCCAGTTTTGCTGATTTTTCAGCAAGTGTTCTGTTATAAACGTGTTTTTTTTCCATCAGATGTGGTCCCCAAAGGTAGAGTTGACGCAGCCTCTTATTTGGGTCGGTAATGGCGACCAGGATGTCGTGGTACCAGGTCTGTACCAACCAAGTCCACATACACTTGTAGCCGGTTGGTGGGCACTCTAATGGTCTGATGCGGCTTAGCAGTTTTTCCCGTTGACATTCACCGAACAGTTTCTCCATTTTGTGGCCGTATCCAGGGATGTTACTGAAGACTGGCCCATCAAAGTATCTCAGTTCATCGGTAGCCATCATGTGCCGATACAGCAGCACGATTTGACTGATGAATTGGTGCGACACTCCTCTGGTCAATGCGTTTTTGTCTTCTTTGGTGATGTAGAGACACCACTTTTTGACATCCCATGTTGCCTGTAACAAATAAAGTCGAATTAATTCACACCTGTCTTATAATCAATCAACCAATTAACTTACCTCTATGTCCACATTATTGAAGTATTTGCATCTATGAAATGTATGGAGCTCTTGTAAGAAGCAGGGAAACTTGAACTCCACAAATATATGCAGGTGTTTGGAGAAACGTCCGGAACTGGTGTAGTTTTCTACACCAACAACCAACTTTACTGGCCATTGTTGGTCTTCCTTGTCTGCAGGAGGGGAGTCGTCATTGTTTACGTAATAGGGGTCGTACAGCTCTTCCACTGGTACAGGATTTGCTGCACTGTCCCCTTTGTACGGAAACTGCTTGATGAAATATTCGTAATCTTTGCGAATATTTTCGATGGTTGCTAAGTATTCCTCCTCCGTGAACGGGATGGTTATTGAGAACTCTGTGCTCGGTACTGAAAAAATGCAAAACAATTATTAATGATGTATACTATATGTGGTTATCATAAAATAAAGTACCTAGAGAATCGTTAGCAGCTGGTGCATCGGCCGGCTGACGAACGACTGGTCGTCCCGGTCCTTCTCCTCTTGGTCGTCCTGCTCGTCGTAATCCTCTGCCAGCTGGTCTACCCCTAGATCTTTTAGGGGCAGGAGCGTTAACAGCAGGATTGCCCGATCTTCTCCTCCCATATCCGGCGGCTCTTCTCATTCTCGTGCCCCTTAACGTTGGAACACGAGAAAATAACTGAGAAACTGCTCTTCCACTAACTGAAGCTCCAGAAAAAGTAGCAACAGTAGCCACATCATCATCATCTTGGTGGTGAGAACTACCACCAGGTGATGGTGATGGTTCCGTTGATAGCATCAACGGTGGTGGTTCGTTGGGATCGAAAACGTATTCAGGTTGGGTGTCAGACATGGTGAATATGGTGATAGCACAAAAGCGATAACAACATAAACAGCACTCGGAACGAATTCACAAGGAATGATTTGAGTTGTGCAATGCAGCAGCTTAAATAGTAATTCGGAATACCTACCTGAATCTGGCTACCTAGTTCCTGGAACTGGGTTGGGTAGGTAAGCAGGTACGCGCGCGCGTCGTCCAGTATGACGCAATGTTGGATAATTTAAATGGATGAAAAATATCAGTAAACTATTGCTAAAAAGTAATACGTACCATCAGACAATTATTAACGTTACCCAAACCAAGACAAAACCAAACCAAACTTACCCGTTCTCCACAAATCCGCCGGAGACAAGCAGCGGCCTGGGAAGACAGCCGCTGCTTTTTAACGGGGGGGGTGAAGGGGAGGGGAAGAGGTGATTCTATTGGAAAAAGGTGATTTCACTGGAAAAAGATGATTTTTTTATACAGGTGACTACGAATTCAAGAGGTGAATTTACTGGAAAAAGGTGATTTCACTTTACCGTTGCTTTTTTACGGGGGGATAAAGGGGAGGGGAAGAGGTGATTCTATTGGAAAAAGGTGGTTTCACTGGAAAAAGGTGATTTCACTTTGCCGTTGCTTTTTTACGGGGGGTGAAGGGGAGGGGAAGAGGTGATTCTATTGGAAAAAGGTGATTTCACTGGAAAAAGATGATTTTTTTATACAGGTGACTACGAATTCAAGAGGTGAATTTACTGGAAAGAGGTGTTTTCACTGGAAAAAGGTGATTTCACTTTACCGTTGCTTTTTTACGGGGGGATAAAGGGGAGGGGAAGAGGTGATTCTATTGGAAAAAGGTGGTTTCACTGGAAAAAGGTGATTTCACTTTGCCGTTGCTTTTTTACGGGGGGTGAAGGGGAGGGGAAGAGGTGATTCTATTGGAAAAAGGTGGTTTCACTGGAAAAAGGTGATTTTTTTATACAGGTGACTACGAATTCAAGAGGTGAATTTACTGGAAAGAGGTGTTTTCACTGGAAAAAGGTGATTTCACTTTACCGTTGCTTTTTTACGGGGGGATGAAGGGGAGGGGAAGGGGTGATTCTATTGGAAAAAGGTGGTTTCATTGGAAAAAGGTGTTTTTTTTTTTTATACAGGTGACTACGAATTCAAGAGGTGAATTTACTGGAAAGAGGTGTTTTCACTGGAAAAAGGTGATTTCACTTTACCGTTGCTTTTTTACGGGGGGATGAAGGGGAGGGGAAGGGGTGATTCTATTGGAAAAAGGTGGTTTCATTGGAAAAAGGTGTTTTTTTTTTTTATACAGGTGACTACGAATTCAAGAGGTGAATTTACTGGAAAGAGGTGTTTTCACTGGAAAAAGGTGATTTCACTTTACCGTTGCTTTTTTACGGGGGGATAAAGGGGAGGGGAAGAGGTGATTCTATTGGAAAAAGGTGGTTTCACTGGAAAAAGGTGATTTCACTTTGCCGTTGCTTTTTTACGGGGGGTGAAGGGGAGGGGAAGAGGTGATTCTATTGGAAAAAGGTGATTTCACTGGAAAAAGATGATTTTTTTATACAGGTGACTACGAATTCAAGAGGTGAATTTACTGGAAAGAGGTGTTTTCACTGGAAAAAGGTGATTTCACTTTACCGTTGCTTTTTTACGGGGGGATAAAGGGGAGGGGAAGAGGTGATTCTATTGGAAAAAGGTGGTTTCACTGGAAAAAGGTGATTTCACTTTGCCGTTGCTTTTTTACGGGGGGTGAAGGGGAGGGGAAGAGGTGATTCTATTGGAAAAAGGTGATTTCACTGGAAAAAGATGATTTTTTTATACAGGTGACTACGAATTCAAGAGGTGAATTTACTGGAAAGAGGTGTTTTCACTGGAAAAAGGTGATTTCACTTTACCGTTGCTTTTTTACGGGGGGATAAAGGGGAGGGGAAGAGGTGATTCTATTGGAAAAAGGTGGTTTCACTGGAAAAAGGTGATTTCACTTTGCCGTTGCTTTTTTACGGGGGGTGAAGGGGAGGGGAAGAGGTGATTCTATTGGAAAAAGGTGGTTTCACTGGAAAAAGGTGATTTTTTTATACAGGTGACTACGAATTCAAGAGGTGAATTTACTGGAAAGAGGTGTTTTCACTGGAAAAAGGTGATTTCACTTTACCGTTGCTTTTTTACGGGGGGATGAAGGGGAGGGGAAGGGGTGATTCTATTGGAAAAAGGTGGTTTCATTGGAAAAAGGTGTTTTTTTTTTTTATACAGGTGACTACGAATTCAAGAGGTGAATTTACTGGAAAGAGGTGTTTTCACTGGAAAAAGGTGATTTCACTTTACCGTTGCTTTTTTACGGGGGGATGAAGGGGAGGGGAAGGGGTGATTCTATTGGAAAAAGGTGGTTTCATTGGAAAAAGGTGTTTTTTTTTTTTATACAGGTGACTACGAATTCAAGAGGTGAATTTACTGGAAAGAGGTGTTTTCACTGGAAAAAGGTGATTTCACTTTACCGTTGCTTTTTTACGGGGGGATGAAGGGGAGGGGAAGAGGTGATTCTATTGGAAAAAGGTGATTTCACTGGAAAAAGATGATTTTTTTATACAGGTGACTACGAATTCAAGAGGTGAATTTACTGGAAAGAGGTGTTTTCACTGGAAAAAGGTGATTTCACTTTACCGTTGCTTTTTTACGGGGGGATAAAGGGGAGGGGAAGAGGTGATTCTATTGGAAAAAGGTGGTTTCACTGGAAAAAAGTGATTTTTTTATACAGGTGACTACGAATTCAAGAGGTGAATTTACTGGAAAGAGGTGTTTTCACTGGAAAAAGGTGATTTCACTTTACCGTTGCTTTTTTACGGGGGGATGAAGGGGAGGGGAAGGGGTGATTCTATTGGAAAAAGGTGGTTTCATTGGAAAAAGGTGTTTTTTTTTTTTATACAGGTGACTACGAATTCAAGAGGTGAATTTACTGGAAAGAGGTGTTTTCACTGGAAAAAGGTGATTTCACTTTACCGTTGCTTTTTTACGGGGGGATGAAGGGGAGGGGAAGGGGTGATTCTATTGGAAAAAGGTGGTTTCATTGGAAAAAGGTGTTTTTTTTTTTTATACAGGTGACTACGAATTCAAGAGGTGAATTTACTGGAAAGAGGTGTTTTCACTGGAAAAAGGTGATTTCACTTTACCGTTGCTTTTTTACGGGGGGATAAAGGGGAGGGGAAGAGGTGATTCTATTGGAAAAAGGTGGTTTCACTGGAAAAAGATGATTTCACTTTGCCGTTGCTTTTTTACGGGGGGTGAAGGGGAGGGGAAGAGGTGATTCTATTGGAAAAAGGTGATTTCACTGGAAAAAGATGATTTTTTCATACAGGTGACTACGAATTCAAGAGGTGAATTTACTGGAAAGAGGTGTTTTCACTGGAAAAAGGTGATTTCACTTTACCGTTGCTTTTTTACGGGGGGATAAAGGGGAGGGGAAGAGGTGATTCTATTGGAAAAAGGTGGTTTCACTGGAAAAAGGTGATTTTTTTATACAGGTGACTACGAATTCAAGAGGTGAATTTACTGGAAAGAGGTGTTTTCACTGGAAAAAGGTGATTTCACTTTACCGTTGCTTTTTTACGGGGGGATGAAGGGGAGGGGAAGGGGTGATTCTATTGGAAAAAGGTGGTTTCATTGGAAAAAGGTGTTTTTTTTTTTTATACAGGTGACTACGAATTCAAGAGGTGAATTTACTGGAAAGAGGTGTTTTCACTGGAAAAAGGTGATTTCACTTTACCGTTGCTTTTTTACGGGGGGATGAAGGGGAGGGGAAGAGGTGATTCTATTGGAAAAAGGTGATTTCACTGGAAAAAGATGATTTTTTTATACAGGTGACTACGAATTCAAGAGGTGAATTAACTGGAAAGAGGTGTTTTCACTGGAAAAAGGTGATTTCACTTTACCGTTGCTTTTTTACGGGGGGGATAAAGGGGAGGGGAAGAGGTGATTCTATTGGAAAAAGGTGGTTTCACTGGAAAAAGGTGATTTTTTTATACAGGTGACTACGAATTCAAGAGGTGAATTTACTGGAAAGAGGTGTTTTCACTGGAAAAAGATGATTTCACTTTACCGTTGCTTTTTTACGGGGGGATGAAGGGAAGGGGAAGAGGTGATTCTATTGGAAAAAGGTGGCTTCACTGGAAAAAGGTGATTTTTTTTATACAGGTGACTACGAATTCAAGAGGTGAATTTACTGGAAAGAGGTGTTTTCACTGGAAAAAGGTGATTCCACTTTGCCGTTGCTTTTTTACGGGGGGGATGAAGGGGAGGGGAAGGGGTGATTCTATTGGAAAAAGGTGGTTTCATTGGAAAAAGGTGTTTTTTTTTTTATACAGGTGACTACGAATTCAAGAGGTGAATTTACTGGAAAGAGGTGTTTTCACTGGAAAAAGGTGATTTCACTTTGCCGTTTATTTTTTACGGGGGGGTGAAGGGGAGGGGAAGAGGTGATTCTATTATAAAAAGGTGATTTCACTGGAAAAAGGTGATTTTTTTATACAGGTGACTACGAATTCAAGAGGTGAATTTACTGGAAAGAGGTGTTTTCACTGGAAAAAGGTGATTTCACTTTGCCGTTGCTTTTTTACGGGGGGTTGAAGGGGAGGGGAAGAGGTGATTCTATTGGAAAAAGGTGGTTTCACTGGAAAAAGGTGTTTTTTTTTTATACAGGTGACTACGAATTCAAGAGGTGAATTTACTGGAAAGAGGTGTTTTCACTGGAAAAAGGTGATTTCACTTTACCGTTGCTTTTTTACGGGGGGATGAAGGGGAGGGGAAGGGGTGATTCTATTGGAAAAAGGTGGTTTCATTGGAAAAAGGTGTTTTTTTTTTATACAGGTGACTACGAATTCAAGAGGTGAATTTACTGGAAAGAGGTGTTTTCACTGGAAAAAGGTGATTTCACTTTACCGTTGCTTTTTTACGGGGGGATGAAGGGGAGGGGAAGGGGTGATTCTATTGGAAAAAGGTGGTTTCATTGGAAAAAGGTGTTTTTTTTTTTATACAGGTGACTACGAATTCAAGAGGTGAATTTACTGGAAAGAGGTGTTTTCACTGGAAAAAGGTGATTTCACTTTACCGTTGCTTTCTTACGGGGGGATGAAGGTTAGGGGAAGGGGTGATTCTATTGGAAAAAGGTGGTTTCATTGGAAAAAGGTGTTTTTTTTTTATACAGGTGACTACGAATTCAAGAGGTGAATTTACTGGAAAGAGGTGTTTTCACTGGAAAAAGGTGATTTCACTTTACCGTTGCTTTTTTACGGGGGGATGAAGGGGAGGGGAAGGGGTGATTCTATTGGAAAAAGGTGGTTTCATTGGAAAAAGGTGTTTTTTTTTTATACAGGTGACTACGAATTCAAGAGGTGAATTTACTGGAAAGAGGTGTTTTCACTGGAAAAAGGTGATTTCACTTTACCGTTGCTTTTTTACGGGGGGATGAAGGGGAGGGGAAGGGGTGATTCTATTGGAAAAAGGTGGTTTCATTGGAAAAAGGTGTTTTTTTTTTATACAGGTGACTACGAATTCAAGAGGTGAATTTACTGGAAAGAGGTATTTTCACTGGAAAAAGGTGATTTCACTTTACCGTTGCTTTTTTACGGGGGGATGAAGGGGAGGGGAAGGGGTGATTCTATTGGAAAAAGGTGGTTTCATTGGAAAAAGGTGTTTTTTTTTTTTATACAGGTGACTACGAATTCAAGAGGTGAATTTACTGGAAAGAGGTGTTTTCACTGGAAAAAGGTGATTTCACTTTACCGTTGCTTTTTTACGGGGGGATAAAGGGGAGGGGAAGAGGTGATTCTATTGGAAAAAGGTGGTTTCACTGGAAAAAGGTGATTTCACTTTGCCGTTGCTTTTTTACGGGGGGTGAAGGGGAGGGGAAGAGGTGATTCTATTGGAAAAAGGTGGTTTCACTGGAAAAAGGTGATTTTTTTATACAGGTGACTACGAATTCAAGAGGTGAATTTACTGGAAAGAGGTGTTTTCACTGGAAAAAGGTGATTTCACTTTACCGTTGCTTTTTTACGGGGGGATGAAGGGGAGGGGAAGGGGTGATTCTATTGGAAAAAGGTGGTTTAATTGGAAAAAGGTGTTTTTTTTTTTTATACAGGTGACTACGAATTCAAGAGGTGAATTTACTGGAAAGAGGTGTTTTCACTGGAAAAAGGTGATTTCACTTTACCGTTGCTTTTTTACGGGGGGATGAAGGGGAGGGGAAGAGGTGATTCTATTGGAAAAAGGTGATTTCACTGGAAAAAGATGATTTTTTTATACAGGTGACTACGAATTCAAGGGGTGAATTTACTGGAAAGAGGTGTTTTCACTGGAAAAAGGTGATTTCACTTTACCGTTGCTTTTTTACGGGGGGATGAAGGGGAGGGGAAGGGGTGATTCTATTGGAAAAAGGTGGTTTCATTGGAAAAAGGTGTTTTTTTTTTATACAGGTGACTATACGAATTCAAGAGGTGAATTTACTGGAAAGAGGTGTTTTCACTGGAAAAAGGTGATTTCACTTTACCGTTGCTTTTTTACGGGGGGATGAAGGGGAGGGGAAGGGGTGATTCTATTGGAAAAAGGTGGTTTCATTGGAAAAAGGTGTTTTTTTTTTATACAGGTGACTACGAATTCAAGAGGTGAATTTACTGGAAAGAGGTGTTTTCACAGGAAAAAGGTGATTTCACTTTACCGTTGCTTTTTTACGGGGGGATGAAGGGGAGGGGAAGGGGTGATTCTATTGGAAAAAGGTGGTTTCATTGGAAAAAGGTGTTTTTTTTTTATACAGGTGACTACGAATTCAAGAGGTGAATTTACTGGAAAGAGGTGTTTTCACTGGAAAAAGGTGATTCCACTTTGCCGTTGCTTTTTTACATGGGGGTGAAGGGGAGGGGAAGGGGTGATTCTATTGGAAAAAGGTGATTTCACTGGAAAAAGGTGATTTCACTTTACCGTTGCTTTTTTACGGGGGGATAAAGGGGAGGGGAAGAGGTGATTCTATTGGAAAAAGGTGGTTTCACTGGAAAAAGGTGATTTCACTTTACCGTTGCTTTCTTACGGGGGGATGAAGGTTAGGGGAAGGGGTGATTCTATTGGAAAAAGGTGGTTTCATTGGAAAAAGGTGTTTTTTTTTATACAGGTGACTACGAATTCAAGAGGTGAATTTACTGGAAAGAGGTGTTTTCACTGGAAAAAGGTGATTTCACTTTACCGTTGCTTTTTTACGGGGGGATGAAGGGGAGGGGAAGGGGTGATTCTATTGGAAAAAGGTGGTTTCATTGGAAAAAGGTGTTTTTTTTTTATACAGGTGACTACGAATTCAAGAGGTGAATTTACTGGAAAGAGGTGTTTTCACTGGAAAAAGGTGATTTCACTTTACCGTTGCTTTTTTACGGGGGGATGAAGGGGAGGGGAAGGGGTGATTCTATTGGAAAAAGGTGGTTTTATTGGAAAAAGGTTATTTCACTTTACCGTTGCTTTTTTACGGGGGGATAAAGGGGAGGGGAAGAGGTGATTCTATTGGAAAAAGGTGGTTTCACTGGAAAAAGGTGATTTTTTTTATACAGGTGACTACGAATTCAAGAGGTGAATTTACTGGAAAGAGGTGTTTTCACTGGAAAAAGGTGATTCCACTTTGCCGTTGCTTTTTTACGGGGGGCTGAAGGGGAGGGGAAGAGGTGATTCTATTGGAAAAAGGTGGTTTCACAGGAAAAAGGTGATTTTTTTATACAGGTGACTACGAATTCAAGAGGTGAATTTACTGGAAAGAGGTGTTTTCACTGGAAAAAGGTGATTTCACTTTGCCGTTTCTTTTTTACGGGGGGGTGAAGGGGAGGGGAAGAGGTGATTCTATTGGAAAAAGGTGATTTCACTGGAAAAAGGTGATTTTTTTTATACAGGTGACTACGAATTCAAGAGGTGAATTTACGGGAAAGAGGTGTTTTCACTGGAAAAAGGTGATTTCACTTTACCGTTGCTTTTTTACGGGGGGATGAAGGGGAGGGGAAGGGGTGATTCTATTGGAAAAAGGTGGTTTCATTGGAAAAAGGTGTTTTTTTTTTATACAGGTGACTACGAATTCAAGAGGTGAATTTACTGGAAAGAGGTGTTTTCACTGGAAAAAGGTGATTTCACTTTACCGTTGCTTTTTTACGGGGGGATGAAGGGGAGGGGAAGGGGTGATTCTATTGGAAAAAGGTGGTTTTATTGGAAAAAGGTTATTTCACTTTACCGTTGCTTTTTTACGGGGGGATAAAGGGGAGGGGAAGAGGTGATTCTATTGGAAAAAGGTGATTTCACTGGAAAAAGGTGATTTTTTTTATACAGGTGACTACGAATTCAAGAGGTGAATTTACTGGAAAGAGGTGTTTTCACTGGAAAAAGGTGATTTCACTTTACCGTTGCTTTTTTACGGGGGGATGAAGGGGAGGGGAAGGGGTGATTCTATTGGAAAAAGGTGGTTTTATTGGAAAAAGGTTATTTCACTTTACCGTTGCTTTTTTACGGGGGGATAAAGGGGAGGGGAAGAGGTGATTCTATTGGAAAAAGGTGGTTTCACTGGAAAAAGGTGATTTTTTTTATACAGGTGACTACGAATTCAAGAGGTGAATTTACTGGAAAGAGGTGTTTTCACTGGAAAAAGGTGATTTCACTTTACCGTTGCTTTTTTACGGGGGGATGAAGGGGAGGGGAAGGGGTGATTCTATTGGAAAAAGGTGGTTTCATTGGAAAAAGGTGTTTTTTTTTTTTATACAGGTGACTACGAATTCAAGAGGTGAATTTACTGGAAAGAGGTGTTTTCACTGGAAAAAGGTGATTTCACTTTACCGTTGCTTTTTTACGGGGGGATAAAGGGGAGGGGAAGAGGTGATTCTATTGGAAAAAGGTGGTTTCACTGGAAAAAGGTGATTTCACTTTACCGTTGCTTTTTTACGGGGGGATGAAGGGGAGGGGAAGGGGTGATTCTATTGGAAAAAGGTGGTTTCACTGGAAAAAGGTGATTTCACTTTGCCGTTTCTTTTTTACGGGGGGGTGAAGGGGAGGGGAAGAGGTGATTCTATTGGAAAAAGGTGATTTCACTGGAAAAAGGTGATTTTTTTTATACAGGTGACTACGAATTCAAGAGGTGAATTTACTGGAAAGAGGTGTTTTCACTGGAAAAAGGTGATTCCACTTTGCCGTTGCTTTTTTACGGGGGGGTGAAGGGGAGGGGAAGGGGTGATTCTATTGGAAAAAGGTGATTTCACTGGAAAAAGGTGATTTCACTTTACCGTTGCTTTTTTACGGGGGGATGAAGGGGAGGGTAAGGGGTGATTCTATTGGAAAAAGGTGGTTTTATTGGAAAAAGGTTATTTCACTTTACCGTTGCTTTTTTACGGGGGGATAAAGGGGAGGGGAAGAGGTGATTCTATTGGAAAAAGGTGGTTTCACTGGAAAAAGGTGATTTTTTTATACAGGTGACTACGAATTCAAGAGGTGAATTTACTGGAAAGAGGTGTTTTCACTGGAAAAAGGTGATTTCACTTTGCCGTTTCTTTTTTACGGGGGGGTGAAGGGGAGGGGAAGGGGTGATTCTATTGGAAAAAGGTGATTTCACTGGAAAAAGGTGATTTTTTTTATACAGGTGACTACGAATTCAAGAGGTGAATTTACTGGAAAGAGGTGTTTTCACTGGAAAAAGGTGATTTCACTTTACCGTTGCTTTTTTACGGGGGGATGAAGGGGAGGGGAAGGGGTGATTCTATTGGAAAAAGGTGGTTTCATTGGAAAAAGGTGTTTTTTTTTTTTATACAGGTGACTACGAATTCAAGAGGTGAATTTACTGGAAAGAGGTGTTTTCACTGGAAAAAGGTGATTTCACTTTACCGTTGCTTTTTTACGGGGGGATAAAGGGGAGGGGAAGAGGTGATTCTATTGGAAAAAGGTGGTTTCACTGGAAAAAGGTGATTTCACTTTACCGTTGCTTTTTTACGGGGGGATGAAGGGGAGGGGAAGGGGTGATTCTATTGGAAAAAGGTGGTTTCATTGGAAAAAGGTGTTTTTTTTTTTATACAGGTGACTACGAATTCAAGAGGTGAATTTACTGGAAAGAGGTGTTTTCACTGGAAAAAGGTGATTTCACTTTACCGTTGCTTTTTTACGGGGGGATAAAGGGGAGGGGAAGAGGTGATTCTATTGGAAAAAGGTGGTTTCACTGGAAAAAGGTGATTTTTTTTATACAGGTGACTACGAATTCAAGAGGTGAATTTACTGGAAAGAGGTGTTTTCACTGGAAAAAGGTGATTCCACTTTGCCGTTGCTTTTTTACGGGGGGGTGAAGGGGAGGGGACGAGGTGATTCTATTGGAAAAAGGTGGTTTCACTGGAAAAAGGTGATTTTTTTATACAGGTGACTACGAATTCAAGAGGTGAATTTACTGGAAAGAGGTGTTTTCACTGGAAAAAGGTGATTTCACTTTGCCGTTGCTTTTTTACGGGGGGGTGAAGGGGAGGGGAAGAGGTGATTCTATTGGAAAAAGGTGATTTCACTTTAAAAAGGTGATTTTTTTATACAGGTGACTACGAATTCAAGAGGTGAATTTACTGGAAAGAGGTGTTTTCACTGGAAAAAGGTGATTTCACTTTGCCGTTGCTTTTTTACGGGGGGGTGAAGGGGAGGGGAAGAGGTGATTCTATTGGAAAAAGGTGGTTTCAATGGAAAAAGGTGATTTCACTTTACCGTTGCTTTTTTACGGGGGGATGAAGGGGAGGGGAAGGGGTGATTCTATTGGAAAAAGGTGGTTTCATTGGAAAAAGGTGTTTTTTTTTTATACAGGTGACTATACGAATTCAAGAGGTGAATTTACTGGAAAGAGGTGTTTTCACTGCAAAAAGGTGATTTCACTTTACCGTTGCTTTTTTACGGGGGGATGAAGGGGAGGGGAAGAGGTGATTCTATTGGAAAAAGGTGGTTTCATTGGAAAAAGGTGTTTTTTTTTATACAGGTGACTACGAATTCAAGAGGTGAATTTACTGGAAAGAGGTGTTTTCACTGGAAAAAGGTGATTTCACTTTGCCGTTGCTTTTTTACGGGGGGGTGAAGGGGAGGGGAAGAGGTGATTCTATTGGAAAAAGGTGATTTCACTGGAAAAAGGTGATTTTTTTATACAGGTGACTACGAATTCAAGAGGTGAATTTACTGGAAAGAGGTGTTTTCACTGGAAAAAGGTGATTTCACTTTGCCGTTGCTTTTTTACGGGGGGGTGAAGGGGAGGGGAAGAGGTGATTCTATTGGAAAAAGTTGGTTTTACTGGAAAATGGTTAATTTTTTATACCGGTTACCACGAATTCAAGAGGTGTTATCACCGGAAAAAGGTGATTTATCAATTATTATTGTATTGCATTAAGAATATGCAGCGGTTTGGCGGTTAGTCTGTTTACTTTTTCAATTATTGTTTTGAAAAAATCACAATTCTTGTTGTTTTTGTGTACCTGTTACCTGTGTGTCGGCGCCGCGTTGATTGTTACGTCATATCGATAATCCTTTGTCACCTTTATATTTGCTACCTGCTGTGTAACTCTATCGTAACTTTGGCTGTTATCAGATCATGTATTATGGTCGTGTGCCCATAAATTCTGGGAATTTGGATTATCCACAGGAAAATTAAAAATTTAATAGGAATATTTGTTAATCGGATTAAAAACGGAATATTAATTTGGTTTTAGGTTGTAGATTTTATGAAAATGCATCAAAGTGCATTTAATATTTTGTATTATTGCATAATATTATGTGTCATTTTTTCTACATCTTCGAACATACGCATTTTACTGCCGAGCGAAGCGAGGTTTATAACATAAATTCCATGTCTTTGAACATAACGTACGCATTTTACAGCCGAGCGAAGCTCGGAGTTTATTATTTAGCCGAGCGAAGCGAGGTTTATAACATAAAACATAAACTATAGTGGTATAAACAATCAGCATCAGTTGTTTATTCCATGTCCATGTCTTCATCAGTTATCAAAGAAGAAAGTAATGCTTAAAACTTCGATCCATTTCTCAGTTTACCTGTTCTGGCGATTTTCTCTAAAAAATTGTTAAGTGCTTTTTTTCACATTCAAGTGTTTTTGTTCATCTTATTTGAAGTAACAAAAATCTTTTTATTAGTCATAAATATCTTCATTTTTAACAACACAAAAATCGTGCAGAAAAGTAACTTTTCACAAAACGAAAAATCGTGCGAAAAAGTAACTTTTCCGCACGCTCGTAGAAAAATACTGTTTCCTGTGAACATAACCAGTTTTTCAAACAATTTATCCGATAATCCATGTCGCCTGGGAGGATCAATGTTGGTTACAAACGAAAAAAATCTCTCTACAGATGACGGAGAAGCTAGAGAAGTATTGAACCCCTAATGTAGCTTAAGTAACTTAGGTAGCTAGCTACTTTTCCAAGGTAGCTTATGAATATATGAAACAAAATACTGAAAGCTACTTTACAAAGAAAATAGCTTGAATAAGTTATTAGCTACCAAAAAAGTACTTAGTAGCTAGCTACTGCCCAGCTCTGATCATGATGATGAAGTTTCAAGTCGATGATAAAACATAAATTTTTTTATTTATGTTTTTTCACACCCCCACTCCTTTTTAACCCCCTTAAAGGTAGAATTTTGGAAAACGACGGAACACATGTTTCAGATTGATTTCATTCAAAATTATTGATATATAAAGTTTCAAGTCGATTTGACCAAAAATACATATTTTTACATGTCATTTCTCCTACCTCCACTCCTTAGGGGAAAAATTTTGAAAAATCTTTTCTTAGCATGCACACCTATGAATATTGCCCCCACTTCTTACACCTCCATAGGGGTTGAGTTTTGGAAAATGACGAAACACGTGTTTTATTAATTCTATAAAAGATAATTATAATGAAGTTTCAACATGATGGTAACAGTTATACATAATCTTTCATCAATTAACGATTTTTTCCACCCACTCCTTTGAGTCCGAATTTGACCCCCTTAGGGGCTGAATTTCGCAAAATAGCGTGACATGTATCTAATTAATTCCATTTGAGATTATTGATACGAAGTTTCAAGATTATATCACCAAAAATACATAATCTTTTATCAATTAATGATGTTCACCTCATCTCCTTTGAGCTCGACTTTGACCCCCTTAGGGGTTGAATTTCAAAAAATAACGAAACATGTGTTTGATCAATTTCATTCAAGATCATTTATATGAAGTTTCAAGTTGATGTGACCAAAAATACATAATTTTTCATCAATAATGATAATTATTATAAAATAAATCTTATCACCTGGCTTGAATAGTACACTGATCCAGATATTTCTATATATTGTGTCTTTCCGCCAACCTCTTTAAAACCTGTTTGAACCAATCAAGGCAAAAGAGTTTTAAAATGAAGAAAAGATAGATGACTCTAAGAGAAATTGTTCTAAAAGTACCACTTTAATAACAATAAAAAGATATTTCAAGTCTAGTTGGGCTTTGGGTTCTTGAAAATCGCTAACAGTTTCAACCTTGAAGATTATGTGCCATATTGGACACTTGTAACAGATAGGGAAAAAAAACATATTATTATTGTAGAACAAAAATACTTTGTATAGAAAGTGAAATACAGTGAAGGCAAATATGGATTTTTATAAAATGTTTAAATGTAAAATGAAATTTCACAAATTTTCTTGAAAATTCTTATAGAATAGGTATTTAGAAAAGCAGTGAATTGATGGCCTGGAGTTATTTAAAACAAAATTTTGTCAAAAAAGTGTTAAATTATATGCCAGAAAACAAACTATAACAAAATATACTTGTTCTGAAGCAGATGATGGTTGGCTTCTCGAGGATGAGCGAACAAACAAAAACGTTCAAAATTCCAAAAATTATGAAGAAAATCTTTCTATTGTTTTTTTTGAACTTGAAGTGAATTTTTAATATTTTTTAGAAACTTTTACCGCCACTTTTATCACTATAATGTTTTTTTTTTCAAATAAGGTGTATGATTATTTTTGTTATACTTTACTTTTTTACTTTTTTTTCTATTTAATTTTCAATTTGATATTTTTACAAGCAAACATACTTATAGTAATTACGATTAAAGCTTATTTGCATATAAATTTGTACCTAGATATAATTAATTTCTTTTCTAAAATCCGATGGAACTATTTTTTCGGCATCCTCAAAGCATTGTTAATAATTGAATAATAAATATAATCGAATTGGATCAAGTCCAGGAACTATATAAACACCAATCGATAAAATACAATCGGCGTACCAAACACCATAAAATTCGAAAAACATCAATTTATCAAGCCCATTAAAAATAAATTCATCGATAAAACCAATTCTCCGCAAAAGCAATCCGAAAAAATGCCAAAAATAAATATTTGTAATTGTTACCGAAAATACGCATTGACGTATCCATTCGGCCGGAACAACTTTTCGAAATGTCTTATTTTGAAAGAGATGCGGGTTATTTGATGCTGCAATTTCTGCAGTCAGAAGTTCATATAAATTGGCTTGTAATCTACGGATTGTATGGAACGATTTGAATTTAGTGGGGGTCATTGGGCAGCGATTTTTGAATTGCTTACTTCATGGGCGTAGAATTTTGAAGAAATAATTATCTTCGTTTATTGCAGACTTCTTTTGAACACTTCTTCAATGCATCTTAAGTTGAATTTGCCAAATAATTAGTTCTTTGACCTTGAAATGTCATTTGACAGTTCTAAAAATAACAACAATCAAAGGAGCACTTCCCCACCAAATTTGATTGTCAAGATGTCAACTATTCATGAAATATTGATGTTTGATTGTCAAAAATATGCCACGTCAACTCATTAAAGTACTTCTAGCGCTGTTATTTTTGATATTTTTTGAATTTTTGAAATAATGAAAACTGTTTGAAATGTGATAACATAAATATTACACTGAAAAAGCTTGAATTTTAAAAATGTCACTTTGACAGCTCCAAAAATATAACCAATCAAAAAAGCATCCCCAGCAACCCCTCCCGAATTGACAAAATGTCAACCGTTCATAAAAATTGAGGTTTGATTGTCAAAAATAAGCCACGTCAACTCATTAAATTGCTTCTAGAGCGGTTATTTTTGATATTTTTTGAATTTTCCAAATGACGAAAATCATCTGAAATGTGAAAATATATCAATATTACATTGAAAAGTTCCAAAATATCAAGTATTTTGACTTTGAAATGTCACTTTGACAGCTCTAAAAATATCACCAATCGAAAGAGCGTCCCCAAAAATCCACCCCCACGAAATTTCATTGTCAAAATGTCAATCATTCATGAAAAATTGAAGTTTGATTGTGGAAAAAATGCCACGTCATCAACAAATCAAATTCCGCCTAGCGCTGTCATATTTAGAATTTTTATGATAACTAAAATTTCGAGAAATGTCAAAAACTATCCACAGCACTTTAGAAAAAATATATTTGCAAAATATTAATTTATTTGACCTTGAAATGTCATTTTATGGTTCTGAAAATAGCCACAATGGAAGAGCATCCCAAAAAACCTCTCTCCATCCAATCTAATTGTCAAAATGTCAACCGTTCATGAATTTCAAAAATATGCCACGTCAACTGTTCTTTTTGATATTTTCCAACTTGAATTGTTTAAAATGATGTTGGTGATCGAATAAATGACAATTTAAAATCGACGGCACTGGTTAGACACGAGCGTCGCGACGCTATGTCGAGATGCCCTAGTCCGGCGTAACCTGGACGTCGTAGTCGTCAGTGCGGGACTTTTATGTGACCGGTGTGGTAAGAAGAAAACCATGGAGGTCTACACCAGGTCCTCATGGTTTTTGCTGCTTCTTGGATTCGCCCTAATCGCTGCCACCTTGCAGGGTACGTTTCCAGAAAATTTTTGCAAATTCGCACAAGCGCGCGCCCCACCGAGACGCGATACTAATCCGAAAAAGTCCTTAGGACCAGTGCCCATCTAGTGGATCCAAATTGCATTTGCCCTGTGCTTATGGTGTTTAATTTTTTTTGATTTTTGATTATGTAATTGATTGTCGCCATCGCTTTTTCATGATGCTATTATATGACATTACGTTATTTTTGGATCAGCAGGTTTCTAATAATAAAATTTACCGCAAATAAACAAGATTTTGCTATTAATAACTCAAAATCTCTATTCATTGCACTGCTTTAGCCTTCTAACACTTATTTCCACTTTCTCCGGCTTACCTTTTTATTCCTTTGTATATTGGACCTGGATTTGGTACGAGCCAAAAAATATTATATAATCTTCCAACTTACCTTCACAAGGCCAATTAAGAATTATATAATTATTATTTGACCCTGATTTTTTCAAAACGTACTTCAAGCATAAAGAAAAGGTTTTATTCTCAAAGATGTTTTTGTTACTTTTTCAAATCCAACTCAATATTCTATTAATACCTCTCAGATATATGTGTCGACCTCCAAACATATTTTTGCTATGGCCCGGTTACAAAATGTTGTATTTTCAAAAAGTTGCACTACACAAATTTTGGAAAATTCATGATTTTGATTTTAGTAGACCATCAAAATAATTTTATTTTATCCAATTGATGAGCAGAAGTATATTTATTATCTTGATAGAATATAAAGGTATAATATTGGTCCAAGAAATAAATCAATTGTTACCAGACCAAGGAGTCACATAGGATAGTTTTGATTATGCTTTCATTACTCATGCGCCAAAAATAAGTTTGGGAGGTTTATCCAGAATGTCACGGTGGGTGATTTTTATTGTGGAAACTGTTCACACGTCTATGCACATTTTTCAAAATATTTTGTATACAAATCGACGATATGAATTTATAAATCAATTTTCAAAACTCACTGTCCTTTTATTTTTGGAATAATTTTCTTGTAGTAGGGGGAAAAAGTGTGAAAAACTAAAATGAAAAAGAATCAAATATTCTCTTTCAACAAATCAATGATCATAATTTTTTTTTAATTCAATTTAAAAATATTTTATTTTGTAATTATATTCAGATAAGTTTAGTCGATTTTAACTCAGTGTTTTATACAAATAAAATCTGATCATAAAGTACCTAATATAAAGTAAAAAAAATGCATCAATTGTTAAATAAATGAATGTTTTCTTATAATTATACGAGTAAGCTATTTAATTATTTTTACTATTTTCAAAGTCTTTTATTAAATAAAATAAAATAAAATAATTCGAGTGCATGTAACTCGGGAATCACAATTTGATACCCAACAAGATGTTTTGAATTTTGAAAAATACAAAATACCTCCAGAGATCGAAAAATTGGTTTTGATTTTTTGTTGTCACTTTTTTTAACGCGATAATTCAAATTTAAAATCAGACGTTTCGTTTTATACCAAGCATCATCAGTTTCTATCATGATACTATAACAGTATAGTATCATGAGTTTCTATCGTACTAACCTAAACAAAAATAATTTTAGGAAACCTAATTTTATTTATTTTTCAGTAGATCTATGTTTTATTTATCTAATAATAGATAAAAACTTTGATATTTTATTATTGCAACTCAACAATGATTTTTAAATCAAATTTTTAGTTGTGTGGGATAGAAAATTAGTCAATTCTAGGGAAGAAATTAACGACTTCTTAATTCCTTGTATAAAGGCGAATTTATCAACCTTTTAGGTCGCTTCAAAAATAATTTGGGTTTAATTAGATGAACGGAATTTGTCTGTATTATAATATCAATGAAAAATAAATAGCCTTCGACCATGTAAACGTGACTAATAATTGCTTGGTCAAATATTTTGAACATATTTGGGACCACGCAATTTGTTACTTTTGTAGCAGAGTGTCCTCTGATTTGTTCATTCAAATCATTTCTCATCACCTAGCGTGACACTTTGACTCACCAAACTATCAGAACTTTATTAATGACTGGTATTTGAGGATCTTTTGAATGCTGCTTTTTCGCAACCACCAAAAACATTTTTTAATGCCACCAACAAAGGAAGTGAGTGAAAATATTGAAAACTGGTTTGCTATATCATTTTCTCGGAACATGTTCCGTTCAAGTTGATAAAACTAAACTACTCAACGGAAAAAAAACGGTACACCCGAAATCTTCGCCTATGCTTGGACACTCATAATTTTTTAACGAATCGATGAAAAAATATGCGGTTTACATCACGATGCAGAGCATTTTTTTGCGGTTTATGCGGATGGTTCAAAAAATTAATTTCCTCAAAAACTTCTTTTATACAGGGTAGTAAAATCTTCTTTCGTTTTTGAAATATTGACTTTTTTTCAAAATTATGAGTTGAATAGCTGTTCCGCTAATTCTGACAACTGACAATGTTATGGCATCTATTGTTGAGTCTTTCTGATGACTTATTGGATACTTAGCAATATTTTGAGTATACAGGGCGTGCCAAAGAATTTTGATCATAAGTAAATTTGTCAGGTTTTCTTGAAAATTAATTATCAATTAATTAATTCAGCTTCTTTGACATAATACTTTTCAAAAAAACCCGACAAAATAACTAAAAAGTGCTTTACTTATGATCAAAATTCTTTGGCACACCCTGTATACTCAAAATATAGCTGGATTCTGGATCCTATGGAATATGTGAATAGTTTTCCAAATTGACTGAGCTGGGTTAGGATTGTGCTGAATCTGAATGAAATAAAGATTCATGGATAACATGATATTTTGTACAAGACTTGGGGTTTTTTGATTCTGTTCTGCAATTGAAAAGTTTTAATTCAATCAAATTCGTATAACTGATAGACATTTTGTAAATATTTTTATAAAAAACTCCATTCACAAACATATTTATAGTGCGTTAAATCACCTACCTTATCGGCTCATGCTAAAAATATCCTCGATGTCTCAATACTTGTCTGGACTACGTCAACATATTCGAAAATTAGGGTCATTACCGAAAACCTGGAACTTTTTTGTGCCACCCAAAAATATCCACATTATTTTAATTCTTACGAAATCGGGTTTTGGTTAGAATACGTTCCATATGTTTACGGGAACTGTCGTTTTAATTTGTAAAAGTTTGTGAAACCTATAAAGGTTGGGGCATGTGAAACACTTATAATTATACACTTTTTGTATTCATTTAATTGTCTTTTGAAAACGTATCTGGTCATTTTTTTACATTGAATGTTCTTCATGTGCATAGAGCAATCAAAAAAGGTAGGGGCACGTCACTTGAGAAATACCACGTATGTATATCGGAATTTGAATTCCCATTATAGTTGGTCCTAGAGAGATCCCATTACCATCATTCTCATTTAAACACATTTCAGCTGTACGTATTCCATTAGTATTTGATTATATTGTGACGTTATTAAAACCTACGTGTATTTCAGCAAAAATGTCCAATGAAAGTCCAAGTTGCTAACGAAACGAGATATAGGATCTGTTCCAAAAATATCTCCCCAATTCGCTGCTTCGTACTCATCATTTTTCTAATACATAAATTTAACAGCTGGTTATGTGAAGTTCTGCCAGTTAATAAGTTGAAATGCCAATGAAAGTTTAATATTGTTTGAAGTTAATATCGTATTTATCATCCAATTTGTCCGCTACACCCATGTGACTGATTGGACTATGCAATTGTGTTTTTTTTCTTGGCTGTGTTTCAGAAGTTTGAATTGTGATTCAATTTTATAAAAAGATTTGGCCTCAATTGGATCACTTTTTACAATAACTGACTATTTTGAATTATGGTTTTGCTTACAGAATTATTTTTTGGTAGTTTGGTTGGACCCTTCTTTGAAAAATATGATTGTATCAAGCGTAAATTATTTATATAGAACGCACGATATGATCAAGAGATGTTTACTTGAACGTATTGAATTTATTTCATCGGTCATATTTAAAAAATTTTTATTGAAATTTTTGTCAATTCCACACAAAACAATCTACCATTTACGAACCACACGAACTTACTATAAAAATCAAACAAAAAAAAAGATTGAAATAAAAATACCATAAATAAGCTCAAGATGCATAATTTGTTTTGTAAAGATAAATATGATTAAAAAAGAAAATGATTCCTCACAAATAAATACAACAACGATCATGGTAAAAACGTGCAAATAGTCAAAGGAACATAAGTACGATGCAGAACAGAACACATAAAAAGTCAATAACATTAAAAATACATAAAAAAATAATTGAATAAGATGCGATAATAAGTCAATAAAAAGAAAGGCGTGCAAAACCAATGAACCATATAGTCAGAAAATCGATTCAAAACTATTAAAAGTGCACAAAGTAATCACATAAAACTTTTATGTGTGGAAAATTGAAAATATTGACGATTTGGCACCTCCGCCTGTCTGTTTATATTTGTACCCTCGAAGACTTCACGTGACGTCAGATGTAATAATTTTGGAAAAATATTAAATGTTGGGGCATGTGTAACAGACTGATTCTTATAGAAACCACTGACTGTCCGACACCCGACCAGGTCTCATGTACGACTGGAACGAAATGTAGTTCTATTGAAGACTGTCAGAAAAATGAATTATGTTGTGCGAATCCTTGTTATACGAAACGATGCATACCGACAACGAAAGGTAACAACAAAATTGAATAATCCTCAGTAATATAAGCGACTGGCGTGGCTGCAATTCTATTTTTTTATCTCAGTGTTATTTTAAGCCTGGCCAGCAGCGCAGCGAAACGTAACTAAATATTGATTTAACATCTTTCAGGCGTGCAAGGTGAAGCTGATGGACCGTCCGAAACAGATTGCCGACCTTACATCGAAAAAGCTCTGAAGGAGCTTGAGACTGGTGAGGCTGGTCAAGCGCAGGAACCTTCAGTACAAGACGAAAGTGTTGAAGATGTTGCCACTGTTGAAATAACCGACGACTCCAGTCACCAAGAAGAAGAATTTGGTGGTGGTGGAGCTAGCGACGAAGCCGAAGATCTGGAAACGAGCACGGAACAAGACGAAGCTCAACAGGTTCATAACACCTCCACATCACCATATTTCCTAACATTCACTCTGTAGGGCGCATCCCAAGAAAAGGAATCTGATGAAACCCCCGACGAAGAACATAGCGAAGAAAAAGACGAACCCGAAGAAACGAATGCTGAACCTTCCAAGGAAGAATCAGCCGAAGAACAGGCGCAAAAGGAAAAAAGTGCTGAAGTCGAGGAAGTCAAAATGGTGAAAAGAGAGGTTCCTGAATTGCCCAATTTGCCAGAAACGGAGTCAGTACCTCTTGAAACTGCTGATGATGACGACGCACAAAGCGAAGAGAAAGAAGACGAAAAGAGTGTTGAGGAAGTTGCCGACGAGGAAAGTACAGAGTATTTGGCACCTGAAAGCGAGGAAACTGTTGAAGATGTAGCCCAAGAGGCTAGCACTGAAGAACAAGCTTCTACAGAGGATGCTGAAGGTGAGTGAAAGTGCAATATCCTAAAACTACATTTCCCACACAATATACTTGCAGAAATTGGATGTCCTCCTCCAGATCAAGTGTCATGCACAGAAGGAGACATCTGCTCTAAACACAGACACTGTGGAGAAGATCAAATTTGCTGTGCCAATAAATGTTACAGACGCCGTTGCACTCCTGGCGCTGTACCTCAGGAGGAACGAGATGCCGAGTCTGCTTCTGAAGAATCCGAAGAGAAGAGTGCCGAAAAAATGGATGGCCCTAGCGTACCTGGTATGTACAGTTCTTATGGAAGAGTTTGCACTAAAGTTGACAACAGAAACAGGATGTCCACCGGCAAGTGATGTCTCATGTACTGAAGGCGATCTCTGTAGCAAACACAGACATTGCGGTGAAGACCAAATATGTTGTCCCAATAAATGCTACAGAAGGAGATGTACGCCTGGTACAGCCACATCTGCAGAACTGGCTGAAGAGTCCGAGGAAGACTCTGCTGAAGAAGACAAAGAGTCGACTGAACGTACCATTGCCCCGAAGAGTTCAAGTAAAAGCTTCATCAAAAAAATGACTGTTGTTGAAAATATAATTTTAGATACCGGATGTCCCGCACCCGCTGATCTCTCTTGTGTGGACGGCGAATTGTGTAGCAAGCACCGGCAATGTGGTGATGATGAAATTTGTTGCACCAATAAATGCTACAGAAAACGATGCACTCCTGGAACACCAACTGAAGACGATTTGTTGAGTGATGGGCCTGAAGAGGAATCGAAGGAGGATGTCAAGGGTGCTGCAATTAAAAGTATACCAAAGAAAGGTATCAGATTAAAACCATCATGACCACGGACACAAACGATTATTTTTCAGATACTGGCTGCCCAGAACGAGGTGACATACCATGTAGTGGTGAAATGTGTAATAAAAATAAAAACTGTAATGACGGGGAAATTTGCTGTGCCAATAAATGCTACCGAAAAGTATGCGTAGCTGGTAAGCCTGGTTCTGATGAAGTTGAAGAGGAATCTGAAGAAGAACAGGAAAAGAGTGAGGAAGTTGCAGCTTCAATCGAAAGTAAAGAAGAGGGTGCGTTTTTTGTCTATTTATTCAGGTTATAATGAAGATGTTTGCAGAAGGCGCATGCCCACCACCCCAACAAGTTTCCTGCTCAGATGGGGAGAGATGTGGAGATGATGAAGATTGTAGAAGCAATGAAATTTGTTGTCCCAACAAATGCTACAATAAACGTTGCATTCCAGCAGGAGCAGAAGGCATGTATACTGCACATTTAGTTCAATAATTATATACGTCTTTCTAGAAGAGAAAAGCACAGAAGAGCTGCCTAAACCAACAATCAAACCCACTTCATCACCTGTTAAACCGAGGGAATCAAAAGAACCAACTAAGCCCAAAGTCAAGGAGCCTCCACTACCACCTCCTCCACCAGTCAAAAGACCAGAACCAAAGGCTCCATCCAAACCGATTGTCATTTTGGAGCCTGTGGTTGAAGAAGACGAAAGTCTGGAGAAAGGAGCTGAAGCTCCAGTTGAAGAGCTCTCTCTTGACACTGATATGCCTACTGACTTACGAGCGCGAGATCACGTGGAACACCTTCTGAAGGTGGATCAAGATGTTTCAAAGCTGGAACAGCTACAAACCAGAGTGTATGAGGATACGTTGAAGGAACTGAAGAGACTTTATGAAAATGCCATAAAACCTTTGGAGGGCTTGTATAAGTACAGAGATCTCAGTAATAGACACTTTGGCGATGCTGAAATTTTCTCCAAACCTCTGGTGTTGTTCATGGGCCCATGGAGCGGCGGCAAGTCGTCCATTATCAATTATTTGCTGAATAACGAGTATAATGAGACGAGTTTGAGAACAGGTGCTGAACCATCCCCTGCTTACTTCAACATATTGATGCATGGAGATGAACCGGAAATCATTGATGGCACTGAACTGGCAGCAGACTTCACCTTCTCAGGTTTGCAAAAGTTCGGTCAAGGACTGGAGGAGCGTCTGCGCGGTGTCAAGTTGCCATCAAGGCTTTTGGAAAAAGTCAACATAGTAGAGATTCCCGGCATTTTGGAAGTCAGGAAACAAGTATCAAGAGTGTTTCCTTTCAATGACGCCTGTCAATGGTTCATTGACAGAGCTGATATTATTTTCTTGGTTTATGATCCGTCCAAGCTGGATGTCGGACCAGAGACTGAAGCCATTTTGGACCAGTTGAAGGGAAGAGAACATCAGGTGAGTTGCTATATTGTAACAGCGATATCCAACACCACAAATTTCAGACAAGAATAATTCTGAACAAGGCTGATCAAGTCAAGCCAGAAGAACTAATGCGAGTCCAAGGAGCTCTTATATGGAACATCTCTCCTCTGATGTCATCCCCTCAACCTCCTGTGATGTACACCACTTCTTTGTGGTCCAGAGCTTACGAACCGTGGGCTCCTACACGCTTATTGCAAGCTCAAGAACGAGCTTTCCTTAGAGACTTGAGAACTGCTGTGGATAAACGGGTCGAAAACAAGATCGCCAGTGCTAGAAGATTTGCGGTGAGTACTTGTAAACCTGAGATGAAAGACTAGAGTTCCGTTTGAAGGTTCGAGTGAGGAATCATGCCAAAATGGTTGACTGTTATCTGACCACTTACTACAACCACAAGTCGGTGTTTGGAAACCGCAAACAAGTGGCCAATGAGATCATTGAGCGACCACAAGACTATCATATTTATGAGGGATTGTCGACGTTGACTAATATTTCACGATATGACTTGCCAGATCCTGATGTGTACAGGGACTTCTTTAAGTTGAATCCTCTTTATGAGTTCCAGCAGTTATCAGCGACTTGCACGTATTTCAGAGGTATGTGACTTGGAATGTTGAAATCAGGAATTTCCACTTTTGAAAAACACTGTAGCTTAGGTATTGTGGATATTGTCCACCAAATGATATAATTAAGGAAAAAACATGTGCAGAACCGTACAAGTAGCAGAAGCGAGACTTCTTCCGAACTAGAGAATGAGAGAAGTTTGAGTTGACAGCGAGAAAACTCTGCAAACATCACTATTTAATCTGTTCACAAACTTTTCGGTCAAATCCCAAATAGAACCTACATACCTAATTTGAACCACATTATTTGGAATTAACAAAACTATGCAAACATAACCTCACTATTTTATTTTTTCTTAAATGTTTTTATCAAATCCCAAATAGAACCTCATACCTAATTTGAAAAGAATCCTTTGGAAATAACAAAACAAACCTATGCCAACATAACCTCACTATATCATTTCATTAAATTCCAAATAGAACCTACATACCTAATTTGAACAAAATACTTTGGAAATTAACAAAACTATAAGCTCATCAGTGTAACGAAAACTCAAGTCGTTACATTACGTTACCGTTACATTTCTTCCAGTTCACTCCCCATCTTTGACAAATTATCAGAACGCCGCAACAGAAGTTTCACTTCAAAAATAACCATCTTCTCATGCAATTTTCTCAGCGTTCCACTATAAGTGTCATCTCATCAAGATTTTCAAGTTTTTCTAAAATTCTTCATGTGAGACAACCATTTATGAAAAATCGTGTTCACATTGATTAGTTTTCTCAACTTCAAAAAATTCTTTGATTATAATCAAACGAATGTTACAAAATTCAAGAATAACAGCCCATCGGTCAAGTGTCGTCGATGGAGTAAACCTGACAACGCCGCTTGTCGATATGAGCTATAGGTCTGCGTTTAACCGCTTGTCAAAATGTCATGTCTGTCTGAATCACGTCACGTGCTACCAACCTAGTTTTAGTGACATCAACCAGAGGGTATTAGGGAGATACACTGTGCATCTTTTGAAGTGGCACATTTCAGAAAACGAATTAATTTTGATAATTTGCTCTTACAGATTATAAATTAAACAATATGAAGTAAAATGATCCTTCGGATGGAAAATAGAGTTATTTTGCACAGCTTTGATACATAAATGTTTGTTTTAATTTGAAAAATGTTGAATTTCTCAGATATTGGGAAATTTGATACACTGGAATTGTGAATTAGAATAATCTTCAATTTCTACCTTGTGATTTAGTTTTAATCTGATAAAACTGATACTGAACCCATTTCCAGGCTGTCCAATAAACCGATTGGACATCGCAATAGCCTACGACCTACCAGAACTAATAGGCACTTACAAGAGAAACCTAGAAGAGGCGATACATGTAGCAAACAACCCTCCCAAAGAACAACCGCCATCGTCAAAAAAGACGAAAAAGTCAGCGCCTGGAAGTTGAGACGAGTAAGTAGATCTGAATGAACTCACTAAGAAGAAACGTCCTCAGAAGACGTGAAAATTCCTAGGAAGAAACTTAACGTCAGTGCTGCCATTAGACCTTAATTAATCAGAACTGAAACAAAGTGCATCTTATTTCATAAAAAGACTTATAATTCGAATCATCTTGCTTGCCTTCTCCTGCCGCCATTTTGTTCGCATTTACAGTTGCATTCGGAGTGTTTGTCATTATACGGAAAAATTTTTAATGCCACAAAGGTGTACAATTTCTTACGATAGTATGTTAAAGATCGGATGTACCACACTGCGATTTTATTTTCTTATTAGTGATATTTCTAGTGTTTAGCGGTGCGGTGCATGTTTTCTTGTGTATATGTTTTATATACATAACTAGTGTACAGATAATTTAATGTTTACCCCGTAGAAACGAGAGTTATGGATTATTTGTTTCGTTTTTGTTTTAGTTGTACGACCGAATGGATATTGTATGAAGACAAATCTAGGATAAGTGGAATAAATATATTTTCATTTGTAGTTGCATCTTCTTGATATTCAATACTCTTTATTGAACGATACAATTTAAAATTCATTCGATAAATAATATAATACGGCATTGCTGCTTGGAAGCTGATGCATGTAAAGGAGTCTATACATTATTAAACAAAATACTCGATAACTTTTGACCAAACTTGTATATTTTACGAGAAACAATATAATCGTCAAGTGCACGAGCTCACGAACAATAGACTCATTACTGCAAAATATTGCACAACACAGCGCTGCGCAAACATTCTTGAAACTCGCACTTCCATACATATGACATATAGTTGAGGAACAGCCTGTGTTGCCCAATTTATTGGATAATAGCTTAGTTCGAGGGTCGGTTACGAACCAGTTCCGAACCAATTCAGAACTGATTTGCAAGCGCAGTTGATAAAATATCACGAATTGGTTCGGAACTGGTTCGTAACGACCCGCGAACAAACCTAATGTATGTGTCCTTTGTAATAAGAAGATGACTGAGTTAGCCCCGGTATTTTCACATTCAAATAAATAACCTGTATCTGTCAAATGAGCTATCCGTCAGATAATAAATGAAGCGTTATCATCGCGGGACCTATTTGGAGGTTATTCTGAGGAATAAAATCGACTACTTGTATGTGAAAATACCGGCTCTAAGTGTTATAGGAAAATCAATTGGTGTCAAATGTGTGAACTAACATAAAAAATACGAAGTTTTTGCAGTTTATACCTATGCATGGTACAAAACAAAAATCCCCGAAACTTCTTTTATACATGGTCATAAAGGACGCTCTGAAAAAATACTTTTTCTTTACTGTACCTCCCATAAAAATTCAATTTTTCAATATTCCCAAATGTTTGTAATGTCCGTACATCAGGACATTTTTATTTTTTTCAAAGCAATTTTTGAAATATCGTCTTTTTTCACAAAGGACTGTTTAGATATCTTCCTGAAGACTGATCAAATATTTGGCAATATGTTAAGTACAGAGTACAGGGTGATCATTTAAGGATAGCGAGCGGCCATATCCCGGACACTATTCATCGTAGAGACTTGCGGCAAAAAAATTTATTACTTAAACGGCCAAGAGAAAATATTTTCAAGTTTCTGAAATGGTCTCTAGGGGGCGTAACAACCAACACCAAGTAGAAAAATAGGATTTCTATAGAATTTTGCCCAATGAAAATATATCGATGATATCATTTTCATATTTATCTACTGACTATTCACCTACACTTTTTGTCTAAACCATTTTTTTCTATTAAAATGAAGCGGTGGAGAAAGTTCAATTGTTTTTTTAAACAAACGGTGATTTCTCCAGTTTCGCTTCACCGATTTTAACGAACTTGGGCTCATATGAAAGAACATAATCTGCACTACAAAATTCTTATTTGCTTTTGTGACCTTCGCCGTCGCCGCTAGATGGCGTTAATTGGAATGGTAGCATATTTTTGAGTTTTTTTCAAAAAATCAAATGTAATCGTGTATTCATTTGCATATATTTTGAAAGAGGATACATAATTTATTAAAAAATAGAAAAAAAAAAATTATTTTTTTTTTTTGTTTTTTTTTTATACAAAATATATCTTCTTTTAAAATATATGAAAATGAATATACCATTACCTACATTTGATTTTTTTGGAAAAAAATCAAAAATATGCTACCATTTCAGTTAACCCCATCTAGCAGCGACGGCGAAGGTCGAAAATTCAAAACCAAAAAAGTTTTTTGAAGTGCAGATCATGCTCTTTCATAATATGAGCCCAAGCTCGTTAAAATCAGTTAAGCGAAACGGAAGGAATCTGCGTTTGTTAAACAGTTGAACTTCCCCCTCCTCTTTATTTGGATAGATAGAAAAGAACGTTTGAGACATAAAGTGTAGGTGAATAGTCATTAAATATGAAAATAATATCATCGGTATATTTTCATTGGGCAAAATTCTATAAAAAATTTATTTTTCCACTTGGTGCTGCTTGTTTCGCCCCCTAGCGACCATTTCAGAAACTTGAAAATATTTTCCAGGTTTTTCTCTTGGACCTAATACGTCCTAAAATTTTTCTGCCGCAAGCCTCTACGATGAATAGTTTTTGGGATATGGCCGCTCACTATCCTTAACTGATCACCTGTTTTTTTTTTTTTATTTTTAACTGATTCTAGTATAGGCAATCAATCTGAAAGTGTCGAAAAATTTTTCAATACCACAAATACCAACAACTGGTGTCTCACCGTAGTATTTTAGTGTATTAGTGTAAAACAAAATTTTATTTTTCTCGAAAACGGTTAGTTTTATCGGAGCACAAGAAGAGCACCTTTTTTGATGAAAAAAGATCAGAGTATTTGAAAAAGTAGTTTTCAGCTCTGTAAAATGACACCTGTCTAAAATTGGGCCCAAAAGATTTGGTGGCCAGTCCGTTCCTGGTTCCCCCTACAATTTCAGATATTGACTTCACTACGGTTCTTTATGTCTTTATGGCCTACACAATATACTAAAATTTTATCAAATTATACAAGCCGGTTCAAAAGTTACAGGTAAAAAATTGAATCGATGGGTACCCCTTTAGGGCTCTGTATCTCCGTTAGGACACTTTAGAAAAAAAAGTTTCATGACAAACGGGGGTTATTTGGACCTTCCCTTTACCTTATCGAAATTATGCCGTATACTTACCGGACACCCCAAAAGTCAAACTTTTTCAGTCACGTATTTTAGCCAATATTGTGGCTAAAATACGTGACGCATATCGTGAATAACCATGTATACAGGGTGTGCCAGAGAATTTTGACCATTATAAAAGTGATTTTTGTGAGAAGGGGAATTGTCTCAGTTTTTTTCTTATCACCCTGTATAAAACAAGTTTCTGGAAAAATTTATTGTCTGCACCAGGTCAAAGAAATGTTCTAAACCGCATATTTTTTAGCGATTTGTTGAAAAATTGTTTTAGTTGAAACATGAGTAAATATTCGACTGTGCCGATATTTTTGTTCAATGTTTCCCAATAATAGTTGAGGGATTATTTCGAAGTTGTGGTTGTGATTTGAAAAATTATTTTATTTTTCAAGTCATTTTTCTTCTATGATCACTGCGCTCAAAAATAGCAGAAACAAATTTCCCTCAAATATCAGTTGTATTATTATATCAAAAGAACTTACC
Organism: Orchestes rusci; assembly: GCA_958502075.1. Lineage (NCBI taxonomy): Eukaryota > Metazoa > Arthropoda > Insecta > Coleoptera > Curculionidae > Orchestes > Orchestes rusci. The sequence goes on along the minus strand of OY293303.1, from coordinate 4,050,511 downwards.
TAGCACAAAATATTTTATCTCAAATCAGTACTCGACATTTAGACAAGGGTAAAGGGCGGAAAAAGGAGTGAAAAGACGGGTTCAAGTTCATTGAAAAGTAATAATTACCTTAAATCAAACTAAATCAAGTTAAAAACGAAATGAAACGTCAACTATACCCATTATATTAAAATATATTTTTCAGGGGTTCTACAATAAAAATCTTGAAAGCTATTAACGTGATGATTATTGAATATAAAAATTACGCAAAACTGAAACTGGGTAATAGGGTAACAAAATCAAGTACTTCCACCTTGAATGGTCAATAAAAACAATAATGTGAATGTGATAGCAGTCAGAGAGAAGAAACTAAATATAAAGAGTACACAAATCAAGCTATCAATAAGGACACTAACATAAAGCCTAGACAATCAAAAGGTAAATATCGCGTCAATTGATACAAAAAACCTCCATATGTAATAATTGGCTTCAATTTAATGTAGAGTTTGCAAAAGAAAAATGTAAAAGTTTACACATCACGAACCACTACCAACTGTTTTGTAGCCGAAACCAATCAACAATACATATTTATCCTAATGTCATATTTAGTTACTCTAGAACATCTTCCACATCAATTTGAAACACTTTTTTATTTTCAAACGAAAAATAGGAAGCGAATGTACTTTACGTATATTCCACACATAGTTTAAGTTATTACTATTAGTGTCCTGTATATTTTTAGAGATGAACACATATATTAAGTATATAATAAATGTGGAGATTACTGAACGCAGCATGAGTTCTGCCGTCCGTTTTTGGCCTTGAGACGTGATTTCGGACGGTACTTCTCCAGATAAGCTAACTGCTTTGCGTTTATTGCACCTCTTCTTTTCCTATATAGAACAAAAAATCATAATCATTTTGTCCAGGTTTACTTGGACCACCACTTTACTGAACAACGTTCAACGATATATCCAGAAGCCACAACCATACAATCATGTTTGATTAAAACGATGGAGTAAACCTCAAGATCAGAGTTGCTAATTAAGTTGCTCGGCCATAAACAAGAACAACTGACACTCCCTTTGGACTTGTCTAGTTTATTTTTAATAGTCCTTCAAGGATGGAAAATTTCAGATAAGAACTACAGATTGTAGGATTTGGTTTATTTCTGATGGTCACCCAAAGTTGGGGATGGTTTTGAAAATTCCTTTGTCAAACAACGAATAAAACTGCCAATTCAGAAGTAAAAAGAATATTTTTAATGGTATGAATTATTAAGAAAACTGTCAGGAGTATTTCCGCCAACATGTCTAGTTTATCTTTCATACTATCCATTATTCATAAACAATAACTGGGAAAAGTTTTTTAGCATGGGTTTTATAAAAAAAGGTATTCTTTATAAAAAGTTTTACTTGGTAAAAAATGGGATTCAAATGTACAGGGTGTTCACGTATATTTTGGCCAATTATCTTCGTTAATATTAATCCTGTAGAGTGGTTCAAATCAGCAATGTTGAAGCACTTTTTCTGGATTATCAAAATTTGTTATCAGAGAAAACAATTGAGCATCAAAAGTCAAAAAAAATCAGGCTCTTTCATTTTTTTTTTAAATGGGACACCCTGTATTTTATCCCATAGTTCGATAGCAAATGTGTTACAAGGGTTGGGGATGTTATCTCTAACGGTTATCAAGATATTAACGTTTTTCTATACAAAGAATAATGATAATGAATTGGACAGAAGGTGTTGATTAGTAGAGACCAGCCAACTATTCCATGTATAGAAAAACGTTAATACCTTTATAACCTTCAAAAATAACACCAACAACCCTTATATATTTGAAATCAGGACAGAATTCTCTATCGAACTAAGTGATAAAATACCGGGTGTCCAATTAAAAAAAAAAATTAAAAAGCCTGATTTTTTTTGACTTCTGATGCTCATTTGTTTTTTCTGATAAAAAATTATGATAATAAAAATACTACAACTTTCCCGGGTTGGACAACTCTCTAGGGTTAATATCAACGGAGATAGCTATTGGCCAAAATATACGTGAACACTCTGTACAGGGTGGTCAAAATGTACATATACCATTCTACGGAAAAAATTGATTGGAAACAGTTATTGACAATCAAAATTAATAACCATATACAAAATTAAATTGAAAATGATCAATGTGTCAAAACTGTTATATATAAATTAATAAAATTCAGTTATTGTCAGCAATGTTGCCGGAGGTAAGCATTTTTTCAAATTCAATCAAAATGTATTTTGTTCTAGAATAATTTTTTTCAAGATACAGTCCTTTCGACGTACGTTAAATCTATAGGGTATATACAGAGTGTCCACGAACACCTAATTAATGAAAAGGACGATTCTACATGAGAAAACAAGTTTTTTTTTGTCATATAAACATAGGAAAATGTTTTGGGGATTCTAATCTGCAACAATGAAGAAATTTGACAACTTTTCGAAAAAGTTTGCCGCCAGCGTTGTTGAAAAAGAAGTTTGCTGTCAAAAAGTTAAGACAAATTAGGTGAAATAATTATAGCGTATGTGGCGCCCTCTCACGGCTACGTAAAAGTCAAATACAAATTTTATTCAAAAACATCAAAAATTAATTCTCAATTTCAACACCCTATGTCTGATAAACAAAGCATCTTCGGACTTATGTTCATGTTTTTTTTTGTAAAATCACACCTTCTATTATTCAAGGGTTGTTCGTGAACACCCTGTATAATAGTAATGAATGAGTACATGAATGTACACATAGATCAATTTTGTCTGTAACATACGTTGCCTAAATGAATGTACAGGGTGATTCATTTTCAGAGTCAGGGTGCCAGTTCTCGTAAGCTATTCATCGTAGAGGCTTGCGGCAAAAAATTCTATTACTAAAACGGCCAAGAGAAAAACCTGGAAAATATTTTCAAGTTTCTGAAATGGTCGCTAGGGGGCGTAACAACCAACACTAAGTGGAAAAATATGATTTTGATGAAATTTTGTCCAATGAAAATATATCGATGAGCTCATTTTCGGATTAACTGACTATTTACCTACACTTTTTGTCCAAAACGTTTTTTTCTATCTATCATAATAAAGTGGTGGGGGAAGTTCAATTGTTTTATTAAACAAACGGAGATTTCTCCCGTTTCGCTTGACCGATTTTAACGAACTTGGGCTCATATGAAAGAGAATAGCGCTATAAAATGCTCCTTTGCTTTTTAATTTGTAACATTCGCCGTCGCCGCTAGATGGCGTTAACTGAAATGGTTGCATATTTTTGAGTTTTTTCCAAAAAAAATCTAATGTAATGGTATATCCATTTTCATATATTTTAAAAGGGGATACATTTTCCTATAAAAAAAATAAAGAAAAACGAAAAAAAATAGAAAAAAAACAAAAAAAAATCATTAATTTTTTTGTTTTTTTTTTATAGGAAAATGTATCCCCTTTTAAAATATATAAAAATGAATATACCATTACATTTGATTTTTTTTGGAAAAAACGCAAAAACATGCAACCATTTCAGTTAACGCCATCTAGCGGCGACGGCGAAGGTCAAAAATTCAAAACCAAAAAAGTTTTTTGAAGTGCAGATCATGCTCATTCATATGAGCCCAAGGTCGTTTAAATCGGTCAAGCGAAACGGGAGAAATTTCCGTTTGTTTAATAAAACAATTGAACTTCCTCAATCCACTTTATTATGATAGACAGAAAAAAACGTTTTCGACAAAAAGTGTGGGTAAATAGTCAGTAAATCCGAAAATGAGCTCATCGATATATTTTCATTGGACAAAATTCCATCAAAATCATATTTTTCTACTTGGTGTTGGTTGTTACGCCCCCTAGCGACCATTTCAGAAACTTGAAAATATTTTCCAGGTTTTTCTCTTGGCCGTTTTAGTAATAAAATTTTTTGCCGCAAGCCTCTACGATGAATAGTTTACGAGAACTGGCACCCTGACTCTGAAAATGAATCACCCTGTACAAGCCACTTGTGACAGTGGAGAGATGTTCACCAGCGTATCTGCAACATGGCGAATCTGTCGTGGACGGATCCAGGCCATGCTAGCATTCATCGTTTACATATATGTCATCCGTGCGTCGTTAGTGTTTTGTGAGATTTCATAACTTTGAATTAGATTTCATAACTTGTCGATCAAAAAATCGTTTTCAATGCCTTACAATGAAAAAAAAGTGAAAAGAAGTAAAAAAATTACAGTGACTTTAAAAAAAGTTGCATGCCCGAGCTGGGATTTGAACCCAGGACCTTCTGCACGCTAAGTCAACATCAAACCACTGAGCCACCGAGACCGGAAATATACATAATTCTGGGTACAGCCGCCATGTCGCAGCTAACCAGAGCTCTATTGTCATCACTGCAGTTTTGAAATATGTTTAGCGCCATCTATCAGGACTCACGATACACTTCAACACGAATCTTACTGTGACGTTATCTGACGAATAGCATACTTCAAGGCATATAATGGTGCATGTTTTATTTTATGATGTTGGATTCGTCTTCCATATTTTTAATAACCTACTTTTTGGGTTATAGGGCTTATTCATTCACTATACGTCACGATTTCAGCACCAAACAAAATAGTACTTATCAAGACACTATAACAATCATGAAAAGCTACGTTTCGCATATATTATGGTGACCATAGAAATTGCAACGCAGATGACGTCACTGCGCAATAGAAACGAATTTCGTTCGCGAGGCTGACATACCGTGTTAAGGTGTATTTTTCCAAAATATTCATGTTATCTTTAATTTTGAACAGCCTGTATATTTGAATCTTTGGAAATCTCATGTTTTACTCAAGGAGGACTTTTTATAAAGTACGTTTTTTACGTAAAACCCATAATAGAAGACTCTTCCCTCATTGTAACTGAATCCGGAAACATACAGCTTGTATAAGTTTTTATTGGTGTTCATTATTAGATATTTATTTTATCTTTAAATTAGTGTTCACAACTAGAGTTCAGCAAGAATAAGGTATAATGCTTGCTGTATCAACAAATACACGAACTGTGAAACATTTTCAAAGCCTTATGAGACCAAACCTGATAGTCAATATCAAAACGGTGTCATGAAACCTAAATCCATAATACCATACTAAAGGAGAACGTAATAATATGATTAATAAGGATAAGCGACTCAAAGGATAAATTGTAAAGCTTCGGACTACAACTTTGACGTCAGAGGTCTGGATTCTGGTGAGCGGAGTCAGGCGCAATTTTCGATTATCAATTATTACAATACATATTTAAGAACGCAGGTTATTTTTTTAAACCGTTAATAGAAATTTTGAATTGTTCCTATTTCCAAAAATACTGCAAATTGTCCATTGCTTCAGAAAATAATCAAATATTTTTCTGTAACATTCTGACTAAAACACTTTTGTATTAGTTACTAACTAACCCGGTAAATTCCATACTGCCTCATAATCAATAATATATGTTATGTTAAACGAATTTGTTTCATTTTTTTTCTAATTTTTCCGATGGTAATATAATTATTCTGTTATTCGACGGAGACAAATCAAACATATCAAAAATCATCAAAATCGTTCCAGAAGTTCTTCAGTTATGGTATGTTGAATATCTGACAATTTATTTATATTATTATTTTTTTTACATAATGTATAAATTGCAAACGCATTTCTTGTTACAACACATTTTTTTAGGTTAATTTGAGAGTTTTTTCGATTTGTATGTTTTAAATTGAGATAAACTTATTCGAATTATACAGGGTGGAGCAGAAGTAATGGGACATACGGTAACAGATTCCTCACACAAAAATATTGCTATAGACCTCAACTTGTCAATTCCAAAAGTTGATATTAACAGAGATACAGGGTGTCAAAGTTGAATTTCAATATTTGATTTTTTCAAACACGGCGTTGCTGAAATTTGAGAAAAGTTGCGTATTTGTATGCTCAAAAATATTCTACCTTTGTTTTATTTTGAATCGATACCCCAATGTAGATACAGGGTGAAAATGTACTTTTTTGAAAAAACACAATATTTTGCTTATTATAAAAGCTAACCCTTTCAAATTTTCAGGATATGCATGGGTTAGAAGATACGACGATTCTAAGACCGACGTCCAAAAATTTTTGCGCCTACTATGTTGCGTCCAGACACAGTCAAGTGTTTTTTTTTTCTAATGGGGCAATATTTTTAAAAAGCATTTTTAACGCGGATTTTGAAAATGAAGATATTCAATATGGCGCCCATAAGAAAAACAAAAATTAACCTCGACCGGACGCAGCATATTAGGCCCACAATTTTTTTTCCGTCGGTTTAAGAATCGTCGTATCCTCTTACCCATATCCTGAAAATTTCAAAAGGCTCTTATAATAAGCAAAATATTGTGGTTTTTCGAAAATGGACATTTTGCTTTCTCAACCTGTATCTTCATTAAGGTATCCATTCAAAATAAAACAAAGGTGAAATATTTTTGGGCATTCAAATACGCGACTTTTCTTCCATTTAAGCGACGTCGTATCTCTTACCGTTTCCAATATCCCCATGTACATAATTTTATCCTGGACACAGTGCATATACAGGGTGTTTATTAATTGAATGCCGATAATTAAGGATAATAACCCTTGAATGATTTTTAGACAGAAAGTTCATATGGACACGAGTATGGACATATAGGTCCGCAAGAGCCTAATTTTCAAGATACAGGGTGTTGATATTTCAAAAAATAAATGATACTATTTCAGATATCTTTATGAAATTTGGTACACGTCGGGGGCATGGTTTCCGCTTAAAAAAATTAAATCTACTTAATTGCATTGACACCCTGCTGTGTCTCCAATATTTTCAAATCAGTGGCGCCCTCTCTAACATTCCCATGCATTTTGATGCATAGAAGACGTGTATCAAATTTCAAAAAGATATCTGGAATATTATCAAAGTAATGATAACAAAAGATTTTTTTTTATTTCAACACCCTGTATCTTAAAATCTAGGCTCTTGCGGACCTATGTCCATATGAACTTTTTGTTTGGAAATCATCCAGGGATCATCACCCTTAAGTATCGGCATTCAATTAATAAACACCCTGTATATACAGGGTGTTCCAGAAAGAATGGGACATACGCTAAAAGCAGATTACTCACACAAAAATATTGCGATCGCCCCGAACTTGTCTATTCCGGAAGTTGATATTAACAGAGATACAGGGTGTCAAAGTTGAATTTTGATTTATTTGAATAACTTTCGAAATAATCAAGTTATATTGATGAAATTTGATATATGGCGGTTGTTTGACATACAAAATTCCAATCTGAGCACGGAATTGCTGTTTCTTGTAGGGGGGCGCCACTTACAAACCTAATCACTCATTCAAATAGTCATAACTTTTTGTACGTACCCGTGAATTTTTTAAAATTTAAAAATTGATTTGTTCAACATATTTACATGAAAACGGTATACTTACTTTGTAAAAGTGGATAGGGGTAACCTTTTTCAAAATATATGGACTTGATGTAATTCATGCAATGTGATTTTATATGGAAAATTTTGAAAATAAACATAGGGGGCTTTGAAAACGTCGATATCATGGTGAATGCTCAATGTTTTTTGATTTAAAAAAAATGGAATCTAATTTTATATTTTATCACGAAAAAAAGATTTTTTTCTATTAAATTTTTTTTTCAAATATTTTTTGGATTTTTTTTTTATAAGAAACATTGAACTTCGAGACACTCGTCAAAATTACCTTGACAACGGCATTTTCGATGCCCCCCAATGTTTATTTTTACGTAAAAATAACGAAAAAAACAATTTTTCATAAAAAAAATGTTCGAGTGCGTACAAAAAAATTATGACTATTTGAATCCGTGGAAAGATGTGTAAGTGACGCCCCCTACATGGTAAGTGTCATACCAAAGCCATATATGAATTTTGCATGTCAAACAACTCCCATATACCAAATTTCATCAGAATAACATGATTATTTCAAAGGTTATTTAGAAAAACACAAAAATTAAAATTCAACTTTGAAACCCTGTAACTCTGTAGACAGGTTCAGGGCGATGGCAATATTTTTGTGTGAGCAATCTGCTGTTACCGTATGTCCCATTCTTTCTGGGACACACTGTATATACATATAGATATTAAAATTACACAAATTGATAGAATTCAAATTTCAATAACCCCAATTCGGTTTCCCAGTAAACATGTTCAAATTGGCAGAAAGTCAGCTTTATTTTCTTGGCCTTTTCCATGCCAATCACCTCAGTTATTTTTTATCTAATTTGGTCTGTTTTTGTCTTACTGGTAGATCCGACTTTATGAGGCTTAACGTCTGTAGTTGGTTCAGATAAAGAAACATGATTTAATTCCGCGCCTGCCATAAATTCTTACGGATGCTCCCTCTATACTTGTTTATTACTCTGAAAGCGTGTAAAAGTTGATTAGGACTATAATCAAATTGACTAGTTTTAACAAGGTTGGGGCACGTATAATTGCTAACCCAAATATTTTCCAGGTCAACGATTTCTAAATAAGAACGCAGAAATCCAAATTTTATGACGCAAACACTGTCAAAACGGTGTACAAAATACTCGAGTAAATAATCTTCTTTAATTGCCAATTGAAAACTTCCAGAAATGTCTGCAATGACAAAAACAATCTTCTTCAAAGACTTAATCAATTTTCTACTCGAACACCATTTACATTCCAGCGAGCATCCCTACAATCCACTGAAATAAAGTCTTACGGAACTGACAGAAGTTCTTTTCAATTAAAAACCCATTTTGATTCGCAAATAAGATTTCCATCAAATCGCAAAATAATCGAGATTTTGCATTTGAAAGAATGTTGCTTTTAGTACTCATGAATTGCCGATTAAGTGACGTATATAAATATTTATTTGAAACTTACTTTCTAATAAGCTCAACAGCTTCTTCATATTTCAAGCCCAATTCGATAAGCGCAAGCGCAACCATAACTGGAGCCCGTCCTAAACCAGCAATGCAATGGACAGCAACACATCCGTCCGGGTGCTCGTTGAACTGACTTTTCAGTACTTTGAACCATTTTTCGACTACATCGTTGGGCGGAAATGTGCCATCGTCGAATTTCAAATCGAAAACCTCGATGTTAACGTTATTGAATTCGTCGATCTTGTAGGATGGTTCACACACGCGCACCAGTGCAGTCACCTTGTGTTTTTGCAGTTCCTTTAAAAAGACATAAAGTTAATGTTGAGCAAAAAAAAAGACACTGAAAACATTTACGAAACATCTAATCATTTTGATCATCACAAAAAAAAAACAAAAACCATCACAAATGCAGGCAACCTGTAAATGGTCAAAATTCCAATGTGAATTGAATCAAAACACCGTCATAAATTCCAAACAAAAACATGTTATTGTTCAACAGAGGAAGGAAATGACGTCAGAACTGTTCAATGCATCAAATAAGTATTGCACGACAAAAGCACACATAAGAAACTGCAATAGACGAGTAGAAGTTTCCAATAACATCAATCAATAGCTTTATTGACCTAAATAGGAGTGAACATTGAATTATATGCAAACAAGCTCAATATCAACTTCTTTTGTCGGAATTAATTAATGTAATTAATCAATTGACACACTTGATGGTAGTCTTCGGTTTACTAATAAAGTTCGTCGGAGCTAAAATTCAATATTGGTTTAACCAATTTGGGTTTAATCCGATGAAAACGAGAAAAAACATGTTAAGAAAGGACAAATTAGTTTGAATGGATTAAAAAGTGCAAAAGATCGGATTTATTTAACAAAATTAAACTTGGATTAATTGTATATTTAGAATTGATATAACCGTATACTTCCTATGTATTAACAGAAAAATTATGTTTGCAATAGGGAGTTTTTGAAGCTCTTATTTGACCCGTTATCAACGTTGCCGGTTATTCCGAGCTTGCGCAGTTGTCTGGAAATAACCGAATCGGTTATTAACCGATGACGTGTTACGTTATCTACGGAGTCTTAACGTTCGCTTAATAACCGTCGGTTATTTTCTCATGTTGTCATATTGATATACAGTATTATTTAATTATTACATAGAAATCGTGAAACATACAAAGTACAATTTAAATTGTTAAAAATGACTACAGTTGCACTGGAATTGTAAGATTCTTGTCTTTTTATTAAATATCCAACAGAAACTGATCCTATGTTTTACAGCTTGGCAACAGTGTAATTGATGTTGATGGAGATCAGCTGTTTATCATTGCTTGAGTTACATTTAATTATTTACTTCGAATTAAGTTCGAAGTGGAAGTGACAGATTTCCGCTTGTCAAACGAGAAGTATGTACTACCATCCACATTGAATTTGGCGTAAAAGTAACTTTGAACACAAATTCAATGTAGATGGTAACATATTATTATGATTCCCGTTTGCCAAGCGGACGTGAAATAAGATGTAAACCTTACATTTGATAGTCTGAATCTGGTCCAATTTGAACCAAAATATCTTCCATATTTCATAATACGTTTTGCTCTGCTAGGAATTTAGCGAAAACAGATCTGATCACTATGATGACAGATGACATGGTAATGACACAACGTCAAACGTTAAATACGAGTTTCAAAATCTCTTTTTTGTGTCCTCTCCGTTATTATTGTTTTGTTTTCTGCGCATGCTTAGTATAGCGGGATACGTCAATAACGTTGAAATTAATAAGAGGTTCAAAACCTCCCTATTTGACAAAGGTTAGGCAACACTTAACCCCAGTGAATATTTTCAAATGTTTCGAAATAGTTTAAGAACTCCAATTTTCAAAGCAGCATTCATTTATTTTTCATAAATCGAGTGATTTACTAATCCTTTTTTTCATTTCCATTGTAAAGTCAAAAATTTGGCAGATGTTATGTTATCTTTCTAGCTACGCTTACAAGCAGACGTCAGTTCGGAATGTAATTATACGTCGGAGAAATGCATTATTAGCTCTAATAAGTTATTACGTTTATTAAATGATCGCGTGCTGTTCATGGGACATGCAAATGTTGCCCTGCAATTTCACAATCGGATGAAAAATGGATTAACGAAATTTGTTTCAATTTTATGAATTTTGATTGATTTGCCCTGCCACTCAGCCTCTCCACTTCATTATACTTGAAATATTAATATACAGTGTCAGACCTAATTTATTATGTATATTTTGACCCTCTGCTCCAAAAGTTTGCCATCTAGGGATAATGACCAATATTGGTCACCCAGATCGGTAGACTTCATGAAATGCCAGTATATTTCACCAATAAACCACAAGAAAGCGTCATTGAAATATGAAAAAACCAGCAGAGACCACCGTCAAAACAGTGTCTTGTTGAGTAAAACTATCAAGGTCAATGTTGTCAAGTTGAAAGCACCACTGGAGTATGAAGAAATCAGCGAATATCACCGTCAACAAAACAGTGCCTTTTTTTTTAGAACACACAGAAAACTGTGAATTTTTCAAGTCAACCACAAAGAAGCGCCTTTGAAATATAAAAAAATCTCTAGGCTGATTTTTTTATCGATCGTCAAAACAATGTTTTATTGAAAATAAAACTGTGAATAAAATGTGTCAATGGATATGTAGGATAAAAAGGTGTATTATTCGAATTTATCACAAAAAAACGTCAGGTCGAAGATCACCGGCAAAACAGTGTTTGTCAAAATAACGTCAAAAACTGTGCTATTGTAGATGACAATGATTAAAACAGTGTTTTACTTGAATAAAGCGTATGAAGAAATCAGTAGAGATCAGTGTCAAAATAATGTCTTCTTGAATAAAACTGACTGTTGAGATTACGTCAAACAGTGTCAATGAAGATGACAGTTACAACAGTGTATTTTCCAAATTTATCACGAGGAAGCGCCGCTGAAATATGAAGAAATCCCCTAAGATGAACGTCAAAACAGTAAATAAAACTGCAACATTACGTCAAAAACAGTGTCAAAGAAGATGATGGTGGTTAAAACAATATACTTCTCGAGTTAACTACAAAGAGGCGCCACTAAATATGAATAAATCAGCGAAAATGATCGTCAGAACAATGTCCTTTTGAATAAAACTGTCAAAATTCCGTCAAAAACAGTGTTAATGAAGATGCCAGTAGAAACAGTGTATTTCTCGAGTTAACCACAAGGAAGCGCCACTGAAATATAAAGAAAGCCGTCAACAAAGCTTTTCTTTTAAAAAAGAAAACTGTTAAAAACAGTGTCAGTTGGAGCAGTGTATCTTTAAAATCAACTACTAGGTAATACCATTGAAATATGAAGAAATCAGCGAAGATCACCGACAAAATAGAGCCCCGTTTTTTGGAAAAAACTGTCAAATCCACTTCAAAAACAGTGTTATTGAAAATAACAGATAAAACAGTAAATTTTTCGAATTAAACAGAAGGAGGCGCTACTAAAATAAAGACAATTCAGCGAAAATCGCCGACAAAACAGTGCCTTTTTGAATAAAACTGTCAAAGTCACGTCAAAAACAGTGCAAATGAACATGATAAATAAAACAGTGAATCTTTCAAATCAACGCCACTAAAAAATTAAAAAATCAGCAAATATCACTAAGAAAATGGTACATTTTTTGAAAAAAAAAACAAAATCGGGTCATAAACAGTGTTAATGAAGATGACAGTTGTTTTTCTCGAATCAACCACTAGAAAACGCCACTGAACTATCAGCGAAGATTACAGACAAAACAGTGTCTTTTTGAAAAACAACTGTGAAAACAGTGCAAATATAGACATTTTAAGAAGTGTATCTTTCGAATCAACCGCCACTGAAATATGAAAAAATACAGACAAAACAGTGTCTTTTTGAAAAAAAAAAAATCAAAAACAGTGTCAATAGTGTCTTTTTTTGAAGACAACTGTCAATGAAGATGCCCGTTGAAACAGTGTATTTCTCGCAGGCACAACTGGAATATGAAGAAATCAGCGAACATCACCGTCAACAAAGCTTTGTTTTGAAGAAAACTGATAAAAACAGTGCCGATGAAGAGGTCAGTTGAAACAGTGTATCTTTAGAATAGAATCAACCACGCGAGGTAATGCCACTAATATATGAAGAAATCAACAAAGATCATCAAAAAAAAGTGCCTTTTTTGAAAAAAACTGTCATTAAAGATGACAAATAAAACAGTGTATTTTTTTGAATCAAACACAAGGAGGCACTGAAATGTGGTGAAATCAACGAGGATCACAGTCAAAATAGTGGCTTTTTTTATAAAGAAAACTGTCAAAAACAGTGCCAATCAAGATGACAGTTTAACACTGTATTCCTCGAATTAATCGCAAGGATCGCCACTGAAATATGAAGAATAAGCAAAATTCACTCACAAAACGGCGCCTTTTTTTGAAGAAAACTGTCAAAATCTCGTCAAAAACAGTGTTAATGGAGATGACAGTTGAAACAGTGAATCTCTCGAATTAACCACCAGGAAACGCCACTAAAAAATGAAAAAATCAGCGAGGATCACCGACAAAATGGTGACTTTTTTGAAGAAAACTTTTAAAATTACGTCAAAAATAGTTTTCATGAGGATGATAGTTAAAACAGTGAATCTCTCGAATCAACCACAAGGAAACGGCAATAAAAAAAGAAAAAACCAGCAAAGATCACCGACAAAATAATGACTTTTTTACAAAAAAAAAATGTCAAAATCACATCAAAGACTGTGTTGGTGAAGATGAGAGTTAAAACAGTGTATTTCCCGAATCAACCACTAGAAAACACCATGGAAATATGGAGAAATCAGCAAAGATCACAATTAAACAGTACATTTGAAGAAAACTGTCAAAAAACAGTGTTAAATCACATCAAAGACAGTGTTGGTGAAGATTAGAGTTAAAACAGTGTATGTTTCGAATTAACCACAAAAAAGTCCCACTGCAATATAAAGAAATCAGCAAAAATGGACGTTAAAACAGTGTTTTTTCTAAGAAAACTGTCAAAAATAGTGTCGATGAAGATGACAGTTGAAGAATGAAATATGAAGAAATCAACGAAGTCACAGTCAAAGCAGTGTTTTATTGAAAAAAAAATTAAAAGCGGTGTTAATGAAAATGACAGTTAAACAGTATACTTCTTCAATTAACAACAAATAGGAGCTGCAGAAATATGAAGAAATCAGCGAAGACCACAGTAAAACGTTTCTGCCGTTTTGAATAAAACTGTCAAATACAGAGTCAATGAAGGTGACAAGTAAAACAGTGAATACTTCGAAGCAACCACAAGGATGCGCACATCAACATCAAGAAAATGAAAAAAAAAAAGAGTAAAACTATCAAAATTATGCCAAAAACAGTGTTAATGAAGATAACAGTTGAAACAGTGTTCTTCTCCTCGAATTAACTGCAAAGAAGCGCCACTGAAGTATCAAGAAATCAGTGAAGATCACCATTAAAACAGTGCCTGTAAAAATCCAGTGTAACTGACAGTTAAAACATTATATTTCTTGATTCAACCAAAGGAAAATGTGGAAAAATCAGAAAGATGTAAAAACAGTGTCAATGAAGATGACAGTTAAAACAGTGAGTGTCGAATCAACCACAACTTGTTTGTTTTTAATAAAGATGACAATTGAAACAATGTAGTAAATCTCGAATCAACCACAAGGAACTGGAATATGAAAAAATCCGCAAAGTTCACCGTCAGAACAGTGATCTCGGTTTTAGATCAGTGATCTGGAGAGATTTCACTGTTTTTGAGAAAGTCGTCAAATAAGTCACAATATTCAATATGGCAGAAATACACAAACCATACCTAGTGAATGTGATTTTTCGTATATCTGTTATGAATAATATAAAGATTTGAATCTAGAAATCTCCTTTCTTTTTTTTTCACCATACTTAATAAGATGTCTTCCCTAAGGTATCAACATTAGAACAACAAAAATATTTTAGTCTTAAAGCTCTTTTCTCCAAAATGCTGAATCACAAAGTAAAATAAATACTTTTAAGCAACGAGTTTTTGCAGGTCGTTTGTTTCCACTTTCCAAGGCTTACAACTCCAATTATAGAAATGTCTAGACAGACATGTTTGTGTAATATGTAAGAATAAATTGTGTTTAATGTTATAAGAAAAATAATTTATTTTTGCATAATTCTTGTCTTTTTTATCTATTATATGGATTGTTTGCAGTGAAGGAAGGGAGCATTGCTATATTTTGACTAGGACAGGGACGTACTCATGCCGCTTCTTAGTAATACATATTGACTTACCTGAATATAGGGTAGAATATTTTGATCAGAAGGCCTGTCAGTGATGAGAAACTTAAAGTCCTTATATTCAATTTCGGCCGGTGTTCTGATGTCCTTTTGCCTCATGATGCTGGTCATTACTTTAGTGTTGTGTATCAGTTCACAAATTATTTATGTATATAAATTATTGGCTTGAGTGGTCACAAAAAATCAGTCTCTCGAAAACAATTACGTTATTTTATCAGTAGCCTTGCTTCAGGTAGTTATTTACACTAGTTGATATGCTTCAGCAATGTAGAAAAAACAGTTAGAAAATTTTCATATCGTTCCCTGGTAATAAGATGATTTTCAGCTTTCCACAGCTTAAATGTTGTGATGAATGTGATTTCGACAAACAAACAATAGCACGATGCAAAAAGACTAAGTTCAATGATTTAGTTTTTGCTCTTGCGATTTGTTTATTTGTGTTGAGCCTGGCAATATTCCGCACTGTCCAACTGGAACTCCATGTATGCTCGAACAGGTTCACCAAAATACTGAAACAACAACAAACATTTATTTTTTAATACATACAATGGCAGATGACGACAGATAACATACATTTTCGATATTCCGTTGACACAATTCCACTTGCCAAAACGATAAGGGC
The DNA here is from genome assembly GCA_958502075.1 of Orchestes rusci. NCBI lineage: Eukaryota > Metazoa > Arthropoda > Insecta > Coleoptera > Curculionidae > Orchestes > Orchestes rusci. Next base: position 4,034,670 of record OY293303.1, on the reverse strand, counting down.
GAAAAACGAATTGGGATTATGGTTTACGTAAGTTGCGATATCACGAAATGGCATTTCCGCCTTACACATGTCGGGAAAATATTGCAGATTAACTGAAAATAGATTTCCTGATCTGATTTTGTGAGCGACCTTTCTAAATGGAATTATACAATAATTTGTTGCCAGGATTTTATATTTTTCAATAAAATTCGAGTTCAGTGCAAAGACGTAAATAACTTGAAACTACTCAAACTGTACAGAAAATAGCAGCCCAACTTTCCACGTGAAAGTACTTTCTAACAGAATTGAATCACAATCAAAACTGTTTGATGTTCCATTTTTTTTAAGTGATGATTGTATAAAGAAAAAGAAGCAATTTGAAGTGAAATCAATGAATTTTGTGAAGTCATCACCAATTTGCCATTTTCAAACTAATTCTTTTTAGGTCAGGACTTGAATGATTTTTATAAAATGAACTGGAAAATTCAAAATCGGAAATAGCTAGAATTCAAACTTGCCAATAAAAACATTTTGAAAATCAAAAATAAATACATACCCCGAAATGTAGAAAATAAGGTGTTCGGTGTACTTCAACTTCAACACGTATAAAGAAGCTAACTATACTGTTGTATTTCAGCATTGGCAAGGTTAATAGTCACGTACAGACAAAACAATGGCGAATAGCGTTGTTGTTATCAATAATTTGTCTAGACTAAACAACGTTGATTGTAATGAAATACGATTTGCAATCAACCCAGGATTTAGTCACCTTTTAAAATCATACCTCGAGGGGACACATCCAAGAATTGGCTCAAATAGATTCCCTCACACTCTGTCAACTACCCCATCAAAACTGAAATTTTATCTAAAGAAAGATTCCCTATCCCTACCTGCTCGAAACATTCATAACATTCGGGCAAATTCCTTTGTTCAGGTCAGGTTCTAAATACAATTTGACCGCCAGAGCTCCATGTCAAAAGTTACTGACATTCAAGCACCTGATGACGATCAATTGATAGAAATTGACCATAACAATTGAATTTTTCTTTCTTTTCAGTTGAAATATACAATTTTCACCCTAATTATCTCCAGAACTATCAGTCCGTTTTCAATGAAACTAGTTTCAATGGAAAGAGTGGAAAACTTCCTAAAAAACCTGATATTCTGAGTTGATTCCAAATCACCCTTACTAATTATACGGCGTGACTGAAAAAACATGAAAGCTTTCAAACAAATCTTTTAAAAAACATAGGATTTTATGATTCAAATTTTATTTTATTCACTATCAAATTCATCTCAGTCCTCCCGCATTTTAACGAACAAGAAACTTGTTTTATGTGACAACAATGTACAAATCCTCATTATCTCCCTAACTATCAGTCCGATTTCAATGAAACTAGTATCAATGGAGAGAGCGGTAAATTTCCTATCAATCTGATGTCTGTGTTCAGTGCGTTCAAATAAATGTTCAAAATTTTGAAAAAAACATAGGATTTTTCTGATTCAAATCTTATTCAAAAGTCAATTAAATTCACTATCAAATGCAATCTAGGCCACTTTCCAAATCACCCCCAATTTTCGTCCACCCCCCTCGCATTTTAACGGACAAGAAACTTCTTTTGTGTGGCAACAATGTACAAAACCCTCATTATCTCCAGAACTATCAGTCCGATTTTAATGAAACTAGTATTTGATAAAAAGTAGAAAATTCCCATAAACCTGATATATTGATTTCATTCCAAATCAAACTCACTAATTATACGGAGTGAGTGAAAAAAATTGTGAAATTCAATACTTTCAAATAAATTACCGAAATCTTTTAAAAAACATAGAACTTGTATGATTCAAATTTCATTAAAAAGTTGATTGAATCCACTAGCAGGCAACTTTCCAAATCACCCCCAATGTTTGTCCACCCCCTCATACATTTTAACAGACAAGAAACGTGTTATGTTCAAAACTCTCATTATCTCCTGAACTATTAGTCCAATTTCAATAAAACCACTGTCAATAGAAAAAGCAGAAAATTTACTATAAACCTGATATAATGAGTCAATTCCAAATCACCCTCACTAATTATACGGGGTGATTGAAAAAACTTGGGGAATTCAGTGAGTTTAAATACATTTTCAAAATTTTAAAAAACATATTATTCAAATTTTATTTGAAAGTTAATTAAATTCACTAAAAAATTCAACTCAGGCTATTTTCCAAATCGTCCCCAATTTTAGTCCACTGCGTCGCATTAAAACGTAAAAGAAACTTGTTTTATGTGGCAACAATGTACAAAACCCTCATTATCTCCAGAACTATCAGTCCGATTTGAATGAAACTAGTTTCAATGGAAAGAGCGGAAAATTTCCTATCAATTTGATATTATAAGTTGATTCCAAATCATCCTCACTAAGTATACGGGGTGAGTGAAAAAACTTGAAGAATTCAATGCGTTCGAATAAATTTTCAAAATTTTGAAAAAACATAGGATTTTTATGATTCAAATTTTATTTGAAAGTTGGTTGAATTCACTATCAAATGCAACTTGTGCCACTTTCCAAATCACCCCCAATTTTCGTCCACCCCTCCCGCATTTTAACGGACATGAAACTTGTTTTGTGTGGCAACAATGTACAAAACCCTCATTATCTCCAGAACTATCAGTCCGATTTGAATGAAACTAGTTTCAATGGAAAGAGCGGAAAATTTCCTATCAATTTGATATTATAAGTTGATTCCAAATAATCCTCACTAAGTATACGGGGTGAGTGAAAAAAGTTGAAGAATTCAGTGCGTTCGAATAAATTTTCAAAATTTTGAAAAAACATAGGATTTTTATGATTCAAATTTTATTTGAAAGTTGGTTGAATTCACTATCAAATGCAACTTGTGCCACTTTCCAAATCACCCCCAATTTTCGTCCACCCCTCCCGCATTTTAACGGACATCAAACTTGTTTTGTGTGGCAACAATGTACAAAACCCTCATTATCTCCAGAACTATCAGTCCGATTTGAATGAAACTAGTTTCAATGGAAAGAGCGGAAAATTTCCTATCAATTTGATATTATAAGTTGATTCCAAATCATCCTCACTAAGTATACGGGGTGAGTGAAAAAACTTGAAGAATTCAGTGCGTTCGAATAAATTTTCAAAATTTTAAAAAAACATAGGATTTTTATGATTCAAATTTTATTTGAAAGTTGGTTGAATTCACTATCAAATGCAACTTGTGCCACTTTCCAAATCACCCCCAATTTTCGTCCACCCCTCCCGCATTTTAACGGACATGAAACTTGTTTTGTGTGGCAACAATGTACAAAACCCTCATTATCTCCAGAACTATCAGTCCGATTTGAATGAAACTAGTTTCAATGGAAAGAGCGGAAAATTTCCTATCAATTTGATATTATAAGTTGATTCCAAATCATCCTCACTAAGTATACGGGGTGAGTGAAAAAAGTTGAAGAATTCAGTGCGTTCGAATAAATTTTCAAAATTTTGAAAAAACATAGGATTTTTATGATTCAAATTTTATTTGAAAGTTGGTTGAATTCACTATCAAATGCAACTTGTGCCACTTTCCAAATCACCCCCAATTTTCGTCCACCCCTCCCGCATTTTAACGGACATGAAACTTGTTTTGTGTGGCAACAATGTACAAAACCCTCATTATCTCCAGAACTATCAGTCCGATTTGAATGAAACTAGTTTCAATGGAAAGAGCGGAAAATTTCCTATCAATTTGATATTATAAGTTGATTCCAAATCATCCTCACTAAGTATACGGGGTGAGTGAAAAAACTTGAAGAATTCAGTGCGTTCGAATAAATTTTCAAAATTTTAAAAAAACATAGGATTTTTATGATTCAAATTTTATTTGAAAGTTGGTTGAATTCACTATCAAATGCAACTTGTGCCACTTTCCAAATCACCCCCAATTTTCGTCCACCCCTCCCGCATTTTAACGGACATGAAACTTGTTTTGTGTGGCAACAATGTACAAAACCCTCATTATCTCCAGAACTATCAGTCCGATTTGAATGAAACTAGTTTCAATGGAAAGAGCGGAAAATTTCCTATCAATTTGATATTATAAGTTGATTCCAAATCATCCTCACTAAGTATACGGGGTGAGTGAAAAAACTTGAAGAATTCAGTGCGTTCGAATAAATTTTCAAAATTTTAAAAAAACATAGGATTTTTATGATTCAAATTTTATTTGAAAGTTGGTTGAATTCACTATCAAATGCAACTTGTGCCACTTTCCAAATCACCCCCAATTTTCGTCCACCCCTCCCGCATTTTAACGGACATGAAACTTGTTTTGTGTGGCAACAATGTACAAAACCCTCATTATCTCCAGAACTATCAGTCCGATTTGAATGAAACTAGTTTCAATGGAAAGAGCGGAAAATTTCCTATCAATTTGATATTATAAGTTGATTCCAAATCATCCTCACTAAGTATACGGGGTGAGTGAAAAAAGTTGAAGAATTCAGTGCGTTCGAATAAATTTTCAAAATTTTGAAAAAACATAGGATTTTTATGATTCAAATTTTATTTGAAAGTTGGTTGAATTCACTATCAAATGCAACTTGTGCCACTTTCCAAATCACCCCCAATTTTCGTCCACCCCTCCCGCATTTTAACGGACATGAAACTTGTTTTGTGTGGCAACAATGTACAAAACCCTCATTATCTCCAGAACTATCAGTCCGATTTGAATGAAACTAGTTTCAATGGAAGAGCGGAAAATTTCCTATCAATTTGATATTATAAGTTGATTCCAAATAATCCTCACTAAGTATACGGGGTGAGTGAAAAAAGTTGAAGAATTCAGTGCGTTCGAATAAATTTTCAAAATTTTGAAAAAACATAGGATTTTTATGATTCAAATTTTATTTGAAAGTTGGTTGAATTCACTATCAAATGCAACTTGTGCCACTTTCCAAATCACCCCCAATTTTCGTCCTCCCCTCCCGCATTTTAACGGACATGAAACTTGTTTTGTGTGGCAACAATGTACAAAACCCTCATTATCTCCAGAACTATCAGTCCGATTTTAATGAAACAAGTTTCAATGGAAAGAGCGGGAAATTTCATATCAATGTGATATTCAAAGTTGATTCCAAATCATCCTCACTAAGTATACGGGGTGAGTGAAAAAACTTGGGAAATTCGGTGCATTCAAATAAATTTTCAAAATCTTTAAAAAAAAACATAGGATTTTAATGACTCAAATTTTATTCGAAAGTTAAGTGAATTCACTATCAAATTCAGTCCAGGTCACTTTCCAAATCATCTCCAATTTTTGTCCACCCCCTCCCGCATTTTAACAGACAAGAAACTCATTTTATGTGACAAAAACTGAACTATAAGTCCGATTCTAATGAAACTAGTTTCAATAAACCTATAAACTTATACTGGGTTGATTCCAAGTCATTTTCACCAACTATACGGGGTGAGTGCAAAAACTTGAAGAATTCAGAGCGTTCAAATAAACTTGAAAAAAAACATATGATTTTTATGATTCAAATGTTATTTGAATCCACTATTAAATTCAATTCCGGCCACTTTCTCAATCACCCCCAAACTTTGTCCATCCCCTTCTGTGATACTAGTCTAGTTTCAGATCACCCTCACTAATTATACGGGGTGAGCTTTTAAAATTGAGTCACTCCTCATAATGGTGAGAAATCGTATTTTTTTGTAGTTTTTATCAAAAAATTAGCCAAAACTCCTTTTGGAAGTCGTGTCAGAAGCAACGTCATTGTTTTGAAAATGATGTCACGGTCGCCATGAAAAATTTGTACTTTTTGCAAAGTTCAAATTTTTTAAATTCACATTCAAAATTATTGTCTGAAATTTCGGGCTGTTGCTATGATTCTGAGCAATACAGTAGGAAAAATTATCATGTGAGATAAGTTGCTTTAGTTTTTACCGTTACACTCGAAAAATCGATTTCAAAGTCAAACTTGATTGTCCGTCAACAACATTATCATTCGATTTGTACAGAATAGACATTTAATCACAATAAAAACCAAATTCAATCAAGAAGAACGCCACAATGTGACCTTCATCCATCACACGATCGCAAATAGATTAGGGTGGGGACTTGGAAAAAATGTGCGAATTACATGCAACTTGTCAATATTGTTTATGAAAAGATGATACATACTTGGTTGGTAATTATAGAACATTGTAAATTGTGTGGTTATTAATCAGTCTGGTATTTTTGAAATAACTTTATCAGAACGAAATTATTCATAATTTCGTGTATCTAAACGCGATATTGTTTCAAAAGGGATTAGATACAACGATGATAAGGATTATCTTGTTATACCGGAACATCTACTCAAAATTCCTGATAAACGCTTGTTGAAATAATTCTCAAAAAAAACCCTGATGCACGCTTGCATTTGGAAGATTTCATATAAATTGAAAAACATTGTTTTTGAGTTTCAATAGAAGAAAAAGCCATAGCAGATACATTTTTAACTTCAAAAATAGGGTCAATCAACATGAGTAAACTTGCCAAAAACGTTTGCTTTATTCAGGAGCATCAAATTGCATCTGGTATTTGTTTAAATAAATTCATTGAATCGACATTTACATTATTAATCAAACTCCTGTTTCCATAAAGAGTAATGAATTTGTTTCCATTACTCTACAAATACAATTTATCCAATTCTGGATCGACAATATTACATATTTTAATACTACGTTTGGTTACACAGTATCATGATTACATCAATATTGAAAACAGTTGATTGAATAAATGGCCTCCATGAAACTTTCGATAAAATCGAATGCGTCACAGATTTGATTTTCCACATGGAATATTGGACGATATGGTTATTTATAGATAATATTATTTGACAAAACATTACCCAGTGTGAAATAGATCGTTTGTTAAATTGTATTTGTTTTGTTTTTATCGTATTTAAAGTAAAATGTACAATAATTAGTACTCCATTAGCAAATACATGATCACAAGTTTTACTATTGAATAATATAAAGCAAAGAAAACATAGTTACATTTTTGACCAACTGAAATTCAAAAGAACCCACCATTTAAGTAGGCATAAGCACATTTCTAAATTCTTGGGTTCATAATTCTCAAAATTCCTTGGTTATTAGAATTTCCGCCTTCGCCAATTTGCATTAATCAATTTTAAACACAATATAATTCTTTGGCCTTCCTCTCTTTTATTTTGATTTGTTTTGGATTTCCATATCTGTCTTACTTAACACCTCTTATACTCCTCTTAGAAATTTTATATCCATTCATTTTCTTAGAACCCAGGATCCACACTGTATTAGTCGATAAACTGTCTAATAAATTTTAATTTTTGTTAAGCTTGATATTTTCTTTTTATTCATTATTAATTAATTATTGTTCAGACAGTAGATTAGTCTTGCAGGTGTCGACAGTCGAAAATTCCAGCAGAATTGGAATTTTTAGTACAGCGATTAAAATCGATAGACTAACTTGACTCCCTCGTAAAACTGACTTACGGACGGTTTTTTTGTCGATCCTAGGAATTTCGGCAGATTGTTTTGATAAACCAACAGTATATACTTCAACCTGTGCTATGAATGATATTTTCCATTGTTCGGGTAGTCTTTCCTCTGTCCATACTTGATCGAAACATTTCTTTGTCATTATATCCCATATTCTTCACAGTTATTTGTCTATACTTGTTTATTCCATATCTATTTTCCTGTTTTGTTCTGAGTCTATATTTATGTCTTGTTCATGTGGTGCCTGTTCTTCAAAGTATTTACATCTTCTCATAATTTTATTCAATTATCATCAGTGTAACTCCATTTCTATCTTTGACTGTGAAGATTTTTGCATTTGGCTTCCTTCTAATTGATTTTATGGCTTATGGTTAAAATTTGTTTTATTTTACAGCTTTTCACCGGATTACTTTTTTGTTTAGTCTATTTCAGAATATGCTTTTATTTGAGACTGTGTCATCTTCATTTGAACCGTAGCTTGATATTATAGTCTTGTCTTTATCTGTATTCAATTCCACTACGAGTTGTCTTTCTGAAATTCCTTTCCATGCGCTTCATCACCTCCGCTGTATATCAGGATGTGTTCTTTCTTTAGTTTTATTAATCCTTTTTCCATATTTTCAGTTTCTGATATATCCACCATATCTAGATCGGCTTATTCAATTGAATTCTTCTTGAAGTTTTTATTTTCCAAGTTTTATTTCTTTTTTTTTTGATACATTGTATATTGTAATCTTTGTACATTTCTATTTATCGTGTCCTTTTTGGTTTGTGATCATTCCTGTGTTTTCCTCTATCAGTTTTTTGTTTCCTTTTTATTTTTATAAAGTTTTCTTTCTGCATGGTTGTCCCATTTCATCACTTCTCTATCAACTATTAGTTTCTGGAATCCTAGATTTCCTTTTGTTGCTCTTGATTGTATATTTTCCTCTTTGGTTATATCGTCGTTGATGTAGAATTTATCAGAGTTTCTGTTTGTTTCGATAATTCTACTATATAGGCATATTTTTCCCCAATTTTCTTCTTCATTTGTTTCATGTTGCTTGTTGAGTATATCCATCCCCTATCCCCTGAATTACTATATTAATTCTCCTTCGTTTTTTCTGCATTATACAGGGTGTCCGGAAATTACGCGTCAGGATTTTGGTGGGCGATTCTACATGAAAAATTAATGCAACAAACTTCTATACAATTTTTTCAAAAACTCAAAATTAAGGAAGATAAAGGGTGTTAAAAAATATTTTTTTTTTCTTATTTTTTTTAATAACTTTTTTTCTAGTGTAATGATTTTCGCCAAATTTTGCATGCATGTCACTAGTGTTTCTTTGTATTCACCCTATTAATTTGACGCTAGTCGTCAATGACAAAAGGCTGAAGCTGTCCTTCACCTTAGGAAAATTACTTAAAACTTTTTTGTTTTAATCTTTTTATAAATTTGGATGTCAAATTAGTAAAGAGTAGTGATGTAAAATTTCCGAAACATTCAAGCGCCCCGAATATTCTCGGAAACTTTCCGGGAATTTTGGAAATTTTAGAGAACTTATGGAAATATTGTATCTTTCTACAGTTTTTGCCGAAATCGAACAAATCAGTGGTGAGCTTTATTAAGTGTTGCAGTGTAGTGTACTGACCAAAGACTACGGACCAATGAAAATAGTTTCTTTTGTAAAATCTGTTGCAAATAAAACTTTTTATTTTTTAACTTCATCAAAAAATAAACATAGTTGATCAAAATACCCGTTATTGATAAACTTATTGCTCAACCTATAATATATTGAGCTTAAAATGAACAAATAACTCTTTGGAATGATAATTATGAGTAAAAACAAACAAAACGCAATATAACTAAACAAAATAGCTCTTTGGAATGATAAGTTTAAGTAGAAATGAACAAAACGGAAGTATCGAAGTAGTCTTTGAAAAAAATCTATTCCTGTGAATCCTGGGCTCGTAAATCAGAGAACTCTTCTTCTATTCACCCAAGCTTGACTGACTTGACTCTGTATCGTGCAGAGAATAGTCAGAGCAGTCACTGTCTATTCCGCTCAGTTCATCGTTTTGCGATGTAGGTTTACGGTCTTGCTCTGGACCTGGCTGCATCAGATGAGTTTTAGCAACAGTCTAATCACACAACTCTATTTTTCCATTTTTATCTGGATCTTTTAAGAGCTTTTTATTATGAGCGAAATACATTATGTTTCCTGCCCTGTCTATAGTCAGTCTAGTCCTCCTTTTAGTGTCGATGAATGAGTACACGTGCTTAAACTCGTCTATGTTTCAGCAGAAGAAGCAGGTAATTCCAATATTGCAATGGTCAAATTTTTTAGATCAGTTTTGATACACATTCCCTGCCACCAGCTTATACAATCTACTGATCTTGATGTTTGCAATCATAACATTTTAACGAGTGTTCAATAAAAAATGTGATCAAGTCACCTACGGATTGCAACTGTTTCAATTCGTATGTCTTGGCTAACATCGCAATCATGACATGACATCCACTTTCTAATGTTTAAAATGGGAAATAAGTCCAAATCTCTAATTAAAAATCAATATATTAAATCCTACGCGTTTCAGGCATACAAGCCTATTTTCAAGGATCTTTGATCATACATCTAATAAAATAAACAGATGCTTAAAACCAACAATACAATAAAATCAAAAAAACTTACGTCAATTTCTTAAGATGGAGTCAGAAACACATACATAATTATAATAAAAAAAAAGATCAGACATCCACTTTCTAACCGTCACAGATGCCATGATGCCAAACCATACAAACTAGCCACGACCTACGTTCATGACAGAAAAAGAAATCCATAGGTGACTTGATCACATTTTTTATTGAACACTCTTTACTAAATAGGTTCTTGGAAATATTCTCGAAAGTTCTCGGGAATATTCCCGGCAATTTTCGATTGAAAGTTTCCGAGAATATTCGTATTCAGGAGAACGTTACCATTTTTTATCGGCGAATATTCTCGGAAATTTCTCAATGTTCCCGAATATTCGCATGGAAATATTCTCGACTCACATTACTAGTAAAGAGCATCAAAATATTTTTTAAAAAGGTGCTCGTGTTGCATCATCGTAGAATTAACGGTTTCCGAGAAAAACGACTTTAAACATTAACCGTACCTTAAATAATTAAAAATTCGTACTTTGAAAAAAGTTTTGAAGTTTTTGAAAAAATTGTATAGAAGTTTGTTGCATTAATTTTTCATGTAGAATCGCCCACCAAAATCCTGACGCGTAATTTCCGGACACCCTGTATCTACTTTTCCATGCATCATCTGTATTTTATTGCCTTATTTTTTTTTTCATTGTTTCATTCTCCTTTTTGAAATATATTTCTTTGTATTCTTCATTTTCATACTCAATTCTTGGTAGTTAGGTTTTTCAACATCCCTGTCATTTGTTTAATCAAATCCTTTCTTCTAACTACGTACCCGGTAGGCATGCAAACATTCAGGTATAGGATTCGGCACCCGCTCAAATTCTATTGGTCGATTTCAACCTCTCGACTAATCAAAGGCGAAGTGCCGGAGCCGATACCAGAATGTTGAGCGGCGTTGGAACCCAGATCGGAATGTTGTTGTGTAGTGTGCTTAGATACTTAGTGTCTGGTCAGTATGAGGTGTGTAATTTTTTTTTTTCGGTAGTAACAAAACTGCTAGAGAGGCAACCTCTGTCAGGTTTTCGTGCACCTTTGAATACCCTGACGAAATTTGTATACTTAGTAGGTACTTATTCTACAGGGTGTTTCCTAAACATTGGTGAAAAATTCGAAAGGTGGTTCTCGAGGAAAAATGTTACATCGCATAAAATTTCAATGCTGAATCAAAATTTAAGCTCAATATTTCAAAACACATTGTTCCGTAACTTTATTAAATGCTCCATATTCCATATTATTTATATTATTCAGCACCACGTGACCATGACTATGCAGTGAATATGTGATGGGTTGAATAAGTAGATACAAAAACAAAGCGCGCGCAAAATACAGGGCAACATTCCGACCTGGATTTCGGCACTCCGCCTTTGATTAGCCGAAGAGTTTGAAATCGACCAATTGAATTTGACCGGGTGCCGAATCCTATATCGGATAGTACCATTTTGTGAAAATTATTTAAGTTAAAGTTAAAACCAACAAAACTCAGAAATTCAAGAACTGTGAAACTAATTATTCAGAAAAGTTAATCATTCTCGGAATTTGCTAATTTTGAATCAAGTAAAAGGAATTTTATCAAAGCTTTAATCCTAATTACTGTAGCATTCACAACCACATCGAACATTCAGCTCAATCTATTAATTTTTTTCATTTTCACCACTACAAGTTCCGGGTTAAAAATAGACTACGCGAAACGGTCAACTTGCGAAGGGCTCGATTCTCGATATTTTTCAGTTGCATTTTAGGAGTATAAGTAACAAGACGAATAAATGATGAAAGCCATTCTATAAAGACAATAGAAGTTATGTTATCCAACCAGAATTACTTGGGCCTTTATAAGTCCCCTACAACCTCTAGACAACCACAAAAAAGTCTACATTACTTTCCCGTTCAAGCACGTAAACTCGTACAAATTGACCACAAAACTATCACTATTACTACTAGAGCCAAAGCAATTCTTATAATTTGACAACAAACTTCGTTGGATCAACATAGAACGTGCCGAAACGGCCGAAAAATCCGATCAATAAACAGGTCTCCAGACTACTTTGTCCTCATTTCGAAATATAAATGTAGGAAATTATTTTTGCTGAGGCGGGTACAGATTGAACTGATAAAATGTGCGACATGTGAAACTGCACACAGTGCAATTTTCTGAAAACAAACGGCCACACATTTGATAAAATAATGTCGAGGCACTGTTCTGGATGATTTCGCATATGATTTTCTATCTGCGTACGAAAGAAAGTCAAAGGTTTCAAAAAGTTTTAGAAAAAAGAATCAACCTCTTAAGTTGTACAGTTTTCGACTTATAGTTTTTTAAAGTTGAGTTTCGGACGGCTCGCGGCGCGGCGTTTAAACAGCCATGCCTTGCCGCGCCTTGCATTAAATACCATTATAGCGCTATTATGGGGCGTCCAATTGGTTTTATGTGTAAACTCAAAACTGTAAATACAAGTTCAGAAAGATTCTGAAGTATATTATAGCCTTGGATCAATGATCTTCACAATCTGTTAAGCTTTCTTGGTGGTTTAGGCTGGTAATGCAATGCGCATATTTTTCACATTCATTGCAACATGTTTTTTCCGATGCAATGCAGGAAATAAACTTTGACATCTTGTCTGATTCTTGAGTAGAAAAATTGATCTTCCAAGTATTTTCTTTCTGGGTTTATTTGAATTGTACCAAATTCTTAATTAATACTGACATCTAAGAAAACATGATACATAGATTAATTTGAGTTTCGTCTTTGTTATACTGGGTGGTCCCTTTCAGTTGAGAGCAACTCAGTCAATGCTACCCTTCCGCTGTGTAATGATATATGTAAGTAGCTATTTATGGGTATTGTTTTGTCGACTTTTCTTTAAATTATATTTTTGAGGCAGCACATGTTTTCGTTTTATGTCTTTCATGTGATGCGTTCCATAATTAAAACGTCTTGACTATTTTTTTTTACTATTCGAAAATCCAAAATTATGATCATTTTTTAATGTCACAGTACTCAACTTCAACTTTTTAAGTAATTATCATATTTTAGTTATCGGGCTGTCTCAACTTAAATGAACCACCCAGTAGGTATAACAAATAAATCTATTATGTTTTGTTACATGTCTGAATCAATTAAAAATTTGGTACAATTGCCATATTCGAATGAAGCTGGAAAAAAAAATACTTGAATGGTCAATTTTTCTACTCAAGAAACAATCCTTGATGATGTGGGAGAAGCTTTGACGATCAGATATGCCAGCATTGCACCAGGAATAAAATGTTGCAATGACTGTGAATATGCAAGTTCCAAAAAAGCTTAATAGATTGTGAAGATTATTGATCCAAGGCTATAATATACTTTAGAATCTTTCGGAACTTGGATTTACAGTTTTGAGTTTACAGCTAAAACCAATTATAATGATATTTGATGTAAGGCGCGGAAAGACGGTAGTTTGAACTCCGCGCCATGCGGAAACTCAACTTTGACTAACTATAACTCGAAAAGTTTGTAACTCAGAATGCTGATGCTTTTTTCAAAAACTTTTTTGAAACTTTGGCTTCATTCCATACGCAGATAGTATAGCAAAATTCCTCAAAATAAAAAAGTTTCTCGCTTACTGAAAATGGCTCTGCAGAAACCTTCTCCCACAATTCCTTTATCAATTAAAAAAAAAAGATTCTTGATATCTAGATTTTTTCAGAAGATATGGCGAAGTATGTATGAAAAAATAATGAAACACACTTTTGACATATTTATGACATATTTCGCAATAAAAAAACTCGGCCCTGATAAAAAATGATGTAATTTTCGTTTTCCAATGCCCAGACACCTAGTCTATCATTTTATAAACAAACAATTGAAACATTTCGGCCTCTTTTTCAGTGCACTAAATATACAGGGTGTTCATGAATTGGATGCCGATACTTAAGAATGATAATCCTTGAATGATTTCAAGACAAAAAGTTCATATTTATGCACGTAGATCCGTAAGAGCCTAGATTTCAAGATACAGGGTGTTAAAATGAAGAAAAAAAAATATCATTATACTTTGATACTACTCCAGATATCTTTTTGAAAATTGGTACACGTCTTCTGAATGATATGAAGTTAGAGAGGGCGCCACTGATTCAAAAATATTAGAACACAGCTGGGTGTCAATGCAATTAAGAAGATTTTATTTTTTTAAGCGAAAACCATGCGCCGGACGAAAAAATATCGAGAGAACAAATTGGCTTAGAAATAAATAGAGATTTCAAAAATAATTCTTATTTTGAAAGAAAGCAGTGGCGTAGAAGTTTTTTCTCCAAAAATATTGAGTGCAAAACTCGTACGGATGCCACTGGTAAAAAAAATAAAATTGTTTGTACGTCACAAAATGCATATTGATGCATATAAGACGTGTTCCAAATTTCATAAAGATGTCTGGAATGGTATCAAAGTAATACTAAAAAAAAAGTTTATTTTTTAAAATTTCAACTACCTGAAGTCCTGATACGCATATATTATGAAAAAGTCTGGAATAAGACGACTGAATTTTAATTAAAATTGGTACCTATGCTTTTGTAAGTAAGTATACAGTGTGAATCAATGAGGACGCAAACTTTTTTTAATTTTAAATGAGACCCTGTATATTTTCATGGATGTCGATAGATCTTTACAAGCTGAATTCACCCCAAATTGCGGAACAATTTGACAATATTCCAGACCTTTTCACATGCTGTATAAATATCATTAAATCGGTTTTTGTGAGTAAATTTGGAATTAATCATAAATCAAACCACATACCCACACCATTTATATGTTCAACAAAGCCTGTGTATATGATATATGTATATAGAAATATAACACCAGAAACATTATTTCCAATAGCAAACTGCGTTCTTCTTCAGTTTCATGTTATTGTCCACTTTTTCTTATCAACAAATTTTGTGAGATCATCGTTCATTCAAATTACTCAGCGTCTTCGACCACTATATTATGTCTGACATGCATGTGCGACAGACTGATCTTAATCTGTCCGCTTTATTCTAAATCAAGCACAAAGCTGCTATAACCTTCTAATAATAGGGTACTGAACTCTTTCGAAGAAAAACCAAGGGTCATTACTTTTCTGAGGAAGAGGTAGACGTTGTGATGAATTGATTAATTCATTATCATTATCAATAAGTTATTTTACTCATTAGGAATTAATTATTGTTATGAATTATTACATTAACCCCATTGACTTTCTAATGAGTCCTTCGCACTGCTAATTATTTCTGGAATTATAGAGATGAACATTTTATTGATTATTCTTATCAACTTTGATGCATTAATAATTGCAGCGCGAGTTATTATAATGATAACATTGATAGCACTATTAATATTTGATTTGGACTTATATATTTGGGGGTAATTATGTATTATGTATGCAGATTACACAATACATGAAATAATTATGTATGTATGTATATAACAGAAAACTAATAGTTTCCAAATGAATTAACTTTCATTTTGATTTTGTTTTTCTTTGCTTCCTCAACTATATCAAGTAGTTTTTGGATATTTCTCATTGACGTTTTTAATTATTTCTGCTGATGTTTAAATTTGTTTTGAGAATTTTTCATTATGGTAGTTCAAAGTGAAATAACCTTTCACTCGACAGAACGAATATAAATATTTGTATTCAATGTAAGCATTTTTTGCAATTTTTCCCCGAAACGAAAAAACTAGTAATTAACGGTAATCGATGTGGAAAAAAGACCAAATGTTCCAGGGTTACCCATACCCATGCACAACATAAACCCAAGATACGTACCCATAGCCACTGAGAGAAAATATTTGAAAAATCAGTGGATTAGATATCACATTATTCACACTACAGATTGGAACCGACTGAACAACAAGTCTTCAAATCGAGGATATAATATACAATATACAGGGTGTCACAAATTCGAGTTAATATAAGAAAAAAACCTTTCTTATTATTTCTACTCCTGAGGGCAAAATATGACGATTTTACACAATTTCACCTTTTCCGAGATATGGGGTGGTCAAGCATAAATGTAAAAATCGATTTTTCCCATTATTTTGCATGGACACTTTGAAATTCGACACTTGAGAAATTCGATTGAGTATAAGTCTGTTTTACTGAGGCCGCTAGAGGGCGCCCTCCACTGCACATCTTGTGGTTTAAAATGGTTCTAATTATATTTCATCAAAGAAAAAAAATTCTTTAGACAATTTTAAGACAATTTAAGTAGAACTATAGGCTAGGCATTTCTTATCAGATGGATTAAATTTTCAGATTCGAATTCAAATCAAATCAGAAAATAGATACGAATAAAACGAAAAGTTTTGATATTTTTTTTTATTAAATGAAGACAATATAACATCTTTTTATAAAATGTATATTTTAACAGTAGTAAGAAATAAAAAATATCTTTCGGTGTATGGGGTGTATGGCGGACGCACAAACGGAAAAAAAAATATATTCTCAAATAAATAGGTACAATAAACTCAAGATAGGTATTTAAATAAATCATAAAGAACCACTCCACAACACTTTTATAGCCACTTTTGTTGTAAAGTCTGGGATTATTTGCTTTTTTATTATAAAGTTATCTATTAAAGAGGCATTTCCGATACCATTTTTTGAACAATAATAACTGTTACTGTTCGCGTTAATGTGAGAGAACAAACCTCGCCGGGACAACAGAAAAATTATAACATTTCATATTCACAACCCAACTTTATTTCTAAATTAACCAGAAAACTGGTTGGTTAGTTTATAAACCAAGCAAAGGTTTGGCTATTTTATTTTACTAGAAATTATGGTTTAGATAGGATCTTAGAACATAGTTGTTGGAAAATCATTGGATAGGATAGCTTACATCTCAATTTATAGCCGCAATATTATTTTATTGCAAATTATTTGTCTATTATTTGACAGTCACACTTATCCGTTAGCTCCAAAGGATTCTAACAGATGGCGATATCTGTTGATTGGATTGAGTAAGTATTCAATAGATGGCGCTATTTTAATAAATTATGAATAAAGAGATCCCAAAGAAGTTCTCTATTTGGGTTTGGGATCAAGAAGTTAAAAAAAAATTACTTGGTGAGGTTGATATTCGCATAGTTTTATTGTTTTTCAAAGGTTTTTTTTCATATAAGTGATGAGAGGTTATGTTTGCATTGCATAGTTTTGTTATTTTCCAAAGGATTTTGTTCAAATTAGAGATGTTTGTAGGTTCTATTTGGGATTTGATCAAGAAATTAAAAAAAAATACAAAGTGAGGTTTTGTTTGCATAGTTTTGTTATTTTTTGGAAGATTTTGTTCAAATAAGATGTGTAGGTTCTAATTTGGGGTTTGATCAAGAAATTCAACAAAAATTGACAAAGTGAGGTTATGTTTCCATAATTTTGTTATCTTCTTGTTGAAATTGAATATGTGGGTTTTTATTGTGATTTAGTCAAGAAATTGAAAAAAAAATTACATAGTGAGGTTATGTTTGCATAGTTTTGTTATTTTCCTAAGGATTTTGTTGAAATTAGAGATGTAGTTTTCATTTAAGATTTGATCAATTTTTTTTTTAAATGACAGAGGTCATGTTTGCATAGTTTTTTGAAATATTTTGTTCAAATAAGATGTGTAGGTTCTAATTTGGGGTTTGATCATGAAGTTTAATAAAAATTCACTATAAGTGAGGTTGTGTTTGCATAGTTTTGTTATTTTTTAAAGGATGTTGTTCAAATTAGATTGGTAGGTTCTATTTTGGATTTGATCAAAAATATTGACTTGGTGAGTGTGCGCACTTTTCTCTACGTTCGCGAAAGAAAACGTCAAGACTTTTTTGTAAGGTTTCATGGATTTGGGTCGAAAATTATTGCAAACCCCAGACCACCTTTTAACACTTCGGTGGCGGGTGTCGATCTCGAACTCAAGATTCCTGGCTCGTTTCGCTCTATTTATGTGACTTATACAATTCAAGTTTCGAGCTGTGAAAAACCGGGTATTTCCCCTTCGCAGTTCCGAGAAACATAAAACATATTTTGAGCTAAAAAATAGTAAACAGTTGGGGCGTTGTGCGTACAGTGAGGTTATGATTGCAAAGTTTTGTTACTTTCCAAAGGGTTCAAACAAGATAAGTAGGTTCTAATTTGGGATTTGATCAAGAAATTTAACAAAAATTGACTTAGTGAGGTTACGAGTAAGGTTATGAAGTTTGCCGCATCAACTAGAATGGATGAATAACAGAATAATTATTTAAATTTAACAAAGAAAAGATAAAAAAAGCAAAATGTGAAACAAATTCCGTTAACACAACATTAAGTATTGATTATGAGGCAGTATGAAATTTGCCGGGTCAGCTTGTAATACATAAATACATTCAAAGTCTGCAATTTGTCAACGCAGATGACGTTACAGTAAGATGCGCGCTGGCATACGGTGTTCAAGTGTATCGTGAGTTTGATAGATGGCGCCAAGCATATTTCACACATATTTGAATGTTCAGAAGATGACGCTAGGTTTTTTCATTGACCCATTATAGTTTTTGATGAGTAAAATGGGAAAGAGGGAGGGATCCCAAAAATCTGTGATTGAAATCATAGTTCATCCACCTGTCCACCTTGTTTTCCTTAAAGTTTAAGAAAAGAAGATGGACAGAAATAAAATTATTTTTAATGATACAGGGGAGGTTCAGACAAAATTGATCTACATGCATGCATCCATATTCATTCATCAACTATTATTATGGAAGGGGTGATTTTAAATTTTAAACATAAAAAACATGATTTTTCCAATATAATTATACAGGGTGTCGAAATTGAGATTCAATTTTTGATTTTTTCAAATGAAATTCAAACAAAATCACTGAAAATAATTTTGTTCATAATATCAATAAACCCCGTTAATCGAAGTCTGTTTATTGGCACAACGAACAATTTTATTATGTTAATAAAAAGGTTCGTTAAGTGGATCATCAGAGATTATTGGTTAATGAAAAGGGTTATTAATTCAACGAATCACTATTCATTATTCTTTTCCTTGCTTAACTACGGTCTTTCTTCATTGATTCAATGAATCCTGTTTATTCGGTCAATTAACACAGTTCATCCAGTTAGTTTTCGTAAATCAATAAACAATATTTATTATATACAAACGAATACTGAGCATTAATTGAAAAATGTATTCGTTATATTAATGATTCAGTTCGACAAATAAATGAACATGTACATTGGTGCAACAAAATAATATGTTGATTAATATCACGAACAATTGTTTATCATGTCAATGGATACAATCATTAACTCATAATCTTTGAATCAATGAAGCCGTTCATTGACTCAACGAACGTTCATAAGCTGACGTAACATATTCGTTGAGCCAATGAATGTTTTTATTACTTCAATGAACTGTATATAAGATATAAAGGATTTAATTGGTTCAAACCAAATTGTATGTATTTCAGTCTAAATTCTTTCACTATGCAGACTGCAAGCTGTCGTCAGCAATGAAGGGGGCCATATCCACATTGAATTTTTTTAGCAAAGAAAATACTTTTTGTTGTTACCTACCAACACTTAGTATAAGAATGACTTGGATACTAAGAAAAACAGATTACCTTCAATTTTTAAGAAGATATCTTGTTATCTTGTATACTGTTATGTTATATTTTTTGTTATATTACTCTCTGTGTTATTTCTCTGTTTTACCTGTAACTCTCTCTAAAGTGTTTATGATCAGAAATCGAAGGTTGCCCGGATGAAATTATGTATCTTTCATGCCAATAAATGTTTTTTGTACTTATTATATTTTTTATGTCTAGCATTTCCAAAGTGAGTATAGTGGTTACTAATCAATGTGGTCATTGGATTGATGAACCAGGTAACTGGATCAACGAATGCATTCATTATATTTACGAATAAAGATTATAGAATGAATAAACGTATTCATTGAATCAATAAACCCGTTTATTGGATTAACGTATACGCTCGTTAGTATTACGACTCAAAATTATAACATTAACCAACGCGTTCATTGAATCAATAAGCCCGCTCATTGGATAAACGAATAGGACGTTCGTTAGATTTACGGATAAAAAATGAAGAATCAATGAAAACGTTCATTGATTCTACGAACGTATTCATCAATTCGATAATTAACTTTCATAGGACAAATAAGTATGTTCGTTAACTCAATCAAGAAAGTTTATTGAGTGATGAATTTATAAACATCGAATAATGTATAAGTATTTGTTGGCTCAATAAACTTGTTCATCGAACGAAAAACGATCAATCCGTTCGTTAAGCCAATATTTTTTATATAATTATCACGTACCTTTTTGGTTCATTGATGAAATGTTTGCACATATTTTGGCAAGTGGAGGTTTCTTCATATGGGAAATCATGATTTGGTCAAAATTATTTTTAATCTTTGATTTGGTTTTAACTTTTACGTAGCTGTGAGAGGGCGCTACGCACTGATTTTTGTCTATTTTTGAAGAAATCATTTCACGATTTTCCTGACATGTTTCTACAATCACTTATTCTTGAATACCTATCCGTTATAAGTTGAAGTGGGGGATTATGTATTGTATTATTACTTTTATCATTTGATAACCTCTCACCCTGTATAAAATAACGTAAGCTACATTTTTCCGGGCAGAGTGATTCCATTAAATCAAAGATTAAACTAATCCTTCAACTTCTTGCAAAACAATTTAAGTACCATAAAATGATTGAGAGTAAACAAAAGAGTAAAATAGTTCCTCGAATAGTTCACTAATTTGAATTGAAATGAAATAGTTTATCCATTCTCAACAATTCACAGTTACACATCAAATTGCAAAGTCATCCCAATATTTCGAAAAACCCAGTTATATTTTCAAATTTGTGGCTTCATTATCAAAAAATATGCGTATAATATCGAGATTATTCACAAAATATAGCACAATCAATGAAGGGAATTTTGATTTTTGTTTTTGAACAGCCATCTTTCAATTCAAACAAACAAAACAAATTTGAATATGTCACAAGTTTTCGAATTGATCATTTTTGTTACATTTTTTAAGATGATTCAGTCAGATTCAATAATATACACTTGCCTGATTAAATAGTATAAAATGACGCCCTTAAAAATGTCTTAAAATCAAAATACGTTATATATTTTAAGACTAATCAAGTGCATGTAGAGGTTAAATGAGTAATTTTTGACTGAAGTTTTTCAGGATTGAAAAAAAAAATTCATAAATAATAATAACCTGCAAAATATTTATGTTCAGTACCTTAGAACGTGTTAAGACTAGCACATCTTATGGAATGAACTTCTCCAGATAAACTGACTAGACGGCTTAATGGACAGAATAATAAAACAATTAGAAACTCACCGCTATAGCCATACACATTGAAAATGGTGTTTCCTTTGCAACCACGCAACGTGGATTGTACAGGTATGGTCACAAATACACAAAACACTAAAATAACACCGGAACAGTCCACCCCTTCAATGGATGATTTTTCCACACTGAGCGAGGATGGGCCTTCAAGATGGTTCTTGATTCTTGAATAAGTTCATGAACTGACGTCAGTGTGTCACCGTCAAGCTCCTCCCCGCATTCTCATCATAATGACGAGTCTGGGAGTGACGTCACTAGTACTTTATCTCGTTCTGTTGCGTGGGATTTTGTCGGATATCTCTTTTTATTATCGATCGAGTAGGATCTTAGCATTGGTCAGCTACGGACGTTTTTTTGACGGCTGTGGTAGTGGCTGTGTCGGGCTGGACGGCAACGAATGTTGCTCGAGTGGGACGTTCAGTATTAGGCATAGGCGTGCGGTTGAATTTTTCTGAGGAAATATTGCATACCTACCTGCAGGATCTGATGATATTATTAGAAGAAAATAAATCCTTGATTTATTTGAATATACAGGGTGTTTACGGTCTTGTGATTTTTTCTTCAATGTTTTTTTCTACGCGTTAAAAGAATATGATTAACGCTAAAACGCCTTAGCAAAAGTTGAATATAGTTGAATAAGAGAGATAATGAATTTTTTGTACGATTTTATTTTCAAAAATGATGACACTAAATTGCAAAATTACTGCTTTATCACAGTAGTTGTTCAAAGTTATCGCCCTGTTGTTGAACGCAAAGTCTCGCTCGACGTATCCATGAATTATTATTATTATTATTATAATTATTATTATAATTATTATTATAATAATAATAATTATTATTATTATTCGACTTTTGCTAAGGCGTTTTAGCGTTAATCATATTCTTTTAACGTGTAGAAAAGAACAATAAAGAAAAAATCACAAGACCGTAAACACCCTGTACAAAAATTGATTTGCTATATTCTGATAGTCTATCACAAAACTCAGATCTTGACTGAGCTTTACCAAAATTTGATTTTGGAATTGACAATTTATTTATTTATTGTAATACATAATTCATTCTTTCCAATGATAACAATGAATATAGAAATGGAAAATTGTGTGATGAAGACATCAGAATCATCACAAATCACAATACATATACATACCTACTGAAATATTGAATTTATTATGGCTAGCAAAATACAAAATTTGTCATAGTCGCCAAGAGAATATAACATTATATTCATAAAATAACTACAATGGTAATGTGGAGAAACAATTTTTATAGAACATAAGAAATAAGAATATGCATGGGTTAAAATTCAACAATACAGAAAATCATATCACCAAATTGACATCAAAATTTAAAAAATCAGTGGCGTTGTAGTGAATTTTGTACACTGATAATAAAGACTTTTGTTTCCAACTGTTTACAGTCTAGCCGCTTCTTTCGAATCGTTTTTTCTGATTCGTTCTTTTAAGTATGCCACGTGATTATTTGATCCAAACGAGTTTTGATTCGGGGATCAGTTGCGAAAGAAAGCGGCTTCTGACTATAGTTCAAAACCAGCGTGCGGTCGATGCCGATTATGTAAACAAACTACACGTGATTAGACAAAGCAGAACAATTCAACAGTCACGTGGGTTTGTTCATTTCACGTGACCTGCTTTGTCTGATCACATGTAGTTTGTTTACATCATCGGCAGCTCGGTTTCGAAGGTTGTATAGGAGTAGAGGACTAAAAAGTACCGGAGTCTAGTAAATCACACCAGGCACGTATTGTTTTACGAAGATTTGGAGACAGCAACTCCATCTATCTGCGAAACGATATATATTTTTCTCCTGCAGCTGCAGATCCAAGCCGCACTGATGAGCTGTTATGCAGCGAAACACGTCTGTGGATGGATCTGTGGGAGAGAAATAGTCTTTCGCAACTCCTAGCCTTTGGGCTATTGGTTACGTATTGTTTTGCCTAACTTAGCAGAAATGGCCCATTTTGGAAGAAATCATGATGAATTGGTCATTTTTGCCAAGTTCAAGATTTTATAACTCTATCCTTTGTTCAATTATTGTCAGGGATTACATACTTTTCGCCCGTCTTTCGAATGGTGCTAGTTATTTTATCAAAATTTACACACAAAAAAGTGTTTTAACCCTTTTTTTAAGCGTGATAAAAAGGCACTAAACAAAAGTTTTCCATTACTGTACCATTACTTCTTTGACAGCAGGATAAAAGTTTTATCAAATTTTAGGCCGTTTCTATTTATCTGGCCACCACTGTTATTCTCCAAAGGATTTTGTTCAAATTAGGTATATGTATAGGTTCTATTTGGAATTTGATCAAAAAATTTGAAAAAAATATAAGTTCTCTCTCTCTCGCTCTCAACTCAGACTTCTCGCATTCTCTAGTCTGGAAAAAGTTTCAATTCTGCCACGTGCACAATATGCTGCACATGTTTTTTTTTGCCCTTGAAGAAGTTTAATGGTTCTATTATCGTGCTGTGTTTCCAAGCAAGTACATATTTCGTAATCACAATGTAACTGTAATGGTGCGTCCCCATGGGCGTAGTGGACGCGTTTTGACATTGTGAGCGTATTGACATACCCGTTCTAATTGGTTGTATAATTTTAAATCATTACGGCGGGGATATCACCAACCAATCATATCGAAAAACGCGAAAACGCCGTCCTTGCAATACGCACATGAGGACCCTCCATAAAAGTACATGATAAGCCATTTCAAGAACTTCATTACTGACCGTTTTCTTGAGATTTTTCAGGCGAAATAAAGATGTCGACAGCTTTTTTTTGTTAATATGGATATCAAATGTTGATGACTGGTCCAGATATATTTCAATGATCTGTTACATTAAACTGTCTCAGGCTTAAGACTATGTTTTCTGTTTTATTCAATGTTAAAGAGATACATTATTTTGATCGGACTAGTTTACTGAATTGTGTGAAATCTCTGTCATGCGTGTTTTAGAAAAGCTGTCGGGTCCTCAGCGAAAAGGATGCCGCGCGGCTGACACATGGATTTGAAAATTGAATAAAACAAAAACTGTTACAAAATATCATCTTTTTTTATTTTTTATTTTTTCACTTACATGTGAAATCCAAGTTTACAGCAATTTAAACAAGGTATTGGTCAAATTGCACCCTTCACTCTCCAAACACTGATGAGTAAGCCTTTTTCTGAAGTTTTCGTGCACTGCAGAATGTTGTTTTTGAGGGCTACCAAGATTCTGGGACGATCGTTAGAATCCCCACAGAAATAAATCTAGTAGGGCAAAATCATCAGAGCGCGCTGCTCAGCTCTCAAGGAGATGAAGCGCCCGGGGAATCTCTCTCCCAAGAAGTGTGGGCTGTGGCAGGAACCAGATGTCTTCCAGCTGCATCACATCCAACTGATGCAAGAGAAAAATCCTGGATCATATAGCCAAGTTACTGTAACCACTCGGTCATTCTCTTCAAGGAAATAAGGGCCAATGATCCCATGTCTTGAAAAGCGTGTAACATAAAGTTCCTTTCCTTTTTCGAAAGGGAAAGATCACTATTTCGAAAATACAAACACTTTTCACGTGATATCATGATCGTTCATCAGTTTCTGAAACGAAGCCTGACAAGCAGCATATATATATATATATATATATATGGGACAATGAACGCGTATGTCAAGTAGCCGCCACAATTGATCCAAAACAAAGGGTTCTGGGACTATTCTGTGACCATCTATAGAAGCAAATTATACAGCACAAGCTGGTAGCCGTTCCGATTTTATCCTCACTATGTAGCTTTGCCCACTTGGTGTGCTAGCAAAGGAAAATATTGGCAGTCCCAGTTACTAGGCATAACAACAACCCATTTGCCAGTTTAACTTTGGGAGTCCAAATTACAAATGATTAGTAGCTGAGTGGTAACAGAATCCTTTGGAGTGGCATTTGCTGATATAATGAAAATCAGGTACCTAGCCTACCAGACAACCAGAGTGTACCCAGACACTGTGTTTTAGTCTAAAACCAAAGGAATCTGGAATTATCAATATTACTTGGGACTTTAAATCTATTTCTTGACTTTTGGTGAGCGTATAGGTGTCAGATGGACCCATTTCGAAATTATTTTATTAATAGACCTGGGCCCTAAACGTCTCCAATTTTTATCAAAAATTTACAAAAATAGACATTAGAACTTCTCTAAAACTTACTGCTGTTTTTGATCACTAAACAATAAGTGGTCAGGAAAAAATGTCAATTTTTGTGAATTCTTGAAAAAGGCCGCTGGTCTATTGATTGAATATCTCCAAAAATAGCCTATCTTTATAATGATATGTTCACCAAGTTTGACTTACCCACCGCCAAACACCCTGTATGTCACTTTGTCCTACAAAGTGTTTTTGAAAAAACTCAAAATGACAATTACTCCTAAAAATTGGTTTAAAATTTGAAAAAACACATATTGACATGACACACAAAATGTTAAAAACAAAAATATTTATTGATCATAACAAAACAAAGCTTCAAGGGTAATGTGTGAACAAGGTAACTTGAAATAAACTCGAAATAAGTGATGAAATAAAAACAAATTATCAGAATTCGCAATCCTTGCAACAATTGCTCGGCGTTGGAGACATTGGAAATTATAACACCATCCACAAAGAGGGTTTACAAGAGCACAAGTGGATAAAAAACTTATTATTGATAAAAAAAATTGCTTTAAAAAAACTATTAACGAAGAGAAGATTCTGATTTTTTATACAGGGTTTGCAAAATCTTGAAAAACCTGAATTTTTTTCAGGAGTTACCCACTCTTATTTTTATTTTTGAAAACTCCAATTGAATTTGTTTTTGGACAGCATTAGAAGTTGAAATACATATAGCATTGATGACTTTATCTTTAAAACAGGGGTACCTATCAAAAAGTTCCAAAGAATGATTTTCGTGTTCTCAAAAATATTTATTTCGAAAAAAACAATCCGTGATTTCCCAAAAAGTGGTGCCTTCCTACCGCCTTTTTGAAAAACACGGATTTTTTTTTTAGAAGTTTAAAATTATAATCTACAATCTTTACTAAATATTAGGAAAACTAAAAAGATCCAACATTCATTACAAATCTCCGATTTCACTTACAAGCGTTATTCTTAACAATTTTTGTGGATGTAGTTCTGCTCAAATAGTTATTTACCTAACAAGTGCGGAAAGTGGTACTTTCCCGCACGCGACGGCAGTTGCAAGCCATTAAGGGCGGAAAAGACATTTTCCGCAAGAGTTAGGTACAATGTTTTCTCCACGAGTGGTTTTGTCCATCTTATTTATAAAAAAAGATGTTTTTGATACGCAAAGATTTTCTAATAATACCTCAAAATGCCACATAAGGTAGAATATAACATAAATCACTTAATTAGTCCTGAACATGTTTATTTTTGACAATACAAAAATCGTGCGGAAAAGTAACTTTTCAGCACTAGTGTGGAAAAGTTACTTTCCCGCACGATTTTTGCATGGACTCATTTTTAACAATATAAAAATCGTGCGGAGAGTACAACTTTCAAAACGAAAAATCGTGCGGAAAAGTAACTTTTCCGCACGCTCGTAGGAAAAATTACAAATGAAGGTAGTGGGTATACTCTTGGAAAAAAATCTGGTTTTGAAATTTTTGCGAACCATGTATGAAAAAATTTCTTTTCGTGAAACGAATTTTTTTCAAAGATTTTTTTTGCAGATACAGAGCTCTGAACCCATCGATTTAATTTTTTAGCTCTAACTTATGCACCGGCTTGTATAATTTGATAAAATTTTAGTATGTTGTGTAGACCATGAAGACCCTTAAAACTATAGTAAAGTCAATAGTTTGAATGGTAGGGGGAACCAGGAACAAACCATCTGGGCCCAATTATGACAGGTGACATTTTACAGTGCTGGAAACTAGTTTTTCAATATGCTGACCTTTTCTCCTCAAAAAATGGTGCTCTTCTTTTTTTTTCGATAATACTAACCGTTTTCGAGATAACATGGTTTTTGTTATACACGTTATTGCAATAATACATCAAAATACCACGGTAAAACAGCAGTTGTTGTTGATGAAAAACCTCTTGACAGTCTCAGACTGATTGATCGTATTACAAATAGTCAATTGAATAAAAAAAAAAAAAAAAAAAAATACTAATTTTTTTTCAATTTTCAACTTATTTTGGTATAGGAAATCAATCTTATAGAGAATTTGAAAAAGTAGTTTTCAGCTCTGTGAAATGACCCCTGTCTAAAATTGGGTCCAAAAGGTTTGATGGTCAGTCCGTTTCTGGTTCCCCCTAGAATTTAAAATATTGACTTCACTCAAGAGTATGCATGGCCAAATCAAATAATTAAAAGGTTGTTTGGTTCGTGGAACCTGTGCCAGAGTGAAGTAAAAGCATCGAATAATTGTTTTGGATATTTCTAGAACTTTTTCCCTGCCTTCTTTCCAGTTAAGTGAATATTGAATAGAAGAGGCAACCAAGTTATAAGCTGTGTCCCAGACCAAGGAATCAAAGAAAGTCTGATCGTTGATCTTGATGATTCTAGAAATAATAAATAAATCCAATTCAACCCAAAATATAACAAATTCTAACGACTTGCTGGAGAGTAAAGACGTGTTAACCAATAAGATATACCCAATATATTGAGCGAACACTAATTATGTTTCTATTGAACAAATATTGGAAAAAATGGATATTTTTGAACTGAGTGTCCTTCATTTGTGAGAATTGTTGTTTTCTTTTGATAGAACACAGTACAAATAAATTTTTGGTACTCCAATGGGTTGTCCGATTTGTCCAATTTTATCTCAAATTGGTGATGAACATAGAGATTCTCTGCAATTTCCAGTACCATTTTATAAAAAAATACATCATAACAGCTATTTCAGTTGATTACCTCAAAGAGATGAAATACAGGGTGTCTCTAAAAGGTCTTAACAAACTCACCTCAGACTGAAATGTTACCATTTCCGAGATACGGGGTGATCAAGTTTAAAATTAACAATTGAATTTTGTCATTATTTTGGACACTTTTTCACATATTGGCATACAGGGGTTTTGTTTCGATTATGAAGTCTGTTTTACTGTGCCGCTAGAGGGCGCCCTACACTTTACATTTTGTGGTTTAATATGTCCACTGTATAACACTTCATTAACCATGAAAAATTGTTTCATTTATACCTCGGATGAAAAGAAACTTGAAGTTGATTTGATACTTTTAACAATGAAAAATATTTTGAAAAAACCTTTTTTGCAATACGCCTCTGCAAAGGAAGAAATTTATCCGTTCACTTAAATTACAAAAACTTACCTTTTCGAACAAAATTATCGGAACAATAGACCACAAACAAGAGAGAATGGAAAGCAAAAATATGAAACAATGTTCTATCATCTTGTACTCCTGTGACCTAGACAAGGGTTTATCAGTAAATGTTTTGATTGAAAATTCAATCTATGTAACGGTCCAGCCGGATACATTTTTCAGTATCCTTGCCTAAATGAATCCAGTAGCAGCAGTACTTCTTGAGAATACCCAACACCCCCTCAAATACATCTGAATAAAATCCCAAAAAATCATCAATAGAAGTGTTTAATCAAAATCACATCAACATAAAGCGAACTCAAAATTAACAAAAATAAAATAGTCGTAAGATAAAAATTAATAAATAGTTGGACATCCTACAATAATTCATATCCACCTATCATAATATCAAACGAGATTCTAATCACACTAAATTGCCATATTGCTTGAATTTTACCAAACCACATCGTTCAAATTCAGATCAATTTTTTCGGAATTCTGGCACTGGATTTATCAAAACTATTCCAACTCCATAAGTACCTTGGAATGTCCATAAAAATACTCAAAATAAGTACCCTATGATAAAAAGAGATCAACTCGGAAAAAGTTGAGGAAATACTCACACCAAACTGCGGACTTGATCATAAATTTCAGAAAAAGTTGCCTTGATATGCACAATGCAGTCTTTTTGATTAATTGACGGGAATATATCGAATTGCAAAAGTCAGCAGTTTGGGCTAAACTAATTTAAATCTGTTAAACTACATTAAAGTGTCCATAGTTTACAATATTTTTACTTAGGATGGCAACGGACTTTAATCTAAAAAAAAACAACCACCAGTATGGAAGTGTGATTTTTTTAGTTCTAAATTTGTCAAAAATTAAAGAAAAATTGTAGACTGAATCATTTTCGAAGCTAAATATTTGTCCTGAAATTAGATTATACTCTTTCAGAATAATGAGGATTAGGAAATTTGAAATTCAATAACTTTGGAATTCCATGCTTCGGATGATTTCATAGAATTTTCAAGGTTCTATAATACATACAGGGTGTCCCATAATTATTGAACCAAACTCCAGCTCTGTATTTATCGATCTAAAATAACCTAACTTTATCATATGAACATATACCGGCAAACGCCCCCTTAGGGAGCTACGCCACCTCAAAGGGGGACTCCAGAGGATGAATTTTTCCAATTATTCCCGAAACGGTTTGAAATAAAGTTTTGAAACTTTGGAATCCTACTACTATGCTGAATTCAAAAATTAATTCAAACATTTTATTACTTGGTCAGAGGCGTATCATTTGGGGGGGGAAGTATGAATAAAAAACTGGTCTTTTTTTATTAATGATCATTTCGTCTTTTGTCCTACAAACTATCAGAACTTGACATTTTTTACGCAAAAAAGGTCGTCTTGGTTTGTATCGCTGGGGACGCACCATTTTCGAAAAAAATGAGTTTTAACATTACACTACATGGTATTCACAAAATCATAATACAGGGTGTTTCCTGAAAATTGGTCGAAATTGGTGGGGTATTTTCATAAAAAAAAGTTTTCTTCTTGCTTTCTAAGGAAGCTACGCCTCTCAAATAAGACACCCTGAAAACGTTATTTCTCCAATATTTCCAATAGAAGAGTATTTTTCGAAAAATGTTAATAGGAACTTTTTTTCATGAAAATATCTAAGAAATCACCCCACAAGTTTTTTACCAATTTTTAGTAAACACTGTATTATGATTATTGTGACTACTTTCCAGCGTAAATTTTAAATTCCTTTTTATCGAAAATGCAGCATCTTAGCGATACAAACAAGGATGACCTTTTATGCGTAAAAAACTAAAGTTTCCGTAATTTGTAGAAAAAAAGACGAAATGATGATTGATAAAAAAGTTTCAGTTCATTTTTCATACTCACCTGCCAAAATGATACGCCTCTGACCAAGTAATAAAATGTCTGAATCCATATGCAAACTTTCAAAACTTTATTTCAAACCGTTTCGGAAATAATTGGAAAAATCCATCCTCAGGTGTGCCTTTAGGAGACGTGAGCCGATATATGTTTATAAGATTGAGATGGGTTATTTTTGACCAATAAATACAGGGCTGAAGTTTCGTCCACTAATTATGGGACACCCTGTGTACATAATTATAAAATTTTAAATTTCTTTTTTAAATCTCATAAATTGAAAATTTTCAAATTTTGATTGCAACTTATTCAAATGAACAATGAAAATTTAAAATTGTTAATACAGTGCACCAAAGTTTCCTAACCAATCAACTTTGATACAATCTCTCAACAAAAACGAAATTAATTGCCGAGCAAAAACAACAATTTCCTCGTTTTACGTTTCTGGAACTTTCTCATGTACCACAGAGGGCGCTTCAACTGCTCTAGATTTTGACTAACTAAGGTGGTTGTTTTTTTCAATTAAAACTACTGAATTGAGGATAAAAGCTTGTCAATTAATACGGTATCAAACATCCTAAAATGTAACGTTCCAACATGGTTAAAAATTGATTAAACCTATATATTTATCTTGTTATTGTTCTGAAATAGTTACCGCTAAAGCTACACGTGTATAAAGGAAAGCTCGTGAAAATGTTGCAATAACGCCAACTTTGGAAGATATGTGAATTTGCCTTAGCTAAGTACAGAAGTAATCATTCACTTTTCTATTAAACACACCGTATATTCGTAGCGGAACTATTGCATTTAATTTAGCTACCATTAGTAAAAATATATTGTTCCAATTATTGTACAAACTTTCGATTCCTTATAATAGCAATTTTGAATTTGTTTGAGCTAAATTTAAACGAAAAGTTGTTAAAGACAGATCCCTGAGTGTGCAGACATAAGCTGCTTAATGCTTACACTTAGATTTTATTAGTTTACTAAAATTCGTAAAAATATCACGTTTGTACACCAAAAGGAACCTGTCGCTGAACGATTAGGTAAAGATAAATAAATCTATAGTAGTTAATAAATGCCTAGTCTACGGGCTAAAATAACTTAGTCTTTAAGTAACCAAAAACGGCAGGAATTAATTGAAATTACTGAAACAGATTTGTGATATTGATGCTGGAAAAACGTTACTTGGCTGGTTTTTAAATTTTCACCCAACCCAAAATTCCTCAATAATTAGTCGGCATAGTTTGCACCTAAATGAAAATATACCGGGTACATCAAAAGGTAAGTTGATATGGATTTAGGGTATGGTAAATACATACTTACCAATAAAAGAGCCATTTGTAATAGCGGAGTTTTTTCATTATTAAACTGTCAGGCAATTTGTAATCAGGAAAACAAAATACATCCGTGAAAAAGTTCAATAAAACTTCATTTTATGGTCTAAGACTGGATACCAAAAGTTATTCAAATTAATTAGTTCGTTTTTGAAAAATTTCAGAAAAACTCTGTACAAAACAATTTTGGAAATCGGTAAGTTGGTTTAAATCGATGATTTTCAACGACAAGATTATCATCGAACGTTGCACTTTCCGGATACTCTGTATAAAGTGTAAAAAAAAATGTTAAAAATTTAGGATCGAATGATGGTATTTCAAGTCGCATTGAATCTTATTTTCTGGAATAAATAAAATCAATTCTGGATAAAAAACATGGTTTCCAAACAAGCCGAACCCTTCAAACAAAAAAATGCAATTTCCGAAACTGTAAACAGTATTAAAAAAATAAAACAGCTTCAAGAAACTTTTCAAAGTTACATCAATCTCACCCAATACCGTTCCAATGAATAAAAACACAAATTTAAGTGTGTCGTCTCTTCAAACTGAGCTCCCCGTCCGAATCCGGAATCACGATTTTTTCCTCCAAAGCTGCTGCCTTGGTGTTGGCTAAATGTGCCTCGAGTGCCTCCTTCACCAGTCTCATGGTTTTTGGTGAGTTTGGAGGCGGAAAGTCAGTGGCGTTAGCTGAACTTGTATTTCTCGAGTGGGCTCTAGAATGGGCTCGAGAATGAGCACGCGAGTGGTTTCTGCTGAAACCTTCGGCAAAAACTGTAATCGAACATAGAAAATATATGATAATACAGGGTCCTGCAATAGTGCTCGTATCGTATACCATTCAGGTAAGGAATCTCTTTCATGCGCAGACCTATACTATACATATGAGTGCATTTTAGGAAAATATTTTCGCGAATACAGAGTGGTCCAAAAAAAAAGTGACGACATTTTAATTTTTTTTTCAAATGAGACACCCTTTTTTATATTAAGATTTGTTTCGGTGTTCTTTCTCATGTCCGAAATTTTCATCTGATTTGCTTTGATAGTTTTCGAGAAAAAAACAAAAAAATCATTTTGCAACCTTTCAAAAAATAATTTTTAAAATGGTCTTAGGTCTGGTTTTTTTCTGTGAAATAATATACAGGGTGTACCATTTGACAATCTTGAGAAAAACTGCTTTGAAAGTTGTCACATTCGGAATCATATTTCGGATACCCTGTACAAAATAGAAGAAAACCATTTGATGTTCGAGTATCTTCGGACTCACTGTAAAGGAATGGGGAGATATTTTTTTTTTGTTTTTTTTTCTGTGAACTCTTTTATGCATACTAATGCCAAAAACAATTTTTTATTTTTTTTTATCCATATTTATTCTAGAAAACTCAATTAATATCTGCTGATTTTCTAACGGTTTCATTCAAAATACTCTCAGGGAAACTACGTCACCGACACGTGATCCTGATCAACAAATGAAACGACTCGAAAGACTGGTGACGCCCCATTCTAAATTTGTTGCCAGGTTGTGAAATTAGTGTAGCATTTTATTTAGCTCTATAGCGCATCCACCAATGAAATCACTCGTACACTCAAGTCTATTAGGTAAATTTCGAACGAGCTGACAACGCCGCACCATGTGGGTAACCTAACCTTGTTTTTTATTGTTTACATCCGTGATTTGGGATTTGGGTACTGTTGCTTGTTACTGTTATTATTGTTTCCAAACATATTCCAATACACACAAAAATTATGGAATGTCCATTTCCACCTGTGTAAGTTCTCCATCGAGTGCTTCAAAAATTTGGAGACGAAAAAGCCAGTTGAAAAGCCTCGATTCCGTGAAATATTCTAGAAAGAGTATACAGGTGCAAATGGACTTTTTTTATGTTGAAATATTGTAGCCTCATCCTTTCTGAACATTTTGTTGTTTGAGGTGACTTGATAAGTGTTTTTTCGAAAAAGTTACGAAGCTTTGTATTGGAGTATGTTTATGAATTTTGGACAATGAAAGACAATGATGAGTGTTTACCTTTTATTGTCACGCAATATATAAACTGTTTCACTGGTATATGAGAGCATAAAACCCGGAAGCCACTGATAACAATGATGACACAAAGCACTTTTTCTTCATTTTTGTCACAGATTCAAACACAAGCTTTTCTTTTTTTTTCACTGAATGAGAGCTTCACCGAATATATGAGGACTTTTGATTGGGTTTTAACGTATAAAAAATGAAAAGTTTGCTATTTTTGAGAAGCAAATTTGAAGCAAACAGCAAAACAAAACAAACTTTGAGGTTAGGTTAGGAGTAGAGGAAGACGGCGCTGTGTTGGTGTTGCCACATTGACACAGAAATCACATGAGATCATGCTTGTTAACCTAATATAATATGATTTAGCGAGTGATTTAGTCTTGAATAAATAAAAAAAATTGGCTCATACTTGAATAAATAAATAGTTGATCAATTTGATTACTCGGAATATTCAATAGAAAATGTTTGATTTGTTTCTATATAACCCCACTCACCTATTGTCCGGAGTAAAACGTAAACTGTGGCAAACGCGCAGAAAGCACGCAAAATCGGAAAAGGTTGTCTCTGTTTAATCGAGAAAGATGGAAAAGCTAGGAATAGTACGTCAGAGCCCCCCATTGAAATTGGTTTGAAATTTCTTTCACAATTTCAAACAGCTCTAGTAAATTGACAAATTAACCAAATGACTTGAAACTCTCACAGAGTACTGTTTGAGCAATTATTCTAAAAATCATGTTTATATATTTTTGTTAACTCTCGAATTCCCTATTGCCACTGCGGAGCTGGTGAAAAACAGACCCAAGACCATCTTCAAAATTATTTTTTGGAAGGTTGCAAAACGATTTTTTTTGTTTTTTTCTCGAAAACTATCAAAGCAAATCAGATGAAAATTTTGGACATAAGAAAGAACACCAAAACAAATTTTTAAATCCATAAAAATACAGGGTTTAAAAAAAAAAAAAAATGTCAAACCACTGTATTGGCGGAAATATTTTCCTGAAATACACTCATATGTATAGTATAGGTCTGCGCATGGACGAAATTCCTAACCTGGATAGTATACGAGCTACTGTATAGTTTGTGAAAATGAGAAAATTGGTAAAACTTGGTTTTCAAATAAGAAGAACGTTATCGCATCATTTGACATGTCTTTTTATGACCATAATCATGGGAGTAAGCGTAGAAAGAATTTTCTATCAATGTGCCATTTCGCCGTTTTGCCAACCAAATGTAGGGGATACATTACAAAAAGGGTAACATATAGTGGCCGCTCAGATCCTGCGACTTGATGCCTCTTGATTATAATTGTTGAAGCGAGATAAAAATTTCGACTGCAGGACAAATTATGGATTTTTATAATTTCTTTGGACAAATTTCTAATAATCAACTTCAGATGGCTGTTGATGGCAAACGGATTGAAAAAATGAATCGATATGTTTACACAAATCTATCAAATTACAACTCTGGCAATCATACAAGGTGTCCCAAAAAGTCGTGATAGGCATTTTTTTAATAATGGAATGGATTTTTTCTCATCCAAAAATAAAAATCGACGTGTCGGAACGTAAAAAAAATAGTTCCTGAATAAAAATGAGTATAATATAGTAGATTATCAAAGACAAACGTATTTTTAAACAAATTACTTACGTTTATCGAGACTAATAATAGATCCCACAATCTCATTAGTCGAAATAACTTTCTCCTCATCGATCATTTTTCTTCTCCTGACAAGCCACCAGTCTGCCAGGAATATTCCCAATGCAAGAATTTTGATTCCTGCACATAATCCCACATATCTGAAGCGGAATTGTTCTATGTCGTACAACAGACATCGACCTAAGTAAAAGTGAATCAAATCAAGATAAATTCTTGATTTTAATAAATTTACCTCCAGAACCCTCGCAGGTACTTTTCCAAAGTAGACAGGTTGAGTCGATGAGATTGCCGAAAAGAATTGGCGCTGGGATGTACCCAAATAGACGGAATATCACAAACTGCATTCCTAAGGCAAATGATCTCTCTTCTTCACTGACAGACCTAGAACAAATGTTGGGTTATGCTTTGACCCAAATAAGAATTAACTGCCCGGATGGACAAAATAACATGAAACGTAGTTGTCAGTGTTTTATTTATTTTTTTTGAGTTTGAAAATTGAGATTGGATCACCCTTTATAATAGTACCTTTATAAAATTCCTTGTGAATGTAATAAATTTTATATTGGAGAGACCTCACGACCTTTAAAAAAGAAAATTGAAGAACATAAATCATTCATGAAAAAAAGGGAACATGCATTTGATAGTTATCATAAAATAAATTGGGATAATTCAAAAATCTTGAACATAGCCCAAAAAAATGAATTATAAATGCTGAACATATGTAAAGTTAAACAATCAACACCATACACTTCACTTCAATGTCAGTAAAAGTTACATTTTGTGCCATAAACACAAAAAAAACAATTTTACTGCAAAACCACAAAAAAACGAACTACATTTTTTGAATTTGAATTAATTATTCCTTTTTTAGGTTTCACTAACGACGAAAGCAGATTCGTTTCCGAAACGTTTGATATTGATAGGTTTTATCATGTTTTACTATTAAGTAATAGACTTTTTTTCAGGTGATATAGAAGATCGGGTTTATAAACACTAGTTTGATTGTTATTTGATAGGGTGCGGCGAAATACCCAAAAAATTCTTGTAAAATATACCTTGATGGAGTTCTTACCTCAATACTATCATCAATAAAGGCATCTGCGTGATTGCCACGATAAATGTCATAAAAAATAGCAATATCAAAAACGGATATATGGTATGACATTGTGAATTACATGGTCCGGCCGTCGCTACAGGCACTATTGTCACCTCCGAGTGATCACTCTCGAGTGACGAAGCGTAGTTTATGGAAGATCCATTTTTCAAGCTCATATTTCCATGAATACCTGCAAAGATTGGATATTATTTAACGAAAAAATGCTGCTTTTGATAAACCGCCAAACTATGCAAGATTTTTTGAAATATCGTCTTGACATTTTTTCATGTTTATTACAGGGATCTCGGAAACTATAGCGGATACGGGAAAGTTTGAATGGGCAAAGATTTTCAGTTTTCAAAGCTCTACTCAAAACCATTTTTAGTTTCACAAAAAAAATAGATTTCCATTTGAAAATACACAAGTTTGTCATATGTCAAAAATGACGGTCCCTTGCGACGGAACATTTTTTCGACATTTGATTTGGATTGAAATTTCCAAAAAGTTGTATTTTGAAAAAATCACCGAAAAATCAGTTTTCTTGACATATCTATTGACAGCTGACAATTTTTTTAAAACCAAACATGGGTTTGAACAGAGATAACAAAATTGCATATCTTTGCCCTCTTGTATGTATATTAAAGAAAATTAATCAATGGAACAATAATAAAATAATGCTGTAAAAAACAATAATTGTATCTAATAAATATAATCTAAAATAGTGCATATTTTTTGTTATAATGATACAGGATCTCCCGGAAATATTTGAACTGTTTATTCTACATTGAAAAAAAAAAATAGCTTGCTATACAGGGTGTTTCAAAAACATGTTGCCAAACTTTAGGGGGTTATACCTTACCCAAAAATATTACGATAGACTCCAAATTGTCCAGTCCAAAAGTTGATATAAAAAGAGATACAGGGTGTCAAAGTTGAATTTTAATTTCTTACTTTGTTGATGAAATTTGGTATATGGGGATTGTTTGACATGCGAAATTCAAATCTGACCTTGATTTGGCTCTTACTTGTAGGGGGCGCCACTTATACACCTTTCAACTCATTCAAATAGCCATAACTTTTTTGTATGCACTCCTACTTTTTTTTTTATCAAAAATTTGATGTTTCCGCCATATTGAAATGAAAAAGGTATACTTTGTGAGAGTGGCTAGGAGTAACCTTTTTGAAGATATTTGCACTTAAAGTAATCCATGCAGTGTGGTTTTGAATAAAAAATTTTGAAAATAGACATAAGTGGCACTGAAAACGGCCTTTCATGCTAATTTTGACAAATATTTCAATATTTTTTATTAAATAAAAGTTCTAACTTACTTTTGTATTTTTTTTTTCTTTTTTATTTTTCATTTTTTTCCATAATTAACATTGGCGTTTTCAAAGCCACCCACGTTTATTTTCAAAATTTGCCATTTAAAACCACACTGCATGGATTATTTTGAGTGCAAATACCTTGAAAAGGGTTACTCCTAGCTAATTTCACAAAGTATACCTTTCTTATGTAAATATGACGGAAAAATCGATTTTCCAATAAAAAAAGAAAATACGAGTGCATACAAAAAAGTTATGGCTATTTGAATGAGTTAAAAGGTGTGTAAGTGGCGCCCCCTACAAGTGAGAGCCAAATCAAGGTCAGATTTGAATTTCGCATGTCAAACAATCCTCATATACCAAATTTCATTAGAATAACTCTATTATTCCAAAAATTATTCAAAAAAATCAAAAATTAAAATTTAACTTTGATACCCTGTATCTCTGTCAATAGCAATTTTCGAAATAGGCAATTTGGGTTCCATCGTAATAGTTTTGTGTAAGGTATAACCCCTTAAATTTTGACAACATGCTTTTGAAACACCCTGTAGAAACATGTTTGCGAAGATACAGGGTGTCAAAGTTTAATTTCCATTTTTGTTTTGTTTAAATAAATCTCATGATAATTTTGATAATTTAACAAAAATTGGTATCCAAGGTATTTTTGACATAAGAAACTCAAATTTGATATTATTACGACTCTATCTTGTATGTGGCGTCATCTACAAGTAGTATTTTGACCGTTTCAAATAGTCATAACTTCTTTGCCGAACCCTGTATCTTTGTTTTGGGTAAAAAACACCAACAGTTGCTACTAGCAACTTCTAACAAGAGTACCATTTTTTCGTGAAAATAATGTTTTAATAATTTTTTCATCATCCAAACAAAGATACAGGGTGGACCAAAAAGTTGAAACAGTAAAAAAACTTATAGATAGCGCCACATACAAGATAGAGTCATATCAGATTTGAATTTTTTATGTCAAAAATACCCTGTATACCGATTTTTGGCAAATTATCAGAATAATTGTGGAATTTATTCAAATAAAATAAAAATAGAAAATTAACTTTGACACCCTGTATCGTGAAAACAAAGCGTTTTCGCAAACATGTTTATATGTATTGCAAGCTTATTCCGAGACACCCTGTATTATACAATATGTCCAAGCATAAAGGCCTCAAGAGGAAAAATGTCTATTACTTTATTATACGTTTTGCGTTATTTTTTACCTTTTTATTTTTTGTCATACATACATAGGAGAAGGATACGTAAAATTAAATTACTAAGGTATAAATTGGAAGTTAAATTAAAAAATAACTGGACAGAAAAATGAAAATTGTAGAATTATTAGTATTTGAATGGGATATAAAATGTTTTTATTCAATTTGCTTTGTTCCAAAACGGAAAATAAAGGTAGGTTAAATTTTAAATTTCAATTTTCAAGCATGGAAATAGACTTTTCAACACAACCAAAACTTTTTATAAAGAATGATTTTTTATCAAATAATAAAATGTTTGGTCCATTTTTTTGTCCTATCCGTGAATAAACTGTATAATAATGTTAAATTGTACATTTCCTTCAAATTTTTGAGATGCTTTTTGATATTTGAAGCTATTTTGCTGAATGAAGTTATTTTTTTCTCAGATAACACTTAATTGAAAATTAATATCAGGCTTTCATTCGACCATCTATTCATATTTTTTATTTAATGTTTATGCCTAACTATCATTTCCTGTTAATTAAAAAAACTAATTGTCCAGATTATGTTAGGTACTACTTTTTCAATTTGATAATTTTTTATCATTCTACTACTTGCTCCTACTTTCTTGTGATTTTTTTGTTTCTTGTCAATTCCTCTCAATTTCGTGATATGATGATTTGAAGAGGCAAAATGTACAAAGAAATATGAAAATATTCACAAAATTGACAAAATCTACTGAAAAATGTTTAAAAATGAGGAAATGTGATTTAAACTCGTGAAAAAAACTGCAAAGATAACAAAAATAATAAAAAAGCCAATGGATATACAAACAAGAAAACGACAAACAAAAAAGAAGAAAAGATGGAGAGAATGTCATTATTGGAAAAGTCAATTAAAAAATTAAGACTAAAATTTAAAATGTGAAAACAAGATTTTGAAATCATTACAAAAAAAGTGTTCCAGATCCTTTCAAACGAGAAAAACCCTAAAGAATGGTGAAATGCTTACGAAATAGAAACGGTGTAAAAAAATTCAAAAATAATTTTCAAAAGATTACATACAGGGTGTAAAAAATTTGAATATACATAGCATTGGTAATTCGTTGACCAACCAACGACGGTTAAACAAAAACAGATTGAATCTCAATAATTGAAACGAATGATGTGAGGCCGAAAAGCCATAAAATTTGAAATTTGGACAAAATAATACAAATCGGTTGCAATATTTCTCATTCAACTAATTACATCGCGCTAAACGTATTTTGTTTGTTGAAGTTATCTTGAAACAATTAAATTAATGAAACTTGTTACGTTTATAAAATATTTCTCTTAAGTCGAGGAAAATACGCATAACTCCGTTATTTTTGGTTTTAGGAAAAAAATCATTATAAAATTTTATGGTCAGAAAAGAGTAGCTTATTAATTATGATTATGATACAAATGTACACGATGTCCCATGAAAAAAAATACATTTTTCAAAATAAATCAAGAACGTTTGTTTTTTGTTAGCGACATGCGTCCTATTTTTAAATTGAACACCCTGTATATTATTGGCTAAAATGATAATTTTTCTTTTCTGATTCCAAATATACCATACACAGGGTGACAATTTTAAAACTTGAAATTTCCATATCTTGAGAACGAAAAACTGAATCAAAAAACGCTCAAAACAGATTCTATAAAACGAAGGGGGAACAAAAAAAAGCCTATAAACCCACCCTTATCTGTGACCCCTAAGACAGGGTGAGATACACCCCTGAAATCTCGAGTAGAAAAGGGCTTTTCACTTAAAACTCCGCACTGCAATATCTCGGAAACGAATAGGAATATTTGATTTCTGTAAAAAGTAGTCAATGTATGGGGTCGAGTAGTTATTTTTCACAGTTAAAAAAATTCGACGCCTACCAAGAGTAAAGCGTCGCGACGCATCGAAAATATTAATCGATTGCAGGGACTTTGAAATTACGCATTACGCATACAAATTTTTGTCATTTGGTCGAACTCATTTATTTTACTCAGTTCTGAGTTATAACGGTTTGTAATAAACATTTCATGATTGACAAAAAATGTGATAACGGATGATTTTTACAAGAAAGCTAGTCTCAATTTCTGTAAAAAGAAGTCAATGTATCGGGTCAAGTAGATATTTTTCAATGTTGAAAAAATTCGACTCCCACTTAGAGCTAGCTGAGCGTCGCGACGCGTCAAAAATATAAATCGATTGCATGCAGGGTCGTTGAAACTACGCGCAAACGAAAGAAAATCTTATTCATGAAATGTTTTGTCATTTACTCGAACCCATTTATCCTTCACATTTCTGAGTTATAGTAAACATTCCTTGATTGACAAAAAATTCGATTACGGATGATTTTTACAAGAATGCTATTCTCATTTTCAGTAAAAAGTGTTCAGTGTATGACGTCAAGTAGATATCTTTCAAGGTTTTAAAAATTTGAAGCCGAATAAGAGCTAAGCGTCGCGACGCGTCAAAAATATCAATAGATTGCAGGGACTTTGAAATTACGCGCATGCGAAAGTACAAGTTATTTTTACATTTTATGTTATTAACTCGAACCCATTTATCTTGATCATTCCGTTGAACTGGTTCAGTAAAAATTTCTTGGTTGACAAAAAATTCTTGTGAAAATCATCCGTTATTGCATTTTTTGTCAATCAAGAAATTTCTACTCTGAACCGGTTGAAC
This sequence comes from Orchestes rusci, assembly GCA_958502075.1. NCBI lineage: Eukaryota > Metazoa > Arthropoda > Insecta > Coleoptera > Curculionidae > Orchestes > Orchestes rusci. The sequence continues at coordinate 3,992,583 of OY293303.1, read as the reverse complement.
TCAGACAGGAGTAGAGTAAATAGGTTAAAGGGAATACCCATAAAATTCACTAATAACATGGACTTTCGCATGCGCATAAATTCAAAGTCGCTGAAACCGATTTGTATTTTTGACGCGTCGCGACGCTTGGGTCTTGTAGGCGTCGAATTTCTTAAACTTAGAAAAATATTCACTTTACCTCATACTCTGACTCCTTTTTACAGAAATTGAGACTAAATACTAGTCTCAATTTCTTGTAAAATCATCCGTAATCGCATTTTTTGTCAATCAAGACATGTTAACTATAAACCGGTATAACTCAGAAATTAGTAGGATATATGAGTTCGACTACATAAGAAAAAAGTTTATAAATAACATGTTCTTTCGCATGCGCGCAAGTTCAAAGTCCCTGCAATCGTTTCATATTTTCGACGCGTCGCGGCGCTTAGCTCTTGATAGGCTTCGAATTTTTCAATCTGCGAAAAATATCTACTTGACCCCATACAGTGAACACTTTTTACAGAAATTGAATATTCATATTCTTTTTCGAAATATTGGCGTGCGGAGTTTCAAGTGAAAAACCCTGTATATCATTCTAGCCAAAAATAAACAGGGTATTCCATTCAAAAGAATATGACTGAATTAATTGTTTCAATGTTATAAAGTCAATTTTTCATTACCACTTTCACCAAAAAATACTACGTGAAGAAACCTAAAACTTTTGTATTCAAAGTTTTTTTCTATCACTCATAAAAAGAGCTATGGGCTAACCCTGTAAAAACCCTCAAACAGAAAAAATAAATCAGTTACGATGAAAAAACAACAATAAAATAACTAATATAAAAATCAAATCCTAAAACAGATTAAGAAAAAATCTTTTTGGAAGCAAAAAACAGTCAATTCAAAAGAAGAAAAAATCTTCAAGAACTATATTGGTGAAAATAATAAAGTTTAGTGAAAAACTCATCAGAAGCTGGAATTAAATCAGTTCAAATGGGAAAACTTCCCAAAAACACTGGATAAATTAAAATAATAAATGAATTCATTCAAAAAATTTCAAAACAGTCTGAAAAAAAAAATCAAATAATAAAGCGGAGTATAACAAAAAAAATGGCAAGTGCGAACAAACATACAATGTGAATTTGAATTTGAAATTTGATCCTCCGTCTAGCCAACTCTGTTAATGTTAATGTTATCACTCATTTCCTTTAGAAACAGTGTTAACAGCATAATCTTATCAACTAAAACCGTAAAGTCAGCAACTCGGAGGCTTGCGAATTTATTGATTGATGATGACAGTAAATAAATAACAAATGATAACGCCAAATAAAATATAAGCAACATATTTTATCTGAATCAATTCATAGGTTGGTGTCTACTTACAGGCACAGTTGGTATAATTCGAGCTCAAAATCGACGTACAGCCCGCATGACAGGGGCTGAAATACGTCAAACCATTATTTCCACAAATCGGCTCAACGTCGTTCTCGCTACAAAAACAGCCACGATTGCACGAAGACGTCAAATTGACTTGGAAGGGCTGCGTACTGTTGAAATACGGCGATGTCGTACCGGCCATTTTCAAATTGCTACAACCAAGGAAAAACAATAGGCCGTAACATGCAAGGCACACCGTGTTGGAAATTAGCACAAATTGCACTGCGCCTTTTGGTCTTAGCTCCATTTTTTTCAACACTAGACCACCCATGAAGATGCCAATGCAGGCTCCTGGTATGGCGATTGATCCTGGAAAATTAATATTTTTATGTACGGGACTGTCATATAGGGTGCGGCAAAACAAACGGTGCATTTATTAGCACTCACCTGTGAAGACACTAGCTTGGCTTTTGCCCAAACTAAACTGAGTTTCCAGGTACTTCGGGAGGAAAACGACAAAACCAGACACAATTACCAGTTCCATACAGGCTCCCATACAAGTAACTATGTACACTGGATTTGTTGCTAAGCGCCACATTGACCTTGGAATATCTGAAGTAGAAAAAACTTAGATTAAGTTCCAATTGTTGAGAAGGATATGGAAAATAACCTTTAATATCCTTTCCATAAGCATTATCATCTTTAGTATTAGCAGCCGCCAACTTCTCCTTTTCCTTGCTGGTAGAACTGGAGCTGGCCGCATTGGCGGCAGCCTGCTTCTCCATCAGCCTAATTTTCTCCTTCTCATGGGTGAGAACTTTGGGAAAAGAGAAGAACGGAATTGCAACAATGATGAGCAGAAAACCGCAAAGAAGAAATCCACCCCACCACATGCCCACCCATTTACTGTCTCCTGTAGTGATGGAGATTATTTTGGAAAACGAGTCCATGTGGAAGGAGAGGAGGTAAGCGCCTAGGAGAAACCCTAGTACTGGACCAAAGGCTGCCATACTGTACATGCAACCTACAAGATAAAATATTCATCGTATCATCGAATCTATTTTATTTTCAAACTTTATTTACAATTTTAGACATTTTTTTTATCTTCATTTCATCGGTGTGAAAATTGAATAAATTAATTGTAGTTTATGTATCTCCGAAGCCTTGGAGCTGGATTTTTGAAATTTGGCAATATCTTCTATTAGACCCATTATTTGTATGATTATCAAAAAAGAAATCTCAGAGGAAGCCGGTGTAAATCGGGACAGGGGAGTTTGATCGTGACTACGTGGCGTTTCCCCCTATCCACTATACGTTGCCAGATATCAATGTTGACATATGTTCCAAATTTGAAGTTGATAGCTCGAGCTGTTCGTAAGTTACAAGGAAAAGTATGTCAGTTTGCAGGTATGTATGTATGTCTGAAATATTTTCTTAAATACTCCGGTATCTCTGCCTGGTGACCTTGCAGTAGGATCTTTGAAATTTGGCAGTCATTTTATACAAGGTGTGAATAATTTAAGGGGAAAATTTTGAAAATAGACATAGGTGGCGTTGAAAACGATGTTATTATGGTTATTTTGACTATTTTTTCAATGAAAAAATACATTTACTTTTAGATTTTTTTTTGTTTTTTTTTTTTTATTTTTTGTTTTTCATTTTTTTTTAAATAAATATCGAACAATGAAACAATTGTCAAAATTACCATGATAACGCCCTTTTCAAAGCCACTAATGTTTATTTTAAAAATTGGCCCTTGAAAACCAGATTGCATAAATTAAATTAAGTGCAAATATCTGGAAAACACGAGAGTATCATTTCTATGTAGAAATAATGTTATAATCATTTTTTTGCCCAAAACAAAGATACAGGGTTGAGCAAAAAAGCTATGACTATTTGAAATAGTAAATAAAAAATCTAGATGGCGCCACAAACAAGATAGAGTCATAGTTATATCAAATTTCTTATGACAAAAATACCGGACACCCTGTATAAGGCCTTATCTTTTGTACAATTCAAAAAAAAAAAATCCAGGAGAAGCAGATGATCGTAACTCTCCTGCCTTTTTCCTTATCGGATTGATATCGATTTCCACTATATGTTGCCAAATACTAATATTTATCGATGTTCCAAATTTCAAGTTGATAGATTTACTCGTTTGTAGGTTACAAGGAAAATAATTTTGGCAGTGACTTTTGTAACACTTTATCCCATCTTTTTTGTAAGATTAGGAAAGCAAATCCCCAGGGGAAGCCGAAGTAAACCGAGACAGAGGAGTTTGATCGTGACTACATGGCTTTTCTCCTCAACGAACTAATGTCAACTTCCACTATACGTTGCCAAATATCAATGTCAACATACAGGGTGTTTCAAAATTGAGTACGAAGATTTTAAGGGCATATTTACCAGCCAAAAATAAAAAAGGATGCTAATTAAAATGTACATTCTAACTTGCTTCAGTTTCGAAATACAGGGTGTCAAAGTTTTTAGAAAATAACGGTTTTTTATTCATCACTCAAGAACCTTTTTGCTGATTTTGCACGCGTATCTGTCGCCATGAGGGTCTTTCTTTTGCGTAATTAAAATAAAAGTATTAATTTCAGTGGCGTCCTAGAGAGTCATCCAATTGATATTCATAAATAAAAATATGGTACGCTACTGCTTATTTATAGATTTTATATTTTTTTTAGATAAAGCAATCAATAATGTTGTTTTTTGTCTTCTTGCTTTTCTAAGTACATATTCAGCTTTGTTTTGAAGATAAATCAAAAACCGTTTACTGGACACGTTGCCTGTGAAAAACGATTTTTTATTTTTCTTGAAAACGATATGGATACATAAAAAAATTGATTGACCTAAAAAGAAAATATTAATTGTCAAAAACGCATTGGCGTACCATAATTTTACCTATAAATATCAATTAGATGATCCTCTGGGACGTCATTAGGATGAATGATTTTATTTTAATCACAAAAAAATTACACTTATGGCGACAAATAATCGTGACAAATGTTGTCAAAATCAGCTAGAAGGTTTTCGAGTAATTGATAAAAAAAAAAACGATTTTTCTGACACCCTGTATGTGAAAAATCACAACGTATAATATGGATTGTCAAAAATCACAACAGTTACACTGAGATAGTGAGATTTTTGCCTTTTTATTAAACATTCAACAGAAATGAATATTATCCTTGAAACTTGGCAACAACGCTGTCTGTCATTCCAGCCCGCAACAAATCTGAGTCAGAAAAGATAATGGGACGACAGAAACGTCAAACGTTAGAAACGTGTTTCAAAATCTCATTTTGTTTTCTGCGCATGCTTGGTATAGCGGCAAACGATAATGACATTATACCAAATCAGTTCCAGGGACGTTCTTTTGGGTGATTATGGGGGTTCTAAGTGGGTCAAATTTCAGAAAATCGTATTAGGGGTTTTTTTAGAAAAAAAATGACAACGGAATTTCAATCAGAATGACCAAAAACCTCTCTGTTCACATTTTCAAAAAAAAAAAGTTACAGTTTTGGTTATTTTTTTTGTTAATTTGTTAATTTAATACTTATACTGCTCATTGAGTCTTCCTGTACGTTCTAATACTAATTTTCGTTCTAATTTGTTAATAAAATCCCAGAATGTGTGTTTTAAACAAAAAATCATCGATACCTAATACAGGGTGGGCGACTTCAGAGTGGACACACCATATAAAAAACCAGCGAATTGATGGCGCTCGAGTTATACAGGGTGTCCGGCAAGTATATGGCATAATTTAGGGAGGGTATAGGGGAGGTGAAGACAACCCCAGTTTGTCATAAAACTTTTTTCTGTAAGGCGCCCCCTAACGGAGATACAGATCCCTAAAGGGGTACCCATCGATTTAATGTATCTGCTGTTACTTTCGAACCGTCTTATATAATTTGATGAGATTTTGACAGGTGTCATTTTACAGAGCTGAAAATTTCTTTTTCAAATACTCTGACCTTTTCTCATCAAAAAAGATGCTCTTCTTTTGTTTTGATAAAACTGACCGTTTTCGTGAAAAATGGGTTTTTGTTTTACAGGTTATTGTGATAATACACTAAAATACTACGGCGAGACGCCGGTTGTTGTTATTGTTGGTATGGAATTTTTTTTGACACTCTCAGAGTGATTGACTGTACTAGAGTTTGTCAAATTAAAAAAAAATAATAAAATAAAAAAAATAATAAATCTTTTTGAACTTTTTTGAAAATATTATTTTTTTTTTTCCAATTTCAAGTAATTCTAATCAAATCAAATCAAATAAAATCTTTATTCATGCATTAAACACAAGTTCTTACACAAGTCAGTATAGGCCACGGTGTAAGGTATAGGCAATCAAGAAAGTGTCGAAAAATGTTTCAATACCACTTTAGAAAAAAAAGTTTAATGACATATTGGGGTTATTTTGACTTCTCCAATACGTTCCCGAAATTATGCCATATACTTACCGGACACCCTGTATAGAAGTATGCTACTATACAGGGTGTTAATCAATTGAATGCCGATACCCAAGGGTGATAATCCTTGGATGATTTTAAGATACAGGGTGTTGAAATTAAGAAAAAAAAATATCATTATACTTTTATACTATTCCAGATATCTTTCTGAAAATTGGTACACGTTTTCTATGCATCAATATGTTGTTAGAGAGGGCGCCACTGATTTGAAAATATTGGAAGACACAGCAGGGTGTCAATGCAATTAAGTAGATTTTATTATATTAAGCGAAAACCATGCGCCTGACGAGATTTTATTATATTAAGCGAAAACCATGCGCCTGACGAAAAAAAATCAAGAGAACAAATTAGCCCGGAAATAAATAAAGATTTCAAAAATAATTTTTATTTAAAAGGGAAGCAGTGGTGTACAAATTTTTTCTCCAAAAATATTGAGTGCACAACCCGTACGGACGCCACTGGTAAAAATAATAAAATTGTTTGTACATCACAAAATGCATATTGATGCATAGAAGACGTGTACTAAATTTCATAAAGATATCTGGAATAAATTATTTATTTTTTAAAATAATAAAATAATAATAATAAAATAATAAAAAAAAACACCCTGTATCTCGAAAATTGGGCTCTTGCGGACCTATGTCCATATAAACTTTTTGTCTTGAAATCATTCAAGGATTATCACCCTTAAGTTTCGGCATTTAATTAATAAACACCCTGTAGAAATACAGGGTGTTTATTAAAAAAAAAGTCAATAAACCTCGCATTTTGCTAACTAAAGTTTTTCCTTTCACTATAATAATAGTCTCGTTATTACCGCCATTATACTTAGAAAGTTGTCCGACTGAAAAATAAAATAAAACCCTCGATAAAACCCCTTCAAGACCTATTACACTAATTCGAAGATAATTTAGTCTGCTGCAAGTATGTTTTAAATGTAAAATGTCCCGGTTAGGGTTTAATATATGAATTTAGAGTTATCTTGAAGAATTCTCCAACACCAACAAATTAAAGCTAAACAGTTTTATAATAGTTTTAAGATTTAGTCTTGGAGATCTTTTTGAGGTAGGCCCTTTTTGTCTGGAAGCTGCTTTATGAGGGTCTTCAAGCCTATTTGAAACCTTATGTTTCATAACATGGTTTTAAAGTGACCTTGGAGATCATAATAAAGAAATTGGTGTTACTTGGGAGTGTTGCCAGAGCTTGCTTTTTGTGTCGTACAAAATAACATAAGGATGTCGAGGTTGACGGCAGCCACTTGGCAACACTGCCAGTCGTAATTCAGGCGTTGTCATGAGAATATCGTGATTTGTTGTTATGTTATCAATATTTAGTAGGACATACATACCAATATAAATAGACGAGCTCTCAGACCGCACATGATCATCAATATAAGTAGTCCCCAAAGTGAACAACGGCGATCCTCCACAGCCCAAAAGCAACTGCGCCAAAATGAACAACAACACTGGTCCTGTAGTAGACGGTGAACCTCGAATACAATTGTCCCCCCTTACATCACTGGGGGCCAAAGGGGGCGAACTAAGTCGACCAAGTCCCATATCTTGTTCTTGCACATGCACCGGCAATCTGCACATATTGACATCACTGTCATTCACTTCAGCAATGCCGACATTTTCATCAGCTATAAAATGGGGCACCATGAAAATCAACGATCCTATTCCCATAATTACAGCTCCAACTCCGATCCAGACCGGAATATGTCTACGACTTCCCAAGTAACTAACAAATATCACTGTTATCACATTTCCAATTTCATAAGACGACGCTACGAGTCCGGAGAGACTTGACGGTATCTCGAATCGTTTTTCAATCGTGGTTATCACAGAATTTATGTATCCAGAGCTGAGTGCTTGTTGGAGGGTCACCAGGAATGATAGTAACAGCACGAATACCTGCAAAACGAAAAATAAATCACTTCTTTATTTTATACATCTATGTTATTTTTTGTTCAACTTTCCATTAATTTCATCTTTTTCAATTTTTATTAAATGAGTCACTGGTTGTTTTTAAGGATTTTGTCCAATTTAAGGGATATTTTTCCTAGTCTAAATACGTAGTGTATAGTGTATTTTTATATTTTAGAGACTTTTTTTTATCCCGGTGTGTTTCATAAAAAAAATACAAAATCGGAAAATAGAAAACTGACCATGTAGCTAATTTTAAAATACATTTATTTCTTTATAAGACTTTTAATCACTTTTTATTTTATTTTGTTTAACACATTTTGAATACATTTTTTCAAATTTTCAACACCCTGTGTATATCAAAAACTAAGCGAGTGCGGACCTACTTTGAAATGAACTTTTTTCTCAAAATCACTTCAGGATTCCCACTCCTAAGGAATAGCATCTAATTCTAGAGCACCCTGTATATGTATTAGGCAAAATATAGGCAAATGGGAGGTTGAAGTCAATAATAAGATAACAAGATGCAAAAATCGCCAATAAAAAGAAACAAAGCAAAATTAAAATAATAAAGAGAAATAAATTTGAATAGATTTTTAAAAATGGAAAAAATCGTCAATAATGAATAAAAAAGTCACTGAAGAATTAGCAAAAATATTCAATGTAAAAAAACAAACAGCAAAAGGAATCATGAAAATACAAAAATGTTGAATGCGTCAAAAGGCTTAAAAATGATAAAAATCTTAGAAAGAGTTCTTTAAAATAAGAGATAATCGCTCATATAGAAAAAAAAAATCGAAAGGTAACTCGAAAAAAAAAAAAAAGAATAATGAGGTTGGAGAATGGATTTCCACGATTTAATAGCTACCTTAAAATTTGTAGATATTAAAAAAATAAAAGTGTATTAGAGATAATCGCTTGTGATGAAAAGAAAAAAAAACAAAATAATGAACTATAAGGCGTGAGACTATTTAAAAATAGACTAAGAAAACAGCGCCCAAAATGAAAATCCACTAAAAAAAGCACAAATACATACTAACTAAAAAAAAAGACAGAACATAAAGTAATAAAGAATAAAGGTCGACAAACAGTGTTTCTAAACTACGAATCTCTTTGTATACAGTAACCCAACACAACCTAAACTTGTTACAGCGCATATTCTTTGGTGTTACAATTTTTTTTATGTAATTGTTTTTTTCATCTAAGATTTGGCTGTTTTGAACTTGGGGATATGTTCAAAACTGTCTATCACTTAATCCTTTTGGTTGTTTGGAGAGGATACATTTAGTTGGGACACCCTGTATAGTAGATTCGGGTTTATCCAACACCCAATAATTTTAAAGGTCGATTGTTTGTCACGAAATTTTTCTTGCACAACACTTTTATAGCTTTGAAATCTCGTAAATCATCAAACGATTTATTGACATTACTAAAAACCAATTTAAAATCACAATACGCGACAAATTCTATTTTGAACTTTTTCCAATTTCCATAAAACTCAAAAACATGTTCGTTGTTTAAAAACAACATAGTTTTATAATAGAATATTACATTTGAATAAACTTTTATCGTATTATTCATGTGAACCAAAATAGTAGTAGTATCACATTTCGAATCACTGATTAAGAAAACAGTCTTAAACTAACCTTGATACTAGCCAGACTTTGAGCACAAGAAGGCCGAAAACCCAAAAATCCACAATCCTTTGAATCCCTTATTATCACAGGTGGTTCGTTGGATCGGCCCATTGTACCAACAGCCGAATGTGCGGCCCTGTGCGGGTCGAAACCAGCAGAAGGGTTGCGGCTGTGACACTTGATCACTGTGTCGGTACCTTGGCAAAATGCCGTCGTGCATTTTGTCGTTGCCCCTTCTGCAAGAGTGTCTTCTGTCTGCTCCTCCGGAATGCTTCCTGAGTATAGGCCAGTCATGGCGTACATTGATTCTTGTCGCCTGAAACAGAAATGACTTTGAATATAATGAAACTAAAAACAAGAAAGATAAAATGAAGTTTTAGTTTCTCCAAGGATCTTACACTCTTCAAACCACACGTCCAAAGCATCAAGTACGATGCCGACGAGTTAGCGTTCAGTTGTGTTGTTTTTTGCGCATGCTTAGTAAAGTTTCTGGCTTCGACAGTCTAGGTTGGTAGCCGGTTGTGTGTCCTTAGTCGGGGCTTTTTAAAGGAAATTGTCCTGGATGTGTTGAAGTAGTGGTTGGAGTCCTAAGTCCCTCTCTATCGTAGTATATCGCCAAACCATGACACATTCAATATTAATCCTAGGGCCCGATTCTCATCATAGGCCTGGAGGACTTTTTGGTGCTGGGAGACCACTGTTGACCATGTTTGTGTGGCGTCTGATGTAGGTCTTATAGATTTTCATCTAGGTAATGACGGTTGGTGTACGAGAAAGGAGTATAGTTGCCGGAACTGTCTCTGGGCCTTCCCTCTGGTATTTTGCGGAGTCTGATTGGGCGGATGTTCCAGCGTAGTCTGGGTTTCCTGAAGTTGTAATCCAAGGGAATGTCTGCTGTATAAATATTAAACAGTAGAGGAGCCATGGGTGATCATCACTCCTGCTTTGATCGGTCAGGTGGTTGATGTGGAGCTGTTCTCCAAGAAATCTTTGGTAATCCTGTTTTGATATCCTGGGTCTTGAAAAGGAGGCTCTTGTGCTAAACGCGATCAAATGCTTTGGCGATATCTAGGAAGAGTGCCCCAGGGTCCAGTGTGTCGTCTTTTATTGGCAACGTCTTTGATTATGCGTTACCGAGTGTCCAGTTCTGAGAGGGATGGTTTGATGGTTGTGGTTCCTCTAAGATAATTCTTTGAGCTTCCTTGGCTAGTGATGATAAAAAGCTAATGGACCTGTGGTAACTGGGTTGATCGCCCTTGGCTTTGGATTTCCAGATCAAAACTATTTTGAGTAGGTGCAGGTCCAATATTGTCTGTATGATTGATGATGTTAGTGGGAAGTTTTCTCAGCGCTATGTTTGTCTTTCCATTTGACCATAGGGCTTTTTGAGATATTGGGCTTTAATTAAGAGGTGAACTTGGTCGGGAGTTGTTCCTGATTCCTATTTCAACTGCTACCTCCATTACAGGTTGGTTTGTGGAGTCGAGCTGGGACTGGGAAAATGTGCGGCCAGGTATTCCACCTAATCTTGGGGCTCGATTAGTGTCCTATTATCGTGAGATTCTAGGACTGGTACAGAAGTGTTGTTTCCCTTGGTTAAGCCTCTCGCCAACTTGAACAGTTCTCCTGGGTTATCCTCGTTGATAATTTCTCATTTGTTTATTCACTTTTTTGTAGGCTAGCCTGGTTCTTCTTTTCAGGAATGTGTTTCCTGTTTTGAATGCCGATCTTCTGATCCTGTTTCATTTTTTCCTGGCTTGTATGGTAGTTTTTCTTTGTGGAGCGTAGTAGATCTTGATGTGTTTGAGGCTTTATCCATGGCTTGTTAGATGTCACTTGTGATTGTGGGTATGTTCTGCCATTTCCAGGAGTTTGGTAGTTGCAAGATTGGGTAATGTTGGTTGATGACTTTTCTGGTCTGGTATTCCCAGTAAGTTGATGAGGTTCCAGTTAATGTCTAGCAAGACCGGAAGGTGATCTGATGACTGTGTGTGATGTTCTTGGTGAAGAATAGATCAATGAGATCGGCTCTTTCTTCTGGTTATATTCGTGTTTTCGAGGTTGTTGTCGGATTACTTGAGGTTCGCTCGGGTTTTTTAGGGTCCTTTCGGAATCTTTCGAGTTCTTTCGGATTTGGGGTTCTTTCGGTTTCGCTCGGGTTTTTTCGGGTTCTTTGGGGTTCTTACGTGCTCTTTCAAGCTCTCCCTGGTACTTTCGGATTACTTGAGGTTCGCTAGGGTTTTTTAGGGTCCTTTCGGGATCTTTCGAGTTCTTTCGGATTCTTTGGGGTTCTTTCGGTTTCGCTCGGGTTTTTTCTTGTTCTTTCGAATACTTTGGTTCTTTCGGGTTCTTTGGGGTTCTTCCGGGTTCTTTCAGGCTCTCCCTGGTTCTTTCGGATTATTTGCGGTTCGATCGGGTTCTTTGTGGTTCTTCCAGATTCTTTCGAGCTCTTCCGGATTCTTTGAGGTTCTTTCGAGTTTTTTCAGGTTCTTTCGGGTTCTCCCTGTTTTTTTCAAGTTTTTTCGGATTCTTTGAGGTTATTTCGAGTTCGCCCGGGATATTTCGTGCTCTTTCGGGTTCTATCGAGTTTTTTCAAGTTCTTTCGGGTTCTTCCTGGTTCTTTCGAGTTCTTTCGGATTCTTTGGGGCTCTTTCGGGTTCTTTGGTGTTCTTCCGGGTTCTTTCGAGGTTTTTCGGGTTTTTTCGAGTTCTTTCGGATTATTTGGGATTCGCTCGGGTTCTTTGGTTTTTTTTAGGGGTCTTTCGAGTTCTCTCGGAATCTTTGGGGTTCTTTCGGTTCCACTCGGGTTTTTTCGGATACTTTGGTACTTTAGGGTTCTTCCGGGTTCTTCCAAGTTTTTCCAGGTTCCTTTGGGTTCTCCTTGGTTCTTTCGGATGCTTTGGTCCTTTCAGGTATTTTTGGGGCTCTTTCGTGTTCTTTTGGATACTTTGATTCTTTCGGGTTCTTCCGGGTTTTTTCGGGCTCTCCCTGGTTCTTTCGGATTATTTGTGGTTTGATCGGGTTCTTTGTGGTTCTTCCAGATTCTTTCGAGCTTTCGGATTCTTTCGAGTTCTTTCAGGTTTTTTCGGGTTCTCCCTGGTTTTTTCGAATTCTTTCGGATTCTTTGAGGTTATTTCGGGTTCGCCCGGGTTATTTCTTGCTCTTTTCTTTCGAGTTTTTTCAAGTTCTTTCGGGTTCTTCCTGGTTCTTTCGAATTCTTTTGGGATCTGGGTTCTTTGGTGGTTCTTCCGGGTTTTTTCGAGGTTTTTCGGGTTCTTTCGAGTTCTTTCGGATTATTTGAGGTTCGCTCGGGTTCTTTGGGTTTTTCCAAGGATCTTTCGAGTTCTCTCGGAATCTTTGGGGTTCTTTCGGTTCCGCTCGGGTTTTTTCGTGTTCTTTCGGATACTTTGGTTCTTTGGAGTTCTTTCAGGTTCCTTAGGGTTCTCCCTGGTTCTTTCGAGTTTTTTCGAGTTCTTTGGGGCTTTTTCTGGTTCACTCGGGTTTTTTCAAATGCTTTGGTTCTTTGGGGTATTTTTGGGGCTCTTTCGTGTTCTTTTGGATACTTTCAATCTTTCGGGTTCTTAGGGGTTCTTTTGAGTTTTTCCAGATTCTTTCAGGTTCATAATATCGATCCTGCATCATATTCTGCATTTGGATTAGGAAGTTCATGAGCTGTGTGTTTTGAGATGGTGGTGGAGTGGGCTTCTGAGCGTGTCCAGCTTGGTTTATTAATTTAGTTGTCATCGTTGGAGGGGGGAGTGTTTTTGTTGACCCCACTGGAACGGCTTAGCTAGATAATTGGCTGTTTCTGCTTCTTTTGGGTTTCTCAATTGTCATGTGATGGAAGTCCCCACAGTTAACGCATTTCTGTGTCTTTGATGAGGGAGATCCTGATTCTTTTACATTCCCTTGTATTGTCCTCATTTTGCACCAGTGGTGCTGCGGGATTGATTAGGAAGCTTTTTCTATTAAAGTTTGAGGTTTGAGGTGGACGATCCTTGAAGGAGCCAAACACTTTTTTCATTTTATGTCTGCCATCTTGATACATAAACATAACCAAGGTGAAGTGTTTGTTTACAATGTCTATTGTAAATGTGCCCTGGTTTTTATATTAATTTTCCATGATTCAAAGGCGATTATAGCTTAATTTTTACAATTCATGACTATACTGCAGGTTGAAGGTCTGTTTCTTCATATTATATTTAAAACAAACGTTACTTGTGGGATATTTGGTCACAGATCAATAACAAAATAATAACGCCAACAAGGGGAGCAAAATCTCTATTGTGGCTGTTTGTGTATACCAGCGGAAGTAAACATAATGCACATTCTACACAGACAAAACTTTCCTTTATGGGTGTATCTAGTATCTATTATTAGAAGAGCCATAAAAATCGAAAAAGAATTCAACCATCCAGTCCAAGGAAACAAAACATTTCGGCATTTCACTGCCAATCCCATCAAGGTGGGACCTACACTAAGTTGGCAAAGGTTAAACGTAATTTGTGCGGGTCAAAATTATAAGTCGTGTTAAATCAATAATTGTCTGCATAGCTACTGACCTTTATGCGAAGTTGGATTGGTGATATTCAATTGTCAAATTGATGGCAATAGAATATTGAATTATCATATTGATAATTGACCTTGAAAAGATTCACTATAATATGCCATATTGAAATTATATATCAAGTTAAGAATTGCGCCAAAACAAACAATGAAGTTTTCAAAATATGGATTTGTTTGAATTTTTTTGTTTCATGTTGAAAAGAACGTGTGTTGGAATCTATAACCGGTTCATGAAGAAGTATAGTCGGAAAGCTATTGGCAAAAAGAGTTTTCGTAAGGCTATTTTTTTTGAGAGTAGGTAACTTTTTATTAATTGAAAGTAACTTTCGTGTCCGGGACACTACTGAAAAGTTTTTTCTGGTTATCTCAGGAGGATTTCGTAATTTTTTAAATTTTTAAACGGCAAGATGATTAAATCCTAAAATAATCAGTTACTCAATTTATAAGGATTAGGGGAAGATACTTTGGTCCTCAGATAGATAATTGCAAAAACATCCTTCTTCCCCCTTTATTCTATGATCCTATCCTGGATGTATATAGGGGCAAAAAACCTCAGGAACAGATATAGTAAACGGTGTAAAATAAAATTCAAAAACATTTCTCTAGCGTGCTTTATTTTTCGGTGTTCTAGATTTGTCAAGCCCATCAGCTAAACATAAATGATAAATACGAGACGACTGGGATTCTGAAAACTTTCAAATTAAAAGAAAACTACCAGAGCACAACCTTATTACATCAGAAAGCTAATAAAATAATTATACATTCGATTCCCTGCTCTTGTTGCTTTTTTGAATAAATAATTATTTTTCTGTTAATTGAACACAACATAGTACATACATATAATAAAAATATGATCAAAATTTTGTCACCACCTGCCCAATATCAGTGTCATTTCTCAATTTAAATCATGTTGATGCAATTATTAGAAAATAGATAACGATTTTTAAATGGAGTCGAGTGGTCGAGACTTTAAAAGGGCTGCCACAAAGCTAGAACTGAGGATGAGGATGGAGAAACATTTGTTCAAATATGTCTTGAGGTCTCCAAGAAGTACATACATATGCGCAAATTTCCAAGATTTTTTTTTTTATAATTTTGGAGATACTGAAATGCATATTCTTTTTCGAAAATGGTAGAGTTTAACCCGTGTGCGCCATCATCTGATTCAGACCTGAAGGCCTGATTTCTAATTTAGTTTTAACCTATTTTTGTCAATTTTGAGGTTAGGTGTTTCAAGTGGGGAGTGAGGTGTCAATTTATGTTAAAATTTTCCAACTAAGACATTGATAGTGTTTTTTTTTAATTTTGATTATGGGGTGGGGAGATTTAGCCTATTTTTGTCAATTTTGAGGTTGGGTGCGTACCAAGTGAAGTGTCAATTTATGTTGAAATTTTCCAACCAAGACAATGAAAGTGGATTTTTTTTATTTTGATCAACGAGGAGATTTAGCATATTTTTTTCAATTTTGATAATAGGTGTTTCAAGTGGGGTGTCAATCTATGTTGATATTTTCCAACTAAGACGATGCGAGTGGAGTTATGTTGTCTAGATTATCGAGTGGGGAGATTAAGCCTATTTTTGTCAATTTTGAGATTAGGTGATTCAAAAGGGGTGTCAATTCATGTTGAAATTTTCTAACTAAGACATTGATAGTGGATTTTTCTTATTTTGATGATCGGGTGGGGAGATTTGGTCTATTTTTCTCAATTTCGATAGTGAGGTGTCAATTTATTTTGAAATTTCCCAACTAAGACGATTGAAGTGGAATTTTTTCATTCTAATTAGTAGTGTGGAGTTTCACTCTATTTTTGTCAATTTTGAGGTTGGGAATATCAAGAGGGGTGTCAATTTATGTTAAAATTTTTCAACCAAGACGATACGAGTGGAATTTCTCCATTTCGATTATCGAGTGGGGAGTTTTAATATATGTTTGTCAATTTTGAGGTTGGGTGTATCAACATAACATCCAACAAACATTCCCTTATGGGATTTTACCATGAGATACGAGTTGATTTCAGGTCAAAATAAGCTCCACCCATTTTGTGACGTCACACTCAGCCTATTCTATTCACTAATCCAATTCACTAGAGTACTTTATTATTAAACGCTCTTGATACAAAAATTAATAACCGAGCGTGACGCATCTAGATTGATCAGATTTGATGCCTCAAACTTATTCATAACTCATGAATTTTGTGCGAAGCTAAAGATAATTTGTATCCGACCATGATGCACCTGATTCAATCTGATATCGCGGATAAAAAAATATATGCTGTCATCTAATCTAACCTAATCTAACTTATTAACGAATAATTTATTGTTAAACGCTTTTGATAAGATTTATAACCAAGCGAGATCTGATTCGACAGCCGAAACTAACTCACTATTCAGATGCCGAACCGAACGCGCTAAAAAAAAATAAGCCGAACGTGACGCGGCTGATTTGATCTGAGCAACGAATCAGTCTGTCACTAACAAGAATTTTTCTGCTTCACGCGAATAGTGATCTGACTGCTGAATTTAAATCACCAACGAATTTTTTTTAAGCACTCCTGCCAGCACTGTGCCAAGTCATCCTTAGGCCTTCGCAGAATACGGCTACTATTATAATATAATAAACAAAATCAGTTTTCATCATTCATCCATCATTTTCATAAACCTTCTTCACGCTTTCTTGAAACAAAAATAGATCATGCATGAGAGATGTGATAAAAACATACCTGTGTCCTTTACAAGGTCCTGGACCGGCTGATCCAGTATTCTGACCCCCAGCATCCGAGGGACCTGGACAAGGCACTGGGCCACCTTTTTCTCCAGTCATTTTAGCCTATTAGGCACGTTTGCACATGTCTGAAAAAAATCAATTCGAATTTAATTTTCCCAAATAGCTTATTAATGTCGAAGCTCGAAAGCCCGCAGCCTCGAATTATTAAATAAAATTACCAATTGCACTTATCACTGGAACGTGACTGTAATTAGTCTAAGTAATTTAAATGTGAATGTAGTTTTATGGGCTTTGTGTATTATATAGATTATGTGTTTGGGATTTGAGCTGATATACTATACATGATGATCTTACATAAGAAACAATACACACATGTCAGTCAAATTTAAATAAGCTCAAGTCCAAAATCCAAAATCTCGTTTGTTAATACATAGATCTGGTTTCGTAGGCGTGTTTACGGTTATATGTAAGTAACCGAGAAAGTAGGCCATTCAAAGAAGCAAACTTTAAAAACGTTGTTACAAAATTGCAAATTAAAATTCACATAGAATAGATTGATTTGATTTTTTTTCGTAGTGTGTTTTTGCAATTAATGACATTGAATTTTAAATGTGTCGTATCACTATAAGAATCAAAAGTTTTATAATTAAAATATTAAATACATCTACACATTTTCAAAAGTTTTGCATCACCCTATACCCCAAGTCTCCAAAAATACCCAAACATATACTAAACAAATAAAAAAAAAAAGGCAAACTTCACTGTACGATCGGAAACGGGGCGGAGCCAGATTACCCTCTCTCTCAAGAGAGAGAGTCATCTCAGTCAATACGCCAGACGGAGATAGATGATGTATTCTGTGACTTCAATCGGTGATCGCTACATTAACAGAGGTCGTAGGTTAATTTTTTAAACATCAATGGCATCAGTACTTACTAATCCTTATATTTTTCATATTTCCAAAAAATGTGCAAATTGTACATACATTGGCAAATCTCGTCAACACCAGTTGCATTTTACATTAGATTTCATAGAATATATTCGTTTATTTCTTCAATAACTGCCCGGCAAAAACAAAATTTTATATCGAAAGTATTATTGTTATGAAAATTAACTTCTTCTCAACAAACTGATTTGTTTTGAATTTTCCAAAAATTTATTTGTTTCAAGCTTCAAGTTGCTTTATGATTTTTTTTTTAATTTTTTGAATTTGAATTGGTGTAGTTCCTTGTTCTCTTTTTTCAAATTTGACAGTTGAAATTTTAAGTTGCTTGTATAAATTAGCCAATCTTAAGGTGGATTGGTATCAGGTGATTTCTATACAGGACTAGCTCTTTACCAGCTACGTTGCGAGCGGTTGATAAATACAGTGCGGCTCTAAAAGCTCCCCCCCTCCCTTTTTTTTTTTAATGTGTGCACCAAAAATTTTGAAACTTGGCATACTTTAATTGCTGTCAAAATACTACTTTTAGATGCTACTGACGTACTTTTAGTATTCAAGATGGCGGCTGGGCGCCATTTTGAATTTTTTTTTTAAATGGAAATGGAGGGTCGTGTGACATCTCATTTTGAAGATCCTGATGACTACTTTATAACCCTAGAATATTAAGTCGATATGTTCAAGTACTACAAAATGGCGGTACATTTGATTACTACATTGATACATACACTTTTTGAAAAAATTCAAAGTTTAATTCAAAAGATACTTTTTTGTCATTTATTCACTTTATGTCAAGAATATTTCCCGCATCTTTTGAATTGAATTTGACGATTTTTTTTAAAGTGTTAACCTTAAATAAATTTTTTAACTGTATCAATGTCGTAATTAAATGTACCACCATTTTATAGTACTTAAAGATATCGGCTCAATATTCAAGGGTTATAAAGTACTCATCAGGATCTTCAAAATGAGGTGTCACACGACCCCCCTTTCCATTTAAAAAAATGTTTCAAAATGGCGCCCAGCCGCCATCTTGAATACTAAAAGTACGTCAGTAACATCAAAAAGTAGTATTTCGACAGCAATTAAAGTATGCCAAGTTTCAAAATTTTTGGTGCACACATTGAAAAAAAAGGGGGGGACCTTTTAGAGCCGCACTGTATAGATAACATGAGGTATAATATAGGTACCTATGACAATTTACCCTGTATAAATTTGATATTGAAGGTGCCATGATTATAATTATAAACTATTATCAATTTCAAAATTATGGAAAAGTTTAAATAGATGATCCGTTCTGCTACTGTTGACACAAATTGATAACTACGTTAGAATAATAGTAAACATTGTGACCAACCACAACAGATTAACAAAAATAACAGTTACAAAATTACGTGACCCTATTCGACTTAAACAACAAGAAAATAACCACTTTTTGAAATTATTCACACTCATAAACCTCACCAGATTTACACCATTCAATCTAGATAAGTGACCCTATAAATCCAGCATAACCATTTTAATCACAAACATAAACAATAAACATACCGTGGCAAACACAATACAAGCGTGACCTTAAACTTTACGATTGAAAAAACCACGGAAAATGGATTTCACAACGGCGATCTAATTTTGGTGTCAGAAAATATACCGAGTGGTGTGACAGAAAATGTTAAACCATTCAAATCGCTGATAATTGAAAAAGTGCACGAACACATGAATGCACTGTGTAAATATGTTTTTCATTCATTTCCGTATGGGAGCAACATATTGATTCTAAAATGATTACTTTCAGGTTCACTTGTACTGAATTCATGTTTTTAACATTGAATGGGAAATCCAATCTTGAGGGTTGTTTAAAGGTCTTCTTTGTCCCTATGTTGTTTGCTAGGCTTCCTTATTCCTGACAATACTAGAAATAAATTTGCAAATTCAATTATTTTGACACATTGATTAATTTTCAAAATTGGACATGTTTGTGATCATATATTGAGCATGAAAAAAAAGCTCTGTTTGTGAGCGGCACCTTGCTACGTGTGTCCGAAAACCGAGAATATCATATTTTCTGTTTCGTTTTTGACGTCAGTTCAGTTGTGATAAAATTCATTCATACTTGACCCTATTGAAGAGAAAATGCCCTTTCTCAACATTCTATTAAAGGGTGACAAAGAATGAAAAACCGACAATGCACCCTTAACCGGAACTGCAAACACGACACAAGTGTTCCAACAATAAGCCACTTGAACCAGGAAAAATAATGCTCAAATAACAATCGCTTATGCTTACGACTAAATCAAGTTCTATTTTTGGAACAACTTCAAAATATTTGCATTTTGCACCTACTCAACTTTAATAAACTTTTATTTGCTCGCAGTAAGTGCAACTGCTGACTGAAATAATACATACAAGAGTATTGTTTATTTTTAGTGTCTATTTTAAAATAACCGTCGTCAAGCTGAGTTTACATGGGTTGTCTCCATATGTTTTTTCGGGGTTGGGGGCAAAAGTGGTGTTTGGAATCATTTTGATCGAGTTTGCAGTATAATAGGCCATTTCCACTCAATCGAATTTAAATATTTCAATTATCTGGAAAGGAAGTACGTTCAATATACTAATGAAAGGCGAGGTTGCTTTTAACGAAAAAACATCTTATGCCCAGAAATTTGGTGCAAACGGATTCCATTTATTTAAATTTTCCGCAGTTTTTGGCACCAATCAAATTTTAGTAGTTGCTAAGTTTAACAATAATATCAATGTTCCTACAATACCGATAACTGACCCCATACTCAATTTTCATGTTCTGTCATATATCATACATATTTTGTTTACATTGTTTTGTGGTGTTTCCTTTGAAATATTTTTGGATTGTTGAGGATAGGATATTAATGAAGTAGAATTTATATTTTTATCATATTATACCTACTAGTAAGGTGATAATAATAAGTGTAACCCGGTGTACTTCAACGTATTTTTATGAAAATTCATAAAATGAGCCTTGAAACTCTTTTGGACATTTAAATTTGAAATGTATGTATCTACGGTTATCATTAATTTAATAAAGACAAATAGGTAACGATTAGCAAAATTTCACACACAAACTGTTAATTGAAAACGTATTTTGATTTTGACACACAGCACAATTATTATTATTGTATTATTATCCATCTAAAGATTTATGATAAGACACAATCAAAACTTAAATCAAATAAACAACCTCCTCCATCCCAACCCAACAAACAGAGAAACGGCAACATTGTTGTGAGAACGTGAGCTACATCCAGCCGCGAGTCTCCGGTTTGGGAAAGTTCGTTTGGCAACATTGCCTATGACTAGCCAATCACAGATTTAGGCGGATGACGTCATCGGCCTGACGTTCAAAGTGAATTTTAGTGGCTCTCCCGCTGCGTAAAAAATCGGAGAGAAATTGAACTTATTTTTGGCTGCTCTTTCTGACAAGCAATTAGAAAAAAAATCATGAAAATGGCCTATTATTACACATTTGATTCAAATAAATTATATTATGCTTGATATTTTATTCCCAATGAATTTACATTTTCCAATAAATTTATTCATTGAATGATGTATATTGTGATGACAAATAAATATAAATTATTATTATTTAGGTATTATCAAAAATAATATGAGTGTATCGCGGTTCATTGAACCATCAACTAATTTGTAGAAAAATATCACCAATGCCTTCCTGCTGTGGTACGGTTATTTTTTCACTTTGCTGTTTATGTTTTGATCTGGATGAAAAGTGAGACCCTCCCTCCAAATTTAAATAAATCGCCTATGGATTTTTTCCTTGTTTCTCGACTTATTTTACGATTTCATTCATAAGATTTTAATGATGTATAATCAAAGTTTACTAATAATAAAATTAGTAAACTTTGGTTTAATTGATCATTGAAGACGGGCGGGTTTTAGATATACCGACCGAATTAGAGTTAACAACATAGATAAGACAGCTCACAATAATTTTTTTTTATTTTTTTTTTCTGTTTAGTACATAAAGGTTTCGACTTGATATAAGAGCCTTCACTCATTATGTTAAAATAATGATTTTTTGAGAAAAGATTTTGTTTTTGAGTTGTAAAAGCCTCCATCAAACGACATAGATTCTTCAATTCCGAATTCAGTTGGCTTTTTCATATGATCATCTACCAACTCGCAAATATAAAAACTGTTCCATCCATAATTATTCACGAGCACAAACGAAAATGAAAACGTAAACAGGAAACAAGCAGAACTAGTATTGATCATTTCTGCAATTTGGAATGCTCTGTTTATAAATATTTCGGGTTTGAGTTTGGAAAAAATTCGTTGCCCAAAACTAGTTTTGCGCATTTTATCCAGGCATTACCCGAATTCGAGGATTGTGCAGATATACCGCCATAGAAACTGAAATCACTATTGAGTCCTTCCGGAGAAATACCTTTATAAAAAGATATTAGAAGTTGATTATGCAGGGAATGAGTGATTAGAAATAAACACTCTTATATTCAACGCAACGTCTATTCAGTTCAGAATATTACAAACGACTTAACTAAAATAGAAATACAACCTTCCGCATGGCACGAAACAAACAAGAAAACCTGCTTGGACGAAAAGGTGTTTTTCGGCTCCACAATAATCAATAAGGAACAGAACTTGTTACGCATCTTCAATATTGGAAAATACAACATTCTCCCTCAATATTAAAGGTGCTTTCAAAGAATAAAATATTCAATAATCTTCCCTTGAACACACTCAAAAAAACTTAACTTAATACTTCCCAGATATGGTCACAGATTTCATTGTATAAACCTTACTCATTTTAAATTTAGTTTATCACAAATGAATTTGTGTTTTTTGAAACCCAAAGACTTTGTCAGCATATCCGCGACCATCTCCGTTGTTGACATGTATGACAACTCAATATCATTTCCTTTTATTTTGTCTCGAATGAAGTGATATTTGACATGTATATGCTTTGTGCGCTTGTGGAAAACTTGATTTTCTGACAATTTTATCGCACTTTGGTTGTCGTTGAAAATAGTTAAAGGCTTATCTACATTCAAAAAACTACAAGAGTCACATGCACCAAATATTTCTACACATAGTGATTTTAAATACAGCGACTCCTTTGCTGCCTCACAAATCCCAATGTACTCAGCCTCTGTGGAACTTAAAGCTATTGTTTTTTGTTTTTGACATTCCCATGATACTGGCCCTTCCGCCAACATGAAAATGTAACCATAGAACGATTTTCTATCAATTTCATTGTTGGCCCAATCAGCGTCCACAAAACCATTTATAGGGTTACATGATTTTTTGAAAGTAATTCCTATATCCTTTGTTCCTTTCAAATATTTGAGCACTCGTTTTGCACTCAGCCAATGATCTTTATTATGAACATTATTGAACTGGCTCAGAAAGGACACAGAAAAAGAAATGTCCGGTCTTGTGCAAACTGCAAGATACATGATAGATCCTATCAACTGTTGATATGGAACGTCAATAAATTCTCCAGCAGTCACAAATTTTTGATTTTGCTCTAACGGAGTGCCTACCGTATTGCAGTTTGACATTTCAAATCTATCAAGTACCTTTTCAATATATTGTTCTTGGCTAATTTTTAATTCGCCCTTCGAACGATTTCTGTTAACCTTCATGCCGAGAATATTTGATATCGGTCCAAGATCTTTGATGTGGAAATGTTTATTTAGTTCAATTTTCAAACGTTCTGCCTCTTTGTGGTCATTATAGAAAACAAAGAAATCGTCAACGTAAAGCGCTATAATTATAATTGAATCTGCCAAATGCTTAAAGAAAATGCATGGCTCTATTTTTGATTGCACGAAATTCAAATCCAATAACACATTATTTGCTTTCTCATACCACAATTTGGCTGATTGTTTGAGGCCGTATATGGCCTTTTTAAGTCGACAAACTTTACTTTCTGACCCCGGCTCTATAAACCCTTCGGGTTGACACATAAAAATTTCCTCATCAATGTCACCATTCAAGAAAGCAGTTTCTACATCTGAATGGACTGCTTCTAAGTCTAATTCAGCTGTCATTGCCAATAATAACCTTAAATTGCTGAATCTTATAACGGGTGAAAAAGTTTCCGAGTAATCTACCCCATACTTTTGAGTAAACCCCTTTGCTACAAGTCTGGCTTTATATGTTACTATATCTCCATTATGATCCCTTTTAATTTTGAAAACCCACTTATTTTTAACAATATTTTTGTTGCCAGGTTTGTCAACTAATTCCCAAGCATTGTTTGCCTTGAACGCCTCGAGTTCATTTTTGATAGCATTGTGCCATTCTGCACTTCTCGCGCTTGACAATGCTTCAGAAAGAGTTGTTGGTTCTAAATTGTCAGATATAGTTAACATGGCAACATCAGAATCGTAATCAGTAATACAATCACCATACCTTTGTGGTTGTCTTTTTACACGTAGAGGATACCTAGATTCATGATTTTCAGGTTCACTTTCACTTGTTTGATTTTCGTCTGCACTCACTAGCACTTCACTGTCCTCTTCTGGATTTTCGTCTTGAAGATGAGGAGTCGCAGCTGGCATATCTTCTTGGCCAACATCATCATTTTCACTGTCTTGCACCATCAAGGGAACAGCTTCTTTTGTAGCCGGTTCAACTGGAATCGTTGATGTGCTGTCTGAAAGCTGGTCTTCTAAGAAAACGACATCCCTGGCTATTTTTAGACTGTGATCAATTGGGTCTAAAAGCCTGTATCCAACACTCGTCTCGGAATACCCGACAAATATGTATTCCCTGCTTTTATCATCAAGCTTTTTTCGTTTAACATCGGGAATGTGAACATAACCACGGCATCCAAATATTCTGAGATGGCTCAAATCAACCTTTTTGCCTGTCCATTTTTCTTCTGGGGTTTTACCACGTATTTTCTTCGTTGGTGAACGGTTCAGAAGATAGACTGCGGTATTGGCAGCTTCTGCCCACATTTGCTTTTCACTGTTTGAGTCGACAAGCATTGAACGTACCTTTTCAAATATGGTCCGATTGTAGCGTTCAGCTACTCCATTTTGCTGTGGTGTGTAAGGTACTGTTTTTTCATGTTTTATTCCACGATCTTTCAGGAACTTCCTCAAACGCTCATTACAATATTCTCCCCCATTGTCGGTCCTCAGAACTTTGATTTTTCGTTCTGTTTGATTTTCTACCATACAGCAGAACTCCTTGAAAACTTCTGGAACTTCACTTTTATTTTCCAGAAAATAACAAAATACTTTTCTGGTGTTGTCATCAATCAGGGTAAACAAATATTTTTTGCCACCCCATGATTTCACCTCCATAGGACCTGCAAGGTCTGAATGTATCAAGTCCAGTTTGTTTGGTGCGACTTCTTTATCCTTTTTAAAAGGGAAAGGTTTTCTAGCCTGTTTGCCTTTGATGCAACTCTCACAATATTTTGGATTTGTACTTTCATTATATAACACACCTGTTGCCAAGCCATTTTTCAACAAAGCCATGCTATAATGATTGAGGTGACCAAGGCGTCTGTGCCATACCATCTGAGAATCAAGGAGTTTCGCCACATTCACAGACTCCGCCATGACATCCAGTTTGTATAAACCATCGACATTCGCTGCAGTAGCTATGGGTTCTCCCTTAATCCGACAATCACCATCATCAATTATTTTGCATCCTTGTGAGTCAAAATGTACACAGTGTCCTTTTGAAACAATCTCACTCACTGACAATAGATTTACTGACAGATTTGGAACATATTTAATTTTTGATATGATCTGTTCAGTTCTATTCGGTTTCAATTTCACAACACTGTTTCCGGTACCACTGACGGAGAGTTTTGCGTTATCTGCCACAAACACATGCTGCCCTGAGTCTTCATCTGTTAGCTCCAAAAGAAGTTCTCTGTTTCCAGTCATATGGGAGGAGGCCCCGCTGTCAATGTACCAGACTGTATCACGTACATTATTCACACTTAAAGCTGCAGCAAACAAATCTTTCCGTCCATTTCCACTACATTTATTTTTATTCGGCGTTTCATAGTTGTTTGAAGAACTGTTTTTATTTTGAGAACACTGATTTTTGTAATGGCCTTTTTGTTTGCAATTCCAACACCATGGAGATTTTTTAATTTTCTTCGTGACTAGTGCACAGTCACCAGTATGTTTACTATTCTGCCATTTTTGGTCCTGCAGCAATTTAGTTTTCACAAAGTCCGATGTTATGTCAACTCCTGAATTTTCAAGTGCCATAACCATTGGCTCATAATCCGCTGTGAGTCCCTGCAGCATAATAACACCTAGGAATTCATCATCTAGCGGTTTTCCCATGGATCCAAGTTGTTGGGACAGAGCCAGGACTTCATTAACATACTCCTCCATAGTGCCAAAATTTTCCAGTTTGATGGAACATAGATTTCTTAATAATCCTAGTCGCCTATGAAGTCCTTTGTCTTCAAATGCATTTTCAAGGGACTTCCACGCTTCGCTGGCTGTTTTTGCTTGGGTCACATGAGGATACGTCGACTTATCCAGAGAAAGAATTATTTTTGAGAGAGCCTTCTCCTCACGACGAGCTTTTGTAGCACTATCCACTGTAGACGGCCACTCCTCAGTTATGCAGTTCCAAAGTCCGTCTAATTTCAATAACGCACCCATCTGGAACTTCCAGTCGCTGTAATTTGCACGACCTTTGAGCTTGTCAACAGCCACCCCAATGTTTGAACTTTCGTTAACCGCCATTCTATCTTTATCACGACGACGAATGCACAACCCCGTGTACTACCGAACTAATAAACAAAAGAAACGCGTTATCTAATCACTCCCACGAGCCCTGGGCCCATAACCTATTAGAAGTTGATTATGCAGGGAATGAGTGATTAGAAATAAACACTCTTATATTCAACGCAACGTCTATTCAGTTCAGAATATTACAAACGACTTAACTAAAATAGAAATACAACCTTCCGCATGGCACGAAACAAACAAGAAAACCTGCTTGGACGAAAAGGTGTTTTTCGGCTCCACAATAATCAATAAGGAACAGAACTTGTTACGCATCTTCAATATTGGAAAATACAACAAAAGAAAGCTGAATTTAATATTTATCTTATGAATTGAATTCTTTATGTTATTTATTTTTTTCACTTTTGATAAAGGAGTCATACCATCAGGACCAGCTGGTTGGCCAATCTCATCATCAGTGAAGAGTCAGACTAACATTCGAATTAGACGCAGGATAGTGGAGAGACCGAAGGATTACTTTGGAACTTGCCCAACATGGGAGGCCTGGAGCGCGAGATAACAATTGGGGGCCATTGTCACGAAGACGCTCACCTCTAAAGAAAATTGAAACACTGGTGCCTATGATATACATGACAGAGGCAATTGAGCAGAAGATGAAGATTTTGCGATTTGTAACACGTCCAGCTGTCCATCGATTTACCTTTTCAGGGTGCCGATTCTGCGACCGATAGAAAGGTCATTCAGAGAGAAGTGAACGAAGTGAACGATCACCTCCATATACTTCTCCGTTTACTTCTCTCGATTTGACCGTTCTATTGATCCCAGAATCGGCACCCATGTAGTTCCAGACAGCAGTGACGGCTCACGGTTGAAAAATACATTTTGAACTGTTTAAATAACAAAAACAAATCAAAGATCCAAAAATCCGAACTCAACAGCACAAATGGTTTACTTATACCATTTTTGAAGAGAAAAGTGATTTCCAGACCAATCACAAAGCAGCTTTTGTCTGATTTATTTCCCAGGAATATGTTCATTCTACTCCATGTATGCAAACCAAATTGTCCATCTGATGGGTTTCCAACACCATTTTTAATGAGAAGAGTGATCCAAAATTTGGAATGCTCCCTAAACTGAAAGACTAAGAGCAGATTTTGACTGTTTTCTTGTAGGAATATGTTCATCCCACCCTAATCATGCAAACCAAATTATCCAACTGGGTTTTCTCTAGACCATTTTCCATTTTTAAAGAGAAGAAATATGTTCATTCGACTCTATTTATGCAAACCAAATTGTCCAACTGGGTTTCTTACACCAATTTAAAAAAAAAAGCGATTTCTAGACCCTGGAATGCTCACCAGATTGATTATAAAGCAGCTTTGATAAGATTTTTTCACAGGAAGGGTTCATTCTACTTTGTTCATGCAAACCAAATTGTCCAACTGGGTTTCTTACATCATTTTTTAAAGAGAAAAGTGGTTTGCTGTCAAGACGGATGAAAAAGCAACTTCTTTTTTTTTTCCTGTTTTTCCATATCTACCGAGGAATGCAACGATTCACTCAAATGTATCCAAGAAGATTTTGATAGAGTTTTTGAGGATCAATTTCTCCTGCTCATTCTTGGAAGATTTGAAGATTTCTTGGAATCTTTCTTCTTCATTGGATAGGGTTTTACTCGAGGGGCAAACCACTCACAAAAATGTGTACACTAGAATACGTTTTTTCCCAAAAAATACCTCCAAATCATACAAAATACCTAGTAATACACTTAATATACCCAATAATATCTGGTAATACCTACGAAATACCTTGTATTACCTACTAAATGCCCAATAATACCTACGAAATGCTCAATAATACCATTGTAATACCTGGTATTACCTTTGGAATACTGGATAATACCTCGGTTATACCTATCATATTAATACCTTTGTAATACCCAAAAAACAATTTCAACATTTATTATATCCGAGATTATAACGATAGAAATTGTTTAAATAGACAATTTGGTTTTAGTTCGGGTTATTATTTGTTGAAAAGAAATAATAAAATATATAATTTCTAACTAAGTTTCTAACACTTTATTTCTGAATAAGTTGCATAATACAGGGTGTCCCGGAAAAACGTCAGGGAACTTAGGACGGTGATTTTATGTGACAAAATAATGTTGGTAAGTCATATAACGAAATTTTGAAATCTCAATATTTTTCGAGTTACCGGCACTAAAAGATTATTTTTTTTATAGATTTATTGATATATTTCGGACATTTCTTACCGGATCAAAATGAAATTTGGTACAAAGTTTCAACTTGTTTATCTTTAACGTTCTGTGGCAAAAATGTTTCCCTACTTTGCCCCTGGAGAGGCTTTACCTGAAATCCAAATTTCATATTTTGCATATCCTTTTGTTTCGACAGATTCCTCAAATACAAATAATATGTCGATTTAAAGATTGTGAAAGATTAAACAAAAAATGTAATCTTTGTACGAGTCGAGAGGTCTAACCGTTTGCTCGCAAATCGACATTAAAATAACCTCGAAAATAACTGTCTGTCAAAAATAATTACTTTCTATGACATGATAACAAAGAAAATAAAGAGTGCTCAATAAAAAATACGATCAAGTCACCTATGGATTGCAATTGTTTCAAAAAACGTATGTCTTGGCTAACACCGCAATCATGACATGACATCCACTTTCTAACCGTCACTGATGCCATCCATGATGCCAAACCATACAAACTAGCCACGACCTACGTTCATGATAGAAAAAAAATCCAGAGGTGACTTGATCGTATTTTTTATTGAACACTCGTTACAACATAAAGACACACATACATTAAAAAAACGAACATCCATCAACAAAATTTAAAAACAATACAAAAACAACAAAAACATGAAAAAACGAATTCTTCTTTCTGTTGTTTTTGTGCTGTTTTTGTTGTATTTGCTGTTGTTGTGTTATTTTGTGTTGTAATTGTTTTGTATTTATTTTGTTATGATGTCATTCAAAGCAAATTATTTTTCACATTTTTTGTCTAAACTTTCCCAATCTTCAGTTGTTTCTAAGGAATCTGTCGAAACAAAAAAGATATGCGAAATATGGAGTTTGGATTTCAGGTGAAGCGCCCTCTAGGGCCCATGTAGAGAAACATTTTTTCCACAGAACGTTACAGATAAATAAGCTGAAACTTTGTAACAAGTTTCATTTTGAATCGATGAGAAATGTCCGAAATATATCAATAACTACAAGAAAAAAAATGGTTTTACAATGCCGATAACTCGAAAAATATTGAGATATCGAAGTTTTGTCAAAAGACTTCATTACAACCATTATTTTATCACATACAATCACCTCCTCAAATTTCCTGACGTTGTTCCGGGACACCCTAAATAAGTTTAGGGAACATTTGAACTAAGGGCGATAAAATCCTTATTTTTAGAGAAAACAGAATTCTCCAATTTTTTTGCATTAAACTCGGCATTAAAGAAGCAAAAACAATAGAGATTAAAAGTAAGCAACCGAACACAAATAACAAGGAAACATTGATTGTTTTATATCTTGTTTTATATATTATGTTCGGCGATGGGGAAGAGGATAAGAGAGTAAATGTAAGATGATTATAAGCAAATTTCAGGTTTTGAGAAAAAGTCATTCTTAATTGAAACTATTTCTTCTTCTTACAATAATTGCTGTCCTCTTTTTTACCTCATCGCCAGACATACTGTACATTTTTTTAAGCCTCATTCTCTCTTCAAGTCAATAATAATTCACTTGTTATTTAATAAAGTGCCTGAAATTCCTTATGAATATTAGGGTGTCTCTCGAATCTCTTAAGTCGGACTCAAACGATTGATGTACTTCACAAAATACAGGGTTCGCCACAGTAAGTGGCCTATTACAAAATCTCGGGAAATAAAGCGATTAGGATTCTGAAAATTGGTAAGGAGAGATTTTCGGAAATGCGCTTTTCAAATGAAATAAGAATGACGTTGCACGACTTTCGTGTATACCGGAAGTAGGTGTCAACTCGCTTGTTTCAAATGGAACACCATATACAGGGTTTTTCACTTAAAACTCCGCACGTCAATATCTCGGAAACGAATAGGAATATTTGATTTCTGTAAAAACTTGTCAATGTATGGGGTCGAGTAGTTATTTTTCACAGTTAAAAAAATTCGACGCCTACCAAGAGTAAAGCGTCGCGACGCATCGAAAATATTTGTCGATTGCAGGGACTTTGAAATTACGCGCATGCTAAAGTACATGTTATTAATAAACTTTTTTGTTATTCAGTCGAACTCATTTATTCTACTCAGTTTTGAGATATTCAGGGTGTCCAAGATAAGGATGTCTATCACGGGGATCTTGGAAACCGTGAGAGATACAAGGTCGGTTGAATGGAGGCAAAGTTGCGTATTTTGATGCTTAACAAAATGCCGTTTTTAAAGCCAAGAAATTCCGACTAAGTCCGAAATTATCCGAAAAAAACCAAAATTTTTCAAAATTGTTCTCATTTTTTTCTGACTACATTTGAGGAGATATTTTGAAATGAATGGAACTTCTTCATTGCCACTTTTCGCCCTTTACAAGATAGCGTTATGAAATTGAAGAACCGACGTTTCGTCTATGAGCAGTCATCATCAACTTTGTTTTTTTAAATACGGTCCGGGGTTTTTTATTACGGATTTTAAGAGCCTCTTATGTTCTTAAACCAACGGGGTATCGCACTAATTAAAAAAGAGGTGGTTGTTTTTAATCCTATTAAACATGTATTTTTGTCTCTCTCAAACACATGAGTTCTTATGGAAAAATCCATCAACATAATTTTTTTGAATAATTGCGATACATTGTTGGTTCAGGAACATAAGAGGCCCTCAAAATCCGTCATAAAAAATCCAGGACCGTATTTAAAAAAAACAAAGTTGATGATGGCTGCTCATAGACGAAACGTCGGTTCTTCAATTCAATAACGCTATCTTGTAAAGGGAATTCCATTCATTTCAAAATATCTCTTCAAATGTGGTCAGAAAAAAATGAAATTAATTTTGAAAAATTTCGGTTTTTTTCGGATAATTTCGGACTTTGTCGGGATTTCTTGGCTTTTCAAACGGCATTTTGTGAAGCATCATAATACGCACATTGCCTCCATTTAACCGGCCTTGTATCTCTCAC
The DNA here is from genome assembly GCA_958502075.1 of Orchestes rusci. Classification (NCBI taxonomy): domain Eukaryota; kingdom Metazoa; phylum Arthropoda; class Insecta; order Coleoptera; family Curculionidae; genus Orchestes; species Orchestes rusci. The sequence goes on along the minus strand of OY293303.1, from coordinate 3,961,033 downwards.
GGTTTCCAAGATCCCCGTGATAGACATCCTTATCTTGGACACACTGTATATCTCAAAACTGAGTAGAATAAATGAGTTCGACTGAATTACAAAAAAGTTTATAAATAACTCGTACTTTTGCATGCGCGTAATTTCAAAGTCCCTGCAATCGATTGATATTTTCGATGCGTCGCGACGCTTTACTCTTGGTAGGCGTCGAATTTTTTTAACTGTGAAAAATAACTACTCGACCCCATACATTGACTACTTTTTACAGAAATCAAATATTGGATTCTACGTAGACTAGATTCTAGGCAGACTTGATGTATGATGTCCTATGTCCTAAGTATAAGCGTTTTCGAAATATTTGAGTTTTCATGTCAAAAATGACGTTTGTAGGTTCCTATATGAATGTAAATTTTTCGTATAAGAAAGCCTCTAGTGTTTGATTTGTATTGGATTTCTTGTTGAAAGGGACCTTCTTTGTAAGATTTTTCGTAACTATTAATTACAAGGTGGCCCAAAAATAAGAAAACTGCCAAAAATCATTTTTTTCAAATGGAAACCCTCAATTTTTATAATTTTATGTTTTTGAGCATTGAAAATAAAGGTGACTTTGTATGAGATTGTTCATTCCCAAATTTTTTATTTTTATTTATTTTTTCGAATTCTCTTCAATATTTGGCATTCCATATACCGGATTTTTCTGGGGATTAAAAGTTGCTTGTTGTGTATCATTTTCTTCTGATTGAAAGCTTTCCGTGTCAGTTTAATCATCTAAGACCATGTTGTTTTCAAGATCGTCCACCTCTTCTGAATCTGAACAAGACTCATTATGTTTTCTAGAAACACTCTTTCTAGTGTTCTTTTTAGTTACCTTACCTCGTTTTGTTTTGTTAGCCACGAACCCGACATTTTTTATCTTTTTTGAAACAAACCTGTTAGGTCTGTACGTACTAATTCCCCATTTTCTTCCTTTACACTCTTCCAATAACCAGGAGTAGGGAGATTTTTCAATAACTACTGTTTTATTCGAGTTTTATTGCTTGGTAGAGTAGCTTTCAAATATGGACTCTCCATTTCTAAGCTTACATTTTTTTCAGAATAGTCTTTTAAATCAATTTCAGTATCTAACATATTTCCTGAGGTACTTTCGTTTTCTTCAATTTCAAACTTATTCATTTCCTAAGAATATGCTTCAATTTTTTGCTTTTCAACCGGCTGTTTACCATAAGCCCTTTAAACATAGAACGAATAATGCGGGTGGGTCGGAGCATGCGCGTTTATAAATATTTTTAAATAATACCCTGTGAAATACCTCGAAATACCGTTTAATACCTATGGAATACTCCATAATACCTCTAAAATACCCGGTAATACCTCGTAATACCACAGAAATACCTCGTATACTTCACAATACCCTGGACTGGAAATACCTTGTAATACCCCTGGAATACCGTCACTTGTACACCAAAATACCTTAGGTGGTTTCCCCCTCGGTTTTACTCCTAAATCGTCCAAAAGATGCTACAGCTCATTTATGCTTCTGGAAACTGAAGATATCCTTCGATTGTTGTTGCTCAACTTTGACAGATTAAACCTTCCGCAGATTGCAAAGATGGCACGATAAATTGAAGACAATGAAGATGTTTCTGGCTTCTGTTCTTCAAATTTGACAGATCAAACCTTCCTATATACTATTTTTTCATAAAAATTTGCTTTCATAAATTGAAGACACTGAAGACGTTTCCGTTTCTTCTTCACCAGCAGGTATAAGAACACAAATAGCAGCAGAATTTGTTTGCTACAATATATAAGGGAGAAGAAGTATAAATGAAGTCTCCATGCATTTCTTCTTAACCAACCAAGCACACAAATAGCAGCAGCAGAATCTTTCAACAACCAAAAATGGCCATAATATATAGGATAAGAGGAAGAAGCACTTGTTGAGGACAATGAAGATGTTTCCCTTTCTTCTTCAACAACAGATACAAGAACTCAAATAGCAGCAGAATTTGTGAAACAAACAAAATTTGTCACACTGTTGAGATGTATAGGAAGAAGAAGCACAATGTCATGGCAACCGACACACAATCAAGACACAAGCTGCAGTTTCCCGCCAGACTCTGGTCAACGCAACCTTTTTTTAAGGCGGTGTTGTTTGGCTCGTACTTACAATAATTGCTGGCACCAGCGGTTCATGAATTATATAATGTCTTTTCTTTTTTTACAACATAAAGTTTATACAAATTTTATTTTTGGCACTTGACATCAAAAAAATCTTAAAACCTCGTATTTTTTCACAATTACTGCAACAAACAAAATTGAAATCAATCCATACTGTCAGGTAATTGAAATAGGTTCATTTACCAAAATATTAATTGAAATCGCCCAAATGTAAATAGATGATAATCGGAAACAGCGTCCAATTTTATTTCATATTAATTAAAGGTCAAAGTTTAGCTCTAACGTCACAGATCTGATTATCCCGATTAGGCTTTGGCAATATTCATCAAAGTTCAACTTTTAACCTTCAAGACCTCCACTTAATTTTTCGCAATTATCTGATGCTGAGTTGACAGAATAGGGGTGATAAGTTCTCCACTCACATTTTGCTGTTGGAACATTTTTGGAACACTTCAGTTATTGGTGAATTAAAATTTGTTGTGTAGGAGATAAAATATTAAAGAAAACAAGTTCATACGTTTTGTGATCAATATTTCCAACAACTAGTTACTTTGATAAGTAACTACCTTGTATTATTCATTCAAACTAATAATAATCTATGTGTGTTGTGGTTGCCAAGCATATAAAATAAGTTTTCATACTATTAGCGATAATAGTGAATGAATGAATGAATAATGGGAAAAAGTTTAATCATTTATGCAAACAAGATTCATCAACAAAAAGTAAAAACATTGATCTCTCTTTTTCCCTTCAAATATCTGAAAGAATTAAACGGAGCAAACGTAAATAATAAACCGGTTTACTGTGGAACATAATTTGCCAGATCAAGATATTTTTTGTTGGAGTTTTCTTTTTTTAATTTTTACCATCTGAGCTGGGTGAAAACTGGAAAACTGACCACTTGAAGATTTATTCTGATTCAATTGAAAACACAAAGTAATGAAAAGTTTTATAGCAGGTTATTGCGTATTTGAGCAGGACAAAATTCACAATTTCCACTCGTTCAGCTAAATCCTTCGTACGTGTCTTTACCTAGAAACAGAAAATAATGGTATAGGATTTAATGGTTCAAGTTTAGAGAACAAAATGTGAAACGGAGCTGATAAGAAAGTTAATTTGCTGAAGTTATAACTGAAATAAAATCCTAATCCCAACTAGCACGCGTTCATGTGTGTTTATTTCGCCGTAACTTAACGGTACAAAAAATCCACCAACCTTAAACTTATTTAAAACAATTGACCATTTATTGTTGGAAGATCCGAGACGAGGAAATAAAGTTTATTATGACAAAACTAGACCGAGATTTCGTAATAAGTTAACGAAACAAGACTAGAAAGTAATTTTATTCTTGGGCAAAAAATCGTGTGTAAAGCGTCAGCGCCAAAACTAGTGCGATTTAATTGCGTTCGGATTTGTTCAAGTCACGAGTGGTTTTGTGGAAAATATTTTGTTTAGCCCGGTCAAAATCAATGACTTTTGTGAACTTTCACTTTTAAAATTTTAATCGAGTTTATTGGTATACTAATCAAATTAGGAAAATGACGCAATGTATATTAAAGCATCTATTTGTATTTGTCAATGTCAATGTGTATCTGGTTGAGTCATTAAAACGAGAAACTCGTGGTATTGACTCAACTTTAACTGTGTAATAATATACAACAACTGCCTATAAAGAGAATACACCTATCAACAAAGCACGTAGCTCATTAAGATAAAGTTATTAACCTCCGATCAAAACTGTTCAGTTGAACTCATGTCGAAACTTCATAATATTAGATTTGGGAGTTTGATTGATGCTGTGCTAAAATTAGCCCGTAATTAGTTTCCGTCACGCCATATTTTGAACTTCTTCCATGTCTTTATGCAAGAAAAATTTATTATGGATCATCGTCTCAAAAGAAGAATGTCGCAATGTAATGATTCAAACCAAACAAACTCTCGTGTTAATTCTGAGTCACACATGACGATACGATCAATACTAAAAGGTTTTTCGACCTGTGACTTAAGTTAGTGCGCGCTGACGCATAATGAGTTTGGATCGTAAAATTTTCAATGATTTTTGGATTTCTATTCAACATGAATTTCTCCGTTAATTGGCGTGTTTCGTCATTGTCAAGTTTTTTTGCCGTTACGCCCGGTAGATTTATTTCAAGATATCACAATATGAGAGCTTGTTAATGAACTCTCTCAGGTATGTAAGAATTGATATAAATAAGTAGCCATCTGTTGTCTGTTGGACTACCTGGTGATAAATGTGAGAAGTTTATTTTCACAGTAAACTATTTGTGTTGTGGAAATATAAATGAAACTGTTTATGTGGATGATTGTAACGATATTACCTCAAACACTTTCTGAATTTAGATCTGGAGAAGGGCTCTTTAATTTCCATTTTTATTCTAAGTCAAAAATGAACGTGAAGTACTATAATACTTACATGAGCTACACAAATTAAATTAAAAGCTATATCTTTTTATTCATAAAAAGTATCGTCTGGAAACATGAGTAGTTTGTATTTTGGTTGTTGGTTGTTTTGACTTTTTACAATATAAAAAAGTAGATGCTACATTTTTAAGGAATCTAGTAGTTTAGTGATATCTACCTCAGTTTAAGTGTTGGAGGAAATTTCGTCACTGTAGATCCAGTATTTTTATCAACAAAGGAAGAGATTCAATGATTGGCATTTTAGCTTCAATAGTAGATACTTCATTCCGATTCTATAGTACCATAGTACGTTGAAGTAGGTTCTTTTCAGGTGAAGGCAAATGCTATCAATGATCTAATAACTACAGATGGAACATTTCATTTATAAACTGTGAAAAATTGTGTGGCCAACATCGAACATAGAAGGGACGTATATAAGGAGAAGTTAAGCGGAGCACTGAGTGGGGATACGTTTGCACCTCACTGGACTGTGCTTGTGTTACTACACCCGAAGCTGCCAGTGGCGTAACTATTTTACAGAATTCTTAAATTCTTATTTACTGCAAGATTGACACTTGACTATTTCGCTATGTTTCATCTATAGTTATTAGATCATCGAATGCTATGAAGAAGATACTTTTTGGTGTTGAAAACGACCGGATTTGAACCCTTCAATACAACATTTTGAACACCTATACAGGATGTTTATCAATTTAATGCCGACACTTAGGGGTGATAAATGATAATCCTTGAATGATTTCAAGACAAAAAGTTCGTATGGATACATGATACTACGACAAACAAGATATGCTCACTAGCCGAACGAGTTTCGAACTGAACTGCGCATGAAGTTATCCGGTGACCCAATTGGATAAAATAGCATTGGAAAACATGGCTTATATTGCGATTTTGTTGAATTCTTATGATTATAGTTTGTTATTTACCCCAAAATGAATAAAATGTATTTAGTTGGTTATCTATCTATCCAAAATTGATAATATAATCTACGCAAATCCCACCAGATTGGTTAAATAGTATTTAAAAAAAGATCATATTTTCAATTTTGCCGTTACATTGAAAAAACATTTTTCTCAGTTGGTTTTCGACGTTAGAAAGGATGTTTGAGGTGAAACTTTTTTATGTGCGGTGGGAGTGGAATTTCAAGGTCGCGACACACTTGAATGGTTCTTTGTGGTTTTTTGTGATTCTATGTTCTTTTCTTCCTTCTTTTGTGGTTTTATGTGTTTCTTTGAAGATCTATGTGGTTCTTCGTGATTTTATGTGGCTCCATGCATGTGGTTATTTTTTGGTTCAATGTGGTTTTTGTTGTACTATGTGGCTTCTTGTGGTTCTATGTGGTTCCATGTGGTTTTGTGGTTCTAAGAGGCTTTTTGCTATTCTATGTGGTTCTAAGAGGTTTTGGCATGTGGTTTCTATGGTTTTTTGTGTTTCTACATGGTTCCATGTGGTTTTTGTGGTTCCATGTGGTTCGATGTGTTTTTTTGTGTTTCTATGTGTTTCTTGTGGTTCTATGTGGTTTTTAGTAGTTCCATGTGGTTTCTATGGTTTTTTGTGTTTCTACATGGTTCCATGTGGTTCTATGTGTTTTTTTGTGTATCTATGTGTTTCTTGTGGTTCTAGTATGTGGTTTTTAGTAGTTCCATGTGGTTTCTATGGTTTTTTGTGTTTCTACATGGTTCCATGTGGTTTTTGTGGTTCTATGTGGTTCTATGTGGTTTTTTGTGGTTCCATGTGGTTTTTCAGGTTCGTTGTGTTTTTTTGTGTTTTTATGTAGTTCTTATGGTTCTATGTGTTTTTTTGTGGTTCTTGTGGTTCTATATGTGTTTTTTTGTGGTTCGATGTGGTTTTTCCGGTTCGTTGAGTTTTTTTTGTGTTTCTATGTGGTTCTATGTGTTTATTTATGGTTCCATGTGGTTTTTAGTGGTTCTATGTGTTTTTTTGTGGTTTTTTGGGTTCGTTGTGTTTATTTTTGTGTTTCTATGTAGTTCTTGTGGTTCTATGTGTTTTTTTGTGGTTACATGTGGTTCTTGTGGTTCTATGTGTTTTTTTGTGGTTCCATATGGTTTTCAGTGGTTCTATATGTGTTTTTTTGTGTATCTATATGTGGTTTTTGTGGTTCCATGCGGTTTTTCTGGTTCTATGTGGTTCTTTGTGGTTTTGAGAGATTTTTTGTTATTCTATGTGGTTCCATGTAGACTTTCTGGTTCATTGTGTTTCTATGTGGTTCTGTATGTTTTTTTTGTGGTTCCATGTGGTTTTTCTGGTTCTATGTGGTTCCTTGTGGCTTTTTGTTTTTCTACATGATTCGATGTGGTTTTTGTGGTTTTGGGCAATTGCAAATGTATCTCTTTGTCACAAAAGTCGTCTTCAGAAAAATGGTCTGAACATATTCTAGCATATTCAACATTAAAACTGTCCTTTTGATACCACTTCTGTATCCATGTCTTGCGAATATACTTGGATGTTGGAAACCGAAATAAACGGTATTTACACGGACGGTTTTCTGTATTTTTCTCATTGCTGCTTCTGGAGAACATCACGGCACAGTACACCATCATCAAATTATGCGAAATTCACGAAATAATAAGATATTATATCACACAAATATTAGAACAACAATATTTACATTGCAAACTGACAGAAGCTTGACAACATAACCTCACAAAGGTCACCCGACAAGATGCGCGTGAGCTTATCTGTTTGTCGTAGTATCATGGTATGGATATACAGTGTGTCTGCTTAAGTTGGCCACATATGGGAAACTTTTTTATTATTAATTTTAAGAAAAAAAGTTATTCTTTATAAAAAGTTCTGCATGTTCCAAAACCTAAAATGCAACCATCAGATATTACATTTTTTCATTTAAATTAATGCATTGATTTAAATGTCCAATAACTAAAATAAGAGATTACTGTTTAATATTAATTTATTTATAAAATTTAATAAATTTAAAAAAGAAAAAAACAATCATTTTAATGGTAGTGTTTATTTTTCTTCATAACAATTTTCGATATTGTCAAATTTTACTCTTGAGTGAAATTCATATTTTTTGACAAACCTCGTATACGACTGAAAAAATGTAATATCTGATGGTTGCATTTTAGGTTTTGGAACATGCTGAACTTTTTATAAAGAATAACTTTTTTTCCTAAAATTAATAATAAAAAAGTTTCCCATATGTGGCCAACTTAAGCAGACACACTGTAGGTCTGCAAGAGCCCAATTTTCAAGATATAGAGTGTTGAAATTTTAAAAAAACAAATGATTTTCTTATAATACTATGCCAGATATCTTTATGAAATTTGGTACACGTCTTCTATGCATCAATATGCATTTTGTGATGTACAAACAATTTTATTATTTTTACCAGTGGCATCCGTACTGGTTTTGCACTCAATATTTTTGAAAAAAAAAACTGCTTCCTTTCAAAATAAAAATCATTTTTGAAATCTCTATCAATTTCTGGGCTGTGTGTTCCAATATTTTTGAATCAATGGCGCCCTCTTTAACATTCCCATGCATATTGATGCAGAGAAGACGTGTACCAAATTTCAAAAAGATATCTGGAATAGTATCAAAGTAATGACGATTTTTTTTTTTTTTTAATTTCAACACCCTGTATCTTAAAATCTGGGCTCTTGCGGACCTATGGCCATATGAACTTTTTGTCTTAAAATCATCGCCATTCAAATAATGAACACCCTGTATATTTTATTCTCTAGTTTTCTTGAACACATTATTACTGTTACCAACAATCTCAAAGGCTCTTTTAAAATCTTAAAATTCACCAAAAACATGATTATCATCGTCAATTATTTGTACAAGTTTACTTCATTCGCATGATTCATTTTTGAGAAATTCCGATTGATTAGGAACAATAATTCGCTTTTCACAGTATTGCAGCTTGCAGCAATTCCAAGACGATGAGTCTTAAATCCGCGTGTGATGTTTTGAGTTATTTAGTAACTAATGATTTTGGTATATAAAAATCAAAAAATAAGAAAAAAACATTCTTCTCGAGGTGAAGAGAACCAGTTGAAAGTATGCATCGGGAATATAAATTCATAAAAATATTAAAATACGTAAGCACATACAAAAAATACTTAACTCGCAAATTCAAAAAGGTATCGTAAACAAAACATTGGAAGAAAAAATAATATACATCATATGAAAAATATAGAAACTTCGTATCACATTGAAAAATAGACCAGAGTAATCAAAAAAGTAAAACAAGAATTCATAAAGAACAAAATAACACAGCAAAACTCGTTTTCAGTGTTTTCAAGTTAAAAGAGCTTGTCCTGACTGCGTCATCAACGCCGAGCCAAAACTATTATGGATAGAACCATGATTTTTTTAAAAGAGGTTCTGCTGAATATTTCTAGGTGTACTAAGAAAGGATTTTGCGAAATTTCATCCCTATGGGGGTGAAAAAGGTGGGGGTAGGAAAAATCATATATTGATGAAAAATTATGTATCTTTGGTCACATCAACCTGAAATTTCATATAAATAATCTTGAATGAAATTGATCAAACACATGTTCCGTTATTTTCCAAAATTCAACCCCTAAGGGGGTCAAATTCGGACTCAAAGGAGTGGGTGGAAAAAATCGTTAATTGATGAAAGATTATGTATTACTGTTACCATCATGTTGAAACTTCATATTAACAATCTTGAATGAAATTGATTGAACACATGTATCGTTGTTTTTTAAAATTCAACCCCTAGGGGGGACAAAGTCAGGCTCAAAGGAGATGGAGTGGAAAAAATCATTAATTGATAAAAGATTATGTATTTTTGCCAACATCTCGTTGAAAATTCGTATAAATAATCTTGATTGAAATTGATGTAGGAAAAATTCAACCCTTGAGGGGGTGAAAGGGGTGAGGATGTGAAAAATCATAAATCAATCAAGAAAATTGTATTTTTGGTCACAACGACTTGGAACTTCACTATGATGATCTTGAATGAAATTGATAGAACACGTGTTTCGTCGATTTCCAAAATTCAACCTTTAATGGGGTGAGAGGGATGAGCCATTTCAATATACCATATAAGTAAATGATGAAACACTACAAACTAAACCAGAATAAAAACACAATAAACATTCACAAAATCAACACCAAACCCCACTCAAAAAAACAAGAGACGCCAATGAGACGAAATATGAATGAAACGTTTAGGCAAAATTCGCAAAATCCGATCGATAGGGGCGGATCGAATTTTGGTGTGTTGCCATACTTCAGCTTTTTTAATTTTCAGAAGAGAATACTGTTTTTTCTAAATCCTAAATACCTGAACAAATCTTGAAGAGATGTTTCAATTTTAACAAAAAGGTTACCATCAACTTATTTGATAAAATTCATACATAAAAAGGTTTGAAAAACGATTTCAAACAATGTTTTAATTTTTTTGCTGCGTAGTAATACTTTAAATAGAGGAAGTTTGGCAAACAACGTGGTGGGAGAATTTCTGCACCTGAGTGCACAGTTCGATGTTGTCCTCATGTTTATTTACCTATGTTTCATCTATAGTTATTAGATCATTGTATTTTACAAATAAATAATTTATTTTTATTTTCTTTTTTACGAAGTATGTGGAAATTTTCGTGACTGGCTTGTAATTACGAAGGAAAAGGTGGAGGGAGGAGTCAAAAAAAAATAAAAATAAAATAAAAAAGATATAAATAAAAAATACTATGTTTTTCTGGAAGCATATGAGTTGGTCTATCACCCCTTTCAGTATTATCGTTGACTTTCCGGACACCCTTTATAACTCAAATATGGCCAAAAGTGAACATATAGTGTGTTTATGAAATCAGTGATCCAATTATTGTGAAATCTAAGTTGAATTCGACAAAACACGATTTTGAAATTAAATATTCATTCTTCTTCAATGATCTTTCACTATGAACAGCCAATTCAAAACAATATTCATAAATAAAAAGGTATTTGTTTATAGCCATTAACAAACCAAGTACTATAATAAACTAACAACAACAACAATCAACTTCTGCCAAAAGCCCATGACGGCATTACTAATCAATTGTTCAGAAGCCTATAGCTTTAACCTTTCGAATTTATGACGCAATAAATAGAGTTTATGAAGCCATTATAGACAAACTGCACTAGTTGAATGAATGGAAAAATCACCAACGTTGCTGATTTTCATGATAAGCTGCTTCTGCATTGCACCTTGGAAGCTTGACAGGAAATTTCCATCCTTGACCTTTAAATATGGATTCGAGATTTGCAATATTTAAATTGGTTTGATGATGAGATTTGATGTATTTCTGATTCTATTAAAGCCAATTTCAAGCCAAAAACAGTTAATGTTCTGTACTTTCCAAACACCAGCTTCTCTGTAGTTTACTGTGGTAATAGAATTTTCATCAAAAATGACCATCGTGGGAGTTTGGCTTTGTGCCAAACGACAAACAACGAAATTGAACATGTTCTGAAATTATGAATTTATATGTTTTCCGATTATTGAATAAAAAATCAAAATGTAATTGAAATGACTTTCAGGGCATTGTCCGGTTTTTGAAAACCGAATTCAAGCACTCTGACAGGGAAATTTTTTTTAGTTATAACCAGAGAAGAAAATGTATTCTAAATGCAAATGAATATGAGTATCTTTTTCGACCATGGCAGGACATCTGCTATAGTATGCTGTTTATTATTTGACTCCAACTGCTGATTTCTGTTACGGAACGTCTTGGGAAGTGCGTTTACATATAAGAAGTTCTAGTATTCTGTCCATGAGTTATCGTTATCGGGGCGTCTGATGTTTCTTGGGCTTAGCTTGCTTTGAAACTATCTTCTTTAGCTTTGCAGACTCATTTGTGTCCATTATACACTGTGGGCCAAATTAAGTTAGAACCTAGTTTGATCCTTAATAACTTTTTTGTTTGTTTATGGATTTAGATGAATTTTGGATATGATATTGGTCAATATGTTCTGGATGTTCCTCCAAAATTGAGTTTTCGAATTTAGGACAGGACCGGACTTACGACGTTTTTATAAGATTGGTGCATTTAAGCTCGTTGCAAAACCGAACTGCGCTACGTCCAGACCAACTGATATATTTTTTGAGAAGTACATTAGTGGGAAAAGGTATCTTGATAATATCAATATTTTGGAACCATAACCTAAGAAACTATGATTTTTTCTATATGATGGTGCTTGTCGGCATAAAAACTATTTCACTTCATTTTGATCAAAGTTTCTTAAAATTTCATAGCAACGTGGATTGTTTGTTAGAGATTTGTCGATTTTTTCACATTTGAGATTTTTTAATTTGGAAAAAAAAATAATACCCAATTATTATTTTTTTTTTTCGTTTTTTAACTTTGTTTAATTTCACTCGATAATTTGAAAGGGGCCGCAACATTGCCGTGCATAAATGTTCTTTTCCATTTATCGCGTGATCGAGATTTTATCTTTCATAGATAAAACCATGTCTTCGTTTTCAAAATCAAACAGGCAAACTCTGGAATCTCAAAAATGTTAACAATTTTCAACAAACAATCCACGTTGCGATGGAAAGAAAGAAAGAAACACAGAACCAAAGAACCAAAGAACCAAAGAACCAAAGAACCAAAGAAACAAAGAACCAAAGAACCAAAGAACCAAAGAACCAAAGAACCAAAGAACCAAAGAACCAAAGAACCACAGAACCAAAGAACCAAAGAACCAAAGGACCAAAGAACCAAAGAATCAAAGAACCAAAGAATCAAAGAACCAAAGAACCAAAGAATCAAAGAATCAAAGAACCGAATAACCAAGGAATCAAAGAACCAAATAACCAAAGAACCAAAGAACCAAAGAACCAAAGAACCAAAGAACCAAAGAACCAAAGAACCAAAGAACCAAAGAACCAAAGAACCAAAGAACCAAAGAACCAAAGAACCAAAGAACCAAAGAACCAAAGAACCAAAGAACCAAAGAACCAAAGAACCAAAGAACCAAAGAACCAAAGAACCAAAGAACCAAAGAACCAAAGAACCAAAGAACCAAAGAGTCAAAGAACCAAAGAACCAAAGAACCAAAGAGTCAAAGAACCAAAGAATCAAAGAATCAAAGAACCAAAGAACCAAAGAACCAAAGAACCAAAGAACCAAAGAACCAAAGAACCAAAGAACCAAAGAACCAAAGAACCAAAGAACCAAAAAACCAAAGAACCAAAAAACCAAAGAACCAAAGAATCAAAGAACCAAAGAACCAAAGAACCAAAGAACCAAAGAACCAAAGAACCAAAGAACCAAAGAACCAAAGAACCAAAGAACCAAAGAACCAAAGAACCAAAGAACCAAAGAACCAAAGAACCAAAGAACCAAAGAACCAAAGAACCAAAGAACCAAAGAACCAAAGAACCAAAGAACCGAAGAACCAAAGAACCAAAGAACCAAAGAACCAAAGAACCAAAGAACCAAAGAGCCAAAGAACCGAAGAACCAAAGAACCAAAGAACCAAAGAACCAAAGAATCAAAGAACCATATAACCAAAGAATCAAAGAACCATATAACCAAAGAACCAAAGAACCAAAGAACCAAAGAACCAAAGAACCAAAGAACCAAAGAACCAAAGAACCAAAGAACCAAAGAACCAAAGAACCAAAGAACCAAAGAACCAAAGAACCAAAGAACCAAAGAACCAAAGAACCAAAGAACCAAAGAACCAAAGCACCAAAGAACCAAAGAACCAAAGAACCAAAGAACCACAGAACCAAAGAACCAAAGAACCAAAGAACCAAAGAACCAAAGAATCAAAGAACCAAAGAACCAAAGAACCAAAGAACCAAAGAACCAAAATACAAAAGAACCACGGAACCAAAGAACCAAAGAACAAAAGAACCAAAGAACCAAAGAATCAAAGAACCAAAGAACCAAAGAACCAAAGAACCAAAGCACCAAGGAACCAAAGAACCAAAGAACCAAAGAACCAAAGAACCAAAGAACCAAAGAATCAAAGAACCAAACAAACCAAATTACCAAAGAACCAAAGAATCAAAGAAGTAAAGAACCAAAGAACCAAAGAATCAAAGAACCAAAGAACCACATATCACTCAAAATATATAGGAAACTTCCATACGATAGTTTGAAATTCGCCAGCGCCCTACAACGGGTAGTCCTCGTACTTTTGATTTTTTTTTCTCAAAAACGTTAAGAAATCTGTTTTTATTGCATACGGTGGAGCCATCTATTGGATAAAATAGAATTTATACCACGTTGGAAATTATAATTCAAATATTTATCACATGGTATATCAAAAGTTATTCTGAAAAAATGCATAACTATTTTTCAAAAACGGTAATTTTATAATGTCTAAAAACTATGTCCTGAGCAATTCTATGCATATTTTTCATATTTTTCAGTTTATAACTTTTGATAAGCCATGTGAATCAATATTTAAATTAAATTTCGAATGTTGAGTCTATAAAATGCAAACCACAAAATTGAGGACGTATACCCAGTTGAGCTTCAGTTTTGTTGTTCAAAATCGGATTTTTAACATGCTGAACCAATTTTTCTAAAACAGTGGAAGAACTTTTATTGGACAGGATGTGTATCTAGTTACTGAAAATTAGGAACTTTCGGCACAAAATTCAAATTACACGTGAAATGACAATGACGTCTAGGGTTAGGGATTGGTTATTTATGGCAACCGTTGTTAAGGAAAACCTCCGTCTCTAGCGCCATCCAACGGGGAGTCCTCTAAACAAATACGACCTGATTAACTGGTTGCCTAAAACTTTATTTACATTGGCTGCCATTAAAGTTCTCTATATATTTTGAGTAATATGTGCAAAGAACCAAAGAACCACAGAACCAAAGAACCAAAGAACCAAAGAACCAAAGAACCAAAGAACCAAAGAACCAAAGAACCAAAGAACCAAAGAACCAAAGAACCAAAGAACCAAAGAACCAAAGAACCAAAGAACCAAAGAACCAAAGAACCAAAGAACTAGAGAACCAAACAACCAAAGAAACATAGAGTCATAGAACCAAAGAACCAAAGAACCAAAGAACCAAAAAACCAAAGAACCAAAGAACCAAAGAACCAAAGAATCAAAGAACCATATAACCAAAGAATCAAAGAACCATATAACCAAAGAACCAAAGAACCAAAGAACCAAAGAACCAAAGAACCAAAGAACCAAAGAACCAAAGAACCAAAGAACCAAAGAACCAAAGAACCAAAGAACCAAAGAACCAAAGAACCAAAGAATCAAAGAACCAAACAACCAAATTACCAAAGAACCAAAGAACCAAAGAATCAAAAAAGTAAAGAACCAAAGAACAAAAGAACCAAAGAACCAAAGAACCAAAGAATCAAAGAACCAAAGAACCAAAGAACCAAAGAACCAAAGAACCAAAGAACCAAAGAACCAAAGAACCAAAGAACCAAAGAACCAAAGAACCAAAGAACCAAAGAACCAAAGAACCAAAGAACCAAAGAACCAAAGAACCAAAGAATCAAAGAACCAAAGAACCAAAGAACCAAAGAACCAAAGAACCAAAGAACCAAAGAACCAAAAAACCAAAGAACCAAAAAACCAAAGAATCAAAGAACCAAAGAACCAAAGAACTAAAGAACCAAAGAATCAAAGAACCAAAGAACCAAAGAACCGAAGAACCGAAGAACCAAAGAACCAAAGAACCAAAGAACCAAAGAACCAAAGAACCACAGAACCAAAGAACCAAAGAATCAAAGAACCAAAAAACCAAACAACCAAAGCCGGAAGAACTCCATCCATCCCTGGAGCTTTGTACGGAGAGAAGGACTCGAGAGCCCATTCTACCTTTTCAAAGTTGACTATCCTCTTTGTAGTTTCAAAGTCGGGAGCTGTGCGGGCTCTGATATACTTGCCCCGATCCAGGAAAGTGCACTTCAAGCGTAGGCGGAGCCTGGACGGAAGGTCGTTCAGCTCTTCGCAAAAGCTTTTCCAGCTTTGTCTCTGCGCTGATATTATAACCTTCTTGTAGTTTCTCTGGGCTGTCTTATAGTCATCCCAGCTTTCCCGATAATACGCAGTTCTTTAGCTTTTCTGAGGAGCCTGCGAACTTTGCGACGGTGAGTCTCCGTTTGTTCATTCCACCAGACCGTCTTGGAGTTGTTTGGCTTTTCCCTGCTGTCTCAAATGAATTAGTGAGGCATTCTTGGAGCTGATTTGCAGCCAGCTCAATGTCCTCTTCTATTCTTATTTTGGTAAGAGTGTTATCGACACCTTCTTCTATTTTCTCTCTAAAGAGTTCCCAGTTGGTGAGCTTCTTATTTCTTACCTTAGGCTGTGCCTACCTCGTGAGTTAATATCTCTACTACCCAATATAATGTGATGAGCGGTTAGGTCACGTTCAATAAGGAGAGGAAGATTCCTTTCTTTGCAGAAATTCACAAGATCGATCACCTCGCTTGTAGGGCTTTCCCTCTCATATGGGAGGTAGGCCCATGTAACAATGAGGATCTCATTGTCCGTAGTGATTATCTTGATGACAGTCAGATCTCTGGTTGAGAGTCCTGACAATAGAAAAAGTTAAAGGCTTTCATCGATTTTTCGTCTATTTTTCTTTGAGTTGAGTCCGAGTTAGTAGCCAAATATACTACCTGAGGTCATCGGAGTACAAATAGTCAGGACTCAACAATTATAATCATTGTTAATCAATTCAATCAGCGTCAATTTATTCACAGAATTAGAATCTTGCAAGAATGACATGTTTTTATTTATTTGTAAGTAACTGTCTCGCTAACTGTGAAAAGATCAATTTTCAAACTGCTTGAAATGAAAAATGGTGATTTCAAGTAAAATTACCTACTTCGATATTCACGCCATTTTATAACTTTTACAGATTTATCCTTGGATTCATCTGATGAAAAATGTCTTCTTTAATCAAAATCAGGTAAGTTTCCGTAAAAAATTGGAAGATTTTTACCCTTCAACATACTTCAGTTATTTTTCTACATCGATTACCGATTATTCCCGATCGATAATGGTGATGGTAATGGTAAGGGTGGGGGGACAAAAGCCCTGCGAGTAGGCCTAGTGGCCCTTTTCGCCAACCCCGTGCTTCCAACCCTTTTCACTCAAGTCGTCCTGTCTTCATTGTAAAGCGGAGCAGGTCATCCCAGGTCAGATCCCCCAACTCCACCCGAGCAATGGTTGCCGCTCCTAAGACCCTCCTCCTCAGGCGACCCCATCTATCACAGACTCCCAGTAGATTGTAGGAGGTTTCCTTCGCCCTTCTACAGTAGGGGCATAGGGGTGATTCGCCTATTCCTGATAGATGCAAGTGTCGGTTGAGCTTGCAGTGTCCTGTCAAGATGCCTACTATGATGCTCAGTGCCTTCCTACTCTTACTGAGATCATTAATTTTCTTCAAGTGCGACAATTTCCAAGAAATCGTACTTATTTGTGAATTTCAAATGAACATTTTTCATTAAAAGCATCTTTAAATCTGCTATCTGGCAAGTTAGTATGACTCAAATCCAGCGTTGCCAAATCAATTCTTAAAACATTACTTATTTACCTGACAGAAAAAAATCGTATAAAATCCGTATCATAATCGTTTGATTACAACGCTTTTCATCCATTGCAAAATTCCGTATCGCATAGACATGAATTTCGCATCCGTATAATATGCTATAAACATTACTATAAACAAGGAAAAATCCGTATCGTTGGCAGCGCTGCCCAAGACTCACAACTTGACAACGACAAATGTCACTGCTGGCAGGTAACTTACAAAGCATAGCAACAAGGCTGTAGCAACACAATAAATAATAGACATAAATGCGAAAATTGAAAAAATGAATAAAGTGATTTTTTTTCCTTTTAGAATGAAATATCGTTTGTGTGAGTAAGCAAGTATTTCAATAATGGGTCTCCACCATTACTTACCAGGTTACTACCCCACCAGCACCCCTATTCACTCCCCAGTCCCGTCGGCTTGTACCATGAATTTTCCTAATTTCCCAAAACTTTTCTCAACATTTTCTCAACTAGATCGTCTTATTATAGCTCTACAAACGTCATACTGTTGAGATTTTCATAGAAAATTTGTTAGTTTTCGTTTGTCTAGAGTGATATAGACTCCCGTTGGTGTTGGTACATACAACTTGCTATGAATGAACTTTTTTAACAACAATTTTTCGAAACCTCTCCTATCTACATCATTTTTAAAATTAATTTGAACACTTTTCTTTAAACCAGTCTTTTTTCTTCAGTTCAGAAGATCATTTTTGGAAAATCGTATGATTGTTATAAATCAGAAACAAGTCTCAAAAACCTTAGGGACTTGTAAACGAGAGTTCTTGTATAATATTGACTAGAAGTTTGAATATTTGTCAAAACACCATAAAATCTTTATGCTCTCATAAATATTTCAAAATCAACTCATTCGTACTTGCCAGAATCACAATTTTGTAAATCTTTATTGGACTGAAGACACATAAATCATGTTTTACATACACCAACTGGCCTAAGATCTGGGACATTTTCCAAAATTTTCTTCTATCAAATCAAACAACAGAGGTGAATATACCGTTTACATAAAATTTTCTTCTTCACGCTAACTGCATATTGCAGAACAATCAAAGATACTGTTACATATAATTCATAAAAACCCCATTCTCTTTCGACATTGAATTATAACAATTGCGGCCAGTCAATGAATGATTTTTCTGATACAAAAAAAAAATGAACTAGAAAAAAACAAAGAAGTCACTCACTTGGGTCAATGTTCAAGCATCCCAACATTTGTCTATGTAACGGTTTTTTTATCACAACTCCAAAATCACAGCATTGTTTTTTGAGAAAAAATAGTTTTGTTGTCACTCACGAATTAACGCACGATAAACACACAGCTGATTGAATGTCAACTAAACTGTCATGTCATACGAACTGAACTGACTGAACTTCTTTCTTCTTTCAACTTACGGTTTTGGCCGAGGTCAACACTTCGCTAGTTTCTTCGGGGAAAGGGAATTGATGATTTCATCTAGACTTGTGTATAGGCAACTGAATATACAGCCGAGTTGTCAGTAGCGGAACATAAGGCAGGACAAGCTTATAAAAAAAAAATCATATTTCTTGACTAATTATTGTGGAGATATTGGTGTGTTTGTTATTTCGATGTTGGGTAGGGTAGTGCAGACTGCTGGTGTAAGTCATGACTGTCAGTGTAAACGAGATTCAACAAACGCATTCGTGCAGATTCTGGAGATACTCTAACCTAACAAATAAACAAACAACAAACAACTATGGATGATTCGAATAGTAAAGTTAAAGTATTAGGGATTTGGGATGATATATTGTCTGAAGTTTTTGACGATGTTGATGATTCATTCACTTCAAGTTCTGATTCTGGAGATAGCTTAACCGTAATAATTCAAAATACACATGACCGCAAAAGAAGCGAAACAGTATAAAGAGAGTTTTTTGAGACATGAGTGCCTAGTGCCTGCCTATACGAATATTGGATTCAAAAGCCATTTCCGCATTGGCAGAGATTTTATTCAACGAATTATCTTGATATCTACAATTTAGTTAATACTCCATCAACAGTTGGGTTGGGTTGGATTTAGGCTAATATGCTCTACCAGATAAGTCACTGCAGCTTGACTTGGGATCATTATCGTGATGGCTGCTAAAGTTGATTTTAGAGAGTTTATGAGAAGTGTTGCGAATTCAAAAACTAAGCAGGAAAGGAAATTGGATAAGAATAAAAAATATAAATGAATACAAAGCTTACCAGTTTCGAATCTTTTTGCATCTTGAGTGGATAAAAACATTTTATACGTTTGATCGGAGTCTATATCGTATAACTATATACATTCACTTTCAATATTTTCATCAGCCATTTTAATCTATTTGATGAGATCCACACTGCTTCTTCACCACAAATTTTCCTTTTTGTTTGTTAATCTTTATAATAGGTTAGGTCAGAACATGGTTTGTTTACGAAATACACGGAATAAGCTCCCCCTACAATACGCTACACTTGTCACTCCTTCCCTTGACCTGGGGTAGCGAGTGCAGTAATGGGCAATACCTACCCCTGATATAACAAACACTTTACACTGTTTGCACTAACAGCATAACGAGGGTAAAAAAGTGTAGTTTCGTGTGCACTAGTGGAGAAGACACACCTATTATTTGGATAAAGGTTGTGACACCCCTGAAATTACTGAAGTTAAAAAATAAGATTTTGAGAATCAAGAAAATCATTCTGATCTTCCGTTTGTACAGTGTGTTCGCGGATCGACGCATAAAGAGAAGGGCAAAACATATTTTAATTGAAGTTTTTCTCGGGTTAAGCCCTGCTTTTATAGAAATTAATTTGTGTCATATGACAAAATGTTATTGAAAAAACTTGTGCCATCAGCCTCGTTTGATATTCTGAAGATATTAGAAAAGGTCATCAGAAAAGATATATCAAATCATGAACTACGCAATTCTGCAAAATAAAAAAGTATTTCAATATTAAAAAAACAAATAGTATTTATAAAATAAACTTTGGCTCTACATTTTGTTTACATATTTCCTGTGTAGCACTGAATATTTTGCAAATTTGTTTCCTGATTCTTGTTTGCATCATTTTCTTAATTTTAATTTTGCTTCATTGTACCTATATGCTTATAAAGTATCCGCCAGGTACATATGGGTTTTTTTTTACTATCCATATTGTTAAAAAAAATATTGTATTAAAAAAAATTGTCTAGTCTAGAATCCACAAAGGACTCATACCAATTTTGTAGCAAATCATATAAAAAAAAACAAACTAGTATTTTACTTTTTCCACTAATGAAAATCGGAAAGAATGATTCTATTCTGAAATTAACTTCACTCAACTAGACTACATCGATTTTTTATTAAATTAGTCGAATTTCTTATGGAATAAAACATTAAATGGATATATATACCTAAATACAAAAAAACCGTTTGGTCGTATCCCTACGACCTATATTCTTTTTTCAACCTATGTTGAATAAAGTTCAACTTCACTCAAATAAAGGAAACTCAATCATGATAACAATCTTTATTTAGCAAAGTGCCACATAGGTATAAAGATATGAAGCTTCTCCACTTTAACCCAAGGCCGCTCAGCTCTGGGTTCCCAACCTGAAATTAAAAACTAATTTTAGTGAATCAAAGTTAAAATTTTCTACTATACTAAACTGGCATGTGCTCCTCCAACAGCGCCACCCTCTCCAGGCGTTCAACCATCCCTCCATCCCTCGCCAACCCCAATGTGATGCGGTCACGTTCAGATTCTCCAGGAGAGATCCACATAAATGTCGGCCCCGGTTCGGAACTATGCCATCAAGGGCCGGAACGCCGCATCGCTCTTGGATAGTTGAGGAAGGAGAAGGTCATGGAAGTGAATGGAGAGCGAACGATGAGGGAGGAGGAGTAGTTTTTTTCTTATCACTTCAATATGGGAATATCACTTACCTGAAAAATTTAGTACTGTTACATTACTTTACTTACCCCACTTTGCTTCACTTGAATACCTACACTAAAAACGATTTTGAACTCAACTTCACTTTCACATAAATGAAGGAACCCCAATGTATTCATCATGATAACAATCTTTATTTTTTATTTAGCAAAGTGTTTCATAGGTATAAAGGTATATAGTTTCTCCACCACACCAAGGCCGCTAAGCTCTGGGTTCCTAGCCTGAAATTAAAAACTTTTTTTAGTAGATCAAAAACAAAATTTTATACTATGCTTAACTGGCATGCTCTCCTCCAACAGCGCTACCCTCTGAGCCGTTCAACCATTCCTACATCCCTCGCCAACCCCAATGCCATGAGGTCACGTTCAGATTCTCCAGGGGAGATCCACATAAATGTCGGCCCCGGTTCGGAACTATGCCATCAAAGTCCGGAACGCCGCATCGCATTTGGATGGTTGAGGAAGGAGAAGGTCATGGAAGTGAATGGAGAGCGAACGATGAGGGAGGAGGAGTTTTTCTCTTATCACTTCAATACGAAAATATCACTAACCTCAATAATTTAGTACTGTATCATTACTTCACTTACGTCACATGAATACACTTAAAACGATTTTACATGCACTCAGCTCCACTTTTACTCCGGTAAAAGAACCTCATATCAATGTATCTACAAATAAAGTTCACCCAATTCTTTCTCACTCAACAGAATGAAAAAAGAACTGGGTTGAGCTGTCCTTGGCTTCGTCACTTTTTCCTCTGCTTCCTTAGAGAAGCAAGAAGTGACTACTGAGCCCCTCCACCGCGACAAGGTCTCACAGCTCCTTGGAGGGGTAAGGGGGCAAATATTGTACAAAAATATCAACAAATATATTAATTCCACTACTTGAAAAATTCTTGACTCGTGAGGACGGTGCCTTGTCAGCATGCATATTCAGCTTGTTTAGATATTACACGAATGTTGACTGAACAACTTCAAACTGATATACAGGGAGACACTACACTCAAACGATTCACTTTTATCCCCAACATATACATCTTCATCCTACAAAAGTCGACGAATGACTGAATGGTTCTCCAGTGGGAGAAGGGGTTTATTTAGCTTACTGTTTGTCGACTGATGATGTTTCTGACGCACATAGTTGCACATGAACAATTCACTTTTACTCCCAACACATACATCTATTGCTCTGAATAGTTGGCAAAGCATCGATATGAGTAAGTTGGGCTTTGCCCTGCTGCAGGTGTGCCGGTATTATCCCATCGCATCCAGGTGCTTTGTTTGGTTCGAATGAGTTTATAGCCCATTCAATTCTATTTTTTGTCGGGCTGTGACCCAATCATCTCTTGATCCTCTCATCAGGAGGATCTCAGGAGATAGGGAGTTGGTTCCCTCATGCGAGTTGATTATAGTCGAGTCTGGAAAGTGTGCCCTGAGTAGTGTCTCAATGGTATCTTCGCCATTTTTCGTGTATTCCCCATTTGGTTTCCCATTGGTGGAAGGAAATCTTTAGCTAGGATTCTCTGAAGGCGTGCGCCTTCCGAGGT